>VWZI01018151.1:102405-112485 GCA_013396835.1 Psilopogon haemacephalus | reverse complement strand
AAAAAAAAAAAAAAAGCTGCTGGGCTGATTTTGTTGTTTAAAATCCTCCTGGGGATGCTTTTATTCCAGTGAAGAGTGCTGAGTCCGCATCTGTGCTAGCAGAAGAGCAGCTTGTGAGGGAGGAGGTTATTTGTCAGTTCATAAAACACGATAGGAGCATCCTGGGAGGTGCATTCTTGTCCTGCAACGAGGCTGGCCTCAGGGGGGGAGTTTTACTGCCGCAGCTCTGCCAGTGCTCATTTTGCTTCTCAGGCAGTTGGGAGATTCACAGAATGGGCTGGGTTGGAAGGGATCTTAAAAGCTCACCCAGCTCCAGCTCCAGGTAGAAATGCTTAGAGGATGATGAGGCAGCGGCGCAGGTTGCTCAGAGCTGTGGAAGTGTTCGAGGCTCCGAGCAACCCGAGCTAGCAGAAGGTGTCCCTGGTCTTGAAGGTCCCTCCCGACCCAAGCCTGTTGATGATGCTCAGAGGGAACCCCAAGGCCTGGCCGCCTGCAGCTGACTCAGTTCACTGCGCCGCCTGCCCCCACAGGGGGGCGCCCTGGAGCCCAGAGGAGCCTGCGCGGGGCAGGCGCTTCCCGCTCCGTCCCCTCCCGCCCGCGGCTCAGCCTCCATCTTGCCGGCGCGAGGCCAGCCTGNNCCGCTGCCCCCCCGCCCTGCGTCCCTCCTCGCGCAGGCCTCTCGCCGGAAGCCCCGCGGGAAGTCTCGCGAGAGGCGGCGGGCGGGCGGCGGTGGCGCTGCGTGCAGCTCCGGAGGGTCGCCTCAGCCGCTCGGCTCCCCGCAGCGCCTGGGCCCTGCTGCTCGCTCGCTCGCTCCCTCCCTCCCTTCCCCCGCTGCCGCCGCCATGTCCCGCTACCTCCGTCCCCCCAACACTTCGCTCTTCGTGCGGAACGTGGCCGACGACACCCGGTGAGTGGGGGCGGGCGCCAGCGGGGCGCGGGGGCTGCGCAGGCTTTGGCGGGCTCGCTAGGCCGCACAGGCGGCTGCCGCCGGAGAGGTGCGGGGGCCCTCCCGGAGCCATGGGCGGGGAGGCGAGGGGCGGTCGGCCTGCTCCCTTCTTCTGCTTTACCCTTCTCCCTGTTACGCCTTCGTCGCCTTTCGCCATTTTCCTCCGTCCTCGCTATGCTGCTTTTATTTCCCTCCTCTCCACGAGGATCGGTTTCAAAACAACGTCCAGACAGAATAAAGCTAGGCCGGGAGAAAGTGGAACTCTCATAGCCGCGTTCGAGTTCTTCCAGCGGGAGATGGAGGCGGGATTTGCGGGCACGCCTCGGGGAGAGCCTCCTGTGCCCCTCGGCGATGCTCAGCAGCGGCTGGAGTTTTGAACGCGCTCCCGAAACGCGGCGCTTGTTGCTTGAAGGGAGAAAACAGCGAGTTTGCTGCGGCTGTCCCCAAAATTCTTGGCGTAGTCGGTTCCGTTAGTATGGTAATCGCAGCCAGTTCGGGTGGAATGTGAGCGCGTTAATTGTTATGCGCTGTGCCCTCNTGTGGACATTATATCTTCGTGCAAATTAGGATTTCTGGAAAAAGTATTTAATTTTTTTTTTTTTTTTTTTTTTTTTCTCCGTAGCTAATTGTATCGTAGCAAAATTCCGCGAGGACCCAGTGCGTGCTGCAGCTTAGTGGAAGAACTTCTGGTAGTCGATTGAAAGAATTCAAATCTGTGTGTTGCACAGCTTCTCTCCTAGTAGCTTGGGTGTTCGGAGTGAACGGCCAGATTTCTCTCGTTTCCGTTCTGCAGTTTATTGCCTCCCTTTTGTGCTTGTTATCAACTGCACGACGTTTCTGCAGCATTATTAACGCAGAAGGTGCGCTCCGATGTGGTCGGGGTTTTTGTAGGGAAGGTCCTGTGAGGTCCAGCTGTATAAAACGCAAGCCTTGAATTTTCAAACTTGCTGCTTAGGCAGCTTGCACCAAAGTTATTCTGCAGATAACGGTAGCGTGGGCATGGTGGAATGAATTAAGAACGCGTTTTTGTGATCAAAAGTGTAAATAGCTTCAAATTAGGTTGTTGGTTTTTTTTAACATGGATTTTCTTTCCTCTCCCCAGTGGCTTATTTTACTGTAAGAACAGTCAATGAGAACTGTAACTTCCAACCTTTTGGAAATAGTGTGGATCCTATTGAGGCTTTCACTAGAAGTTTGGGATTAGATGGTACACTGGAGATGATCTTATTGTGAGACCATGATTGCTGCTTGTCATAGTTCCCACTCTGCCATCATTGCCTATGCAGTGCAGATTGTTTCCCAGCTGATGAGGCAAAGTTAATAGTAGTAACTCCTTCATAGCACATAAATATGGCATTACATCAATCTTTCTCATAGAGCTTATTGTCCTCAAATGATACGAAAGGATTTGTAGAGAAGATGATGTGATGAAGGAACCTCTCTGCCAAGGGCACAGTCGTTTTTCTAAGTGATCTGTTGAACAGTTTTGTGCTCAGCTCTTTGGAAAAGCTGTCCTAAGGGCATGAGTGGTTGCTCACTCAAGTATTGTTCTATCTGATGTGGTTGTAAGTATCGATTATTCTATGGAAATAAGTTTGTGTGACTGGTTTATATCCTTGTTGTTTATTTTGGACCTCTCGGTTGACATTTGCGTGTTGGAAAATGACTTTCAAGACTTGGGCAAGGTACTGGAATAGCCATGAGTCTTAGATCCTCCTTTTCACTTGCTGCCCACCTTTGCTAGTGTATCCTGCACTGAATTATGTGCATCACTTACCAGTTTACACTTCTGTGGTACAGTTCTGCTGAACACTGGTTTCCAAATGCCAGGATGTATCTTAAGCATCCCAAGTCGTGAGTGTTTCAGAAAAGCTTCCTGTGTTGCTTAACAACCAACTGCTCAAATACTTTATTCCTCCAGAATGTTTTGCTACGTTCAAACCCTACCAAACACTTCCAAAAAGATGAGTGGTCACATTCACTGGTTCACAGAGAGCATTGGGTTGGAAGTGACCCTCAAAGGGCATCTTCTTCAACCCCACTGCAGTCTTCAGGGACTCCTCCAGTCAGAGCAAGCTGCCCAGGGTCACACAACCACATCCCTGGGCAACCTGTTCCAGTATTTTACCACAGTATTTTAGCATGTCCCTACGAAGCCATTCCATGCATCAGACATCCCACCACAAAGAATTTTGCTTTTCTCCACACACCTAAGCTGGTGCCAGGAGCTGTAGTCTGATTCTAGAACACCCAACTCCGGCTAGCGCTGAAGCTTCACATAGAATCTAAAAACTTCTCACTCTAATTAACCGCACTGATTGCAGACTTTTGGAAGGGTGATTCAGTGTTTTAATCTGGATGTTTTGTATGCCTTAAACAGTAGAGGGAAAAAAAATCATTGAAGGTATTTGTGGTTGTTCTAGGTCTGTAGACTTTTGGAAGGGTGATTCATTGGTTTAATCTGCATGTTTCGTGCGCCTTAAATAATAGCGGGGGAAAATCGTTGAAGATATTTGTAGATGTTCTAGGTTTATAGGCTTTTGGAAAGGCGATTCATTGTTTTAATCTGCATGTTTCATGTGCCTTAAATAAGGGGGGAAAGCTGATTTAAGGTATTTGTGATGTTCTAGGTCTGAAGACTTGCGCCGTGAATTTGGTCGTTATGGACCTATAGTTGATGTATACGTTCCCCTTGACTTCTACACTCGACGTCCCAGAGGATTTGCTTATGTTCAATATCCTTTCTTCAGATGGCTGATTAGTGAGGGGTGTTGACCTTTGAAAGTCAAGTTTGTGTAAGAGGTAACAAATCTAAATGAAAAAGCAGTTTAATTTTGTCTTGTATCTAATAAGTGTCTTACTTCTGTTGTGGTGTTGCATTATTTTTGAAGATTAACTTCTCTCAGTTATTCTTTGCCTTTATTTTTTTTTCTTTTCTTTTTGCCAAAACTTAAATTGTTTTCAGTAATATAAGAGTTTGCTTATGTCACTGAAATTATAATACTATTATAATTTAAATGAAAAAAAATTATTCACTGCCTCAAAACTGTCTAGCACGTTTTTATTATCGCTGGTGTGCAAGTAAAAGTTGTGCTTAGCAATCTGTGGCTGGTATTCATTGTTAATTTAACAAATGGGAACTGGAATCACTTGATCAAAAGTCAGATTGTGTAAAAAAATGAGGTGAACTTCTTTCTTTAATATTGTCCCCTAATTTGCTGTCCTCTGTTGTTGCCTCAGAATGTAAAGCTGTACAGTAATGGCGACCCCAAAGAGAAAGCATGAAAGAACCTTTAGAGTAGAGTTCAACAATTAAGGCAAGTAGACAAGCCAAAGACCTCTTAAGGATCAGGCTTGAAGAGAAGGGAGAGTTTGGGAAAAGAAAAAATACAGAAAAGCTGGAAGAAGGACAAGCCATAATGGGAGACAAAGCTTCGCTTTATCCACAAAAGGGGGAAAAGGTTGTTTTTCAAAGTAAAAGATAAAGCCATCTGTCATTTTTGGCCAAGCATCTCATGACAAGTCCTTCTGACAAGCACTTAAAGAGTTAAAGGTCAAGATGAAGTTGAATGGTGGCCAAGATTAAAGGAGTCATACCTGATGTATCCTACAGAATAACAGTATTTCTTCTGTTTGTCATGTAAGCAGTAAGTTGGTGAATGATTCTGGTTTGGTCCATTGACAAAACCTCTCATATTTCTTGTGCTACTGTACCTGTGGTCTGAATTCATTTGGGGTTCTCCAGATGTATTCCTGCAGCACCATAGCTTATTCTCTGCCGAGATGATGCTGGTGATAAGTCTTGAGTTGCTACAAGGAGAAAGGCAGTTTGTTCTTTCAGGTCCCGTAGCTGGTGTGTGAATTCCAGTAGTGGTCAATCTCAGGGATTGCAATCAGTAATGTCTGAGTTACTGAGCACCTGACCTGACCCACAGCACAGGGCTTTAGTCTGTGCTTTTATCTCGGACTGCTGAAGGTCTGCTACGTGTCTGTGGCATGACATAATTTAAACTTAACATCAGTTGGTGGGGGAAAAAAGAAAAAGAGAAAGAAAGAAAAAAAAAAAAAAAAGGAAAATTTAATCCCAATTCTAAAATTTTAGAATTGAATTGGAGAGAACTGAATGACTGGAAACAATTGTATTTTGGAAAGGATACCACTGGGGTTTTTACTTTGCATAAGTGGGAGAAGGAAAAAAAAAACCCAAGGTTATTGCATAGCAGCTGCTTGCTGATAGCTGGGAATGTTGTGAGACTTGAATTTTATTATCAGGCTTCTCAGATAGCTGCTGGTTAAGAAAAATAAATTCGGTGTGTACTGTAGCATGACCAAAAGAGCTTAAAAAAAACCCAACCAAGCGAACAAAAACCTGTAAAACTAGAAAATTACTTGGAGCTTTTTATTTTTATTCAAAATAACCAAATCTGTAAAGTTCTCCAACTCCCAAGTACCTTAACACTCCTCACATTCGAAGATGTCCGGGATGCAGAAGATGCTCTCCATAATTTGGATCGAAAATGGATTTGTGGTCGGCAAATAGAAATCCAATTTGCACAGGGGGATCGAAAGAGTAAGTGCCTTGTCTCTGCTTCATCTCACTCTGATTTCAGCCTTCATGTTTCATGCCAGGCAGCCTTACACGTGTCATTAACTGTAGTGATGTGTGCTGGCTTCTGTGTAAATTGGATGTGGGTGTTCTGCTTTCTATCTAGTAACTGGTAATGACTCATTTTAATTAAAAAGCAGATCACAAAGTACAACGGTCACTTAGCACAATCTGAAGGTTGCTGCTAGCTGAGGGTTCTGAAGAGCTTTCTCTGCAGCTCTGTGTGTATCTGCAAAGAAAAGTTGGCTGTTGAGATTCTGCCTGACCCAATGAGTAGCCCCAGCTTTCATGTATTACATTGCTAATGTTGTGTTGCAGCCTGTTAGTCATTCCTGTTGGCATTTCCCAGTGCAGTTTGATACCCAGGACTGGGGTAATATCATTTTCATTTGGCTTTGGGATAAAAGTACATTTCAGGGTACCTTGGTTCAACATGAAACATGTGAACAGAATGGTAAAGAGAATTACAATCTCTTTAAAAGAGCACTCAACCTGTTTAAAACCTGGTATTATGGCTGGATGGAAATGGGTATTATATCAAAATAAAGCAGGCTGCTAATGAACTTAACACATACTTGTAGGTATAAACCAGGGCTACAATACTCGAAGGCAGCCTGGAAATAAAAGCACCTTAAAGATCTTTCAGTTAAAGCTATGAAAGAAAGAAGCTAACTGGCCAGGGTTCCCCTCAAGTGCACATCATTTTTATTGAAGTCAATGGACATTACCTGCTCTGAAGGGCATTTTTTCTGTCCTGTTTATATGCCTTGGGATTTCCAATAGATTTCTGAACACAAATCGACCAATTGATCTCCCTCAGCATTGTGGACAAGCAGCACTTAGAGCATAAAGGTTGTAGCTGTTTCATTGTGTGTTTGAAATGGTTTGGGTTTGTTCAAGAATGGGATCTCATGCAAAGGACAGATAGCTGTGCTGCTGAGAGGAGGCACGACAGAAGGCTGATCACTTCAGTCAGCCCTGTTAATTGTTTTAATAAGCAAGCTCCAGAGTGCCTGTGCTTTGTTGTACTGGCGGGGGGGGCACTCCCAGAATCAGGCTGCTCTTCGTGTGGCATCCCTCCATGCTTCTCTGTAAGCTGCCTCTGAGTCATTCAAGGCTCTGGATCAGGTGTCCTGTGTGGGGCTGTGTAGTTAAGGAAATGGGTGTTTAATTAATTCCCTGTTAGCTTTCACTTCTGGGCTAAATTCAGGAATGTTAAAATGTTTCAGTCATGGGTTTGGCCCATCAGAACAGTTTCCAAATGGCCTGAAAACACCTTAGCCGGGTCTGTGTTCTGCTTTTATGGAGCTGTTAATCCTTTCTTACTGGTTTGGGGCCAAGGGAGGAGGGGCTGAGGTTTTTATTCAAGATTTATAATGGCCACAAGGCTGCATTAGTGTTTCTCCAGAGCAGCAGAAAAGCAAATGGCATACAGCAGTCACAGAGTGGCTCAGGTTGGAAAGGATCTCAGAGATCAGTTACTCCAACCTCCCCACCATGCCCAGGGACACCTCTCAGCCAGACTCAGCTGCTCAAGGTCTCATCCAGCCTGGCCTTGAACAACCCCAGGCAGGACGCAGCCACAGCCTCCCTGGGCAGCCTGTACCAGACTCTCACCACCCTCCTACTGAAGAGCTTCTTCCTCAGCTCCAGTCTAACCCTGCTCTGCCTCAGCTTCAAACCATTCCCCCTTGTCCTATTGCCCTTCTGCTGCATACCAAATCTATAGATCAGTAGTGTCTGTAAAGGGAAAGGACTGAAAATATTCCATATTGCTCTTTTGTGTTTTTTCTACAGCACCAAATCAAATGAAAGCCAAGGAAGGGAGAAACCTTTACAGCTCCTCTCGTTACGATGACTATGACAGATACAGGCGGTCTAGGAGTCGGAGTTACGAAAGGAGACGCTCTAGAAGTCGTTCCTTTGATTACAGCTACAGAAGATCTTATAGTCCCAGAAAGTAAGTGGGGGGGGGGGGAGGTGGTGTGTGTGTTTGACTGCAGCTGCACAGCACTCTGTTGGAGGAGAAGCTCCACTGTCTAATTGCTAAAACTTTGCATAGTCCTTTTCTGCTGTGGGAGTAACTTGAGGGAGTTGCGTATCTTGCATGCCAAATCAAATCAGAAACACTGAATGAAAACAGTTCAGTGCTGTGCTGGAGAATAACTAAAAGCAAATGCACAGCTTGAAAGCTAATTTATTGAGCATTTGTATCCATGTTTAGTTCTTTGTTTTACTTTTTCTGATGTACCTTTTTAGCAGTAGACCTACTGGAAGACCTCGTCGTAGCAGAAGCCATTCGGACAATGATAGGTAAAACGCTTTTTACACCCTTTAAATTGCAAACTAGTTCACTGTATTCCTTTAACTGTAGGCTTAAATTTTTTTTTTATCCTCAAAAAAAAAGAGGTGAACAATTTTTAATGTACTAGATGTCTAAGAATAGTGTTTTTACATTCAAATCTCCTCTCTCCCCTTTATTCTGCTAGGTTCAAACACCGCAATCGATCTTTTTCAAGATCTAAGTCCAATTCAAGATCACGATCCAAGTCACAGCCCAAGAAAGAAATGAAGGCTAAATCACGGTCTAGGTCTGCATCTCACACCAAATCTAGAGGCACCTCTAAAACAGATTCTAAAACACACTATAAGTCCAGCTCAAGATATGAAAAGGAGTCGAGAAAAAAAGAACCAGCTAGATCCAAATCACAGTCAAGATCACATTCTAGATCTAGGTCAAAATCCAGATCCCGGTCATGGACTAGCCCCAAGTCCAGTGGCCACTAACAGCGTATCCATGTTGTTTCTAGGCATGTAAGATTCATTTACACACAGTTCAGTTTACTTAAATTATCAGGAATATGATGTTGCAACAGTGCTAAAAAATATTTTCTTTGTCAGTTTTCCCTGTAGCCGACAATGGTTAAGATTAAAACAGTGTTGAGAAGCCACTGAGAGAGAGAGAGAGCAAGAAAGAGAGAGAGAGAGAATGTCCACTTGGTTACATGTCATGGGCAGCTACTGATTTGGTTGTGGTGTCTCTATGTATATTTTTGTAAAGATTTGCATTTTTAATGCTTAGATATTGGTGATGACTTGGTTGATCGTAACTTGCAACATTGTCCTATTAAAAATGTCAATACCCGTAGAGAAATTGGTACCAGTTTGTGCTGAACAGTTAAACCAGCTGTTGAACTGGTTCTGTGATGCTCAGCTTTGTGCTAACACACACACAAACACAAAACAAAAAAAAAGCAACTGGACAGCTGTAGTGCAACACTGCTGTGAAATGCAGACTGGCAGTTCTCTGTTTCTGTTGTTCAGGGGCAGGTCTCTGTGTTCCCCACACCAGTAGCTTGGTAAACGGAGCTCTGGGGAGATGATGTGGAGATTTCTCTTTGAGCCTGCCCTCTGAAGAGGTGGTGCTGACACTGCCTATGCTCCATGGGGAGAGAGTTGGTCTTGGAAGCTCGTTCAGAGGTGGTGCAGTGCTGTGACTTGTCAGGGTAGAGACCTCACTGCGTTTGAACTGACTGCTAGCACTGAACGTGTGAGGGGTGGGGGGGAAAAACACACCTTGAAGTGGAAAATTCAATTCAGATCTCAGCAAAAAGGCAGAGCAACTAAATATTAGGTTGTGTGTACATTTTATGCAGGTTTTGTATCTATTCTAAATTTTAGTGAGCAGTTAACCATAAAATTGCTTAGTTTTCCTGCTGTTAGATACCAGTAGATTGTTTGGAGTTGTGTGTGTACAGTATATAAGAACTAAACTTTCTATGCCAATGACTCCTGTGGTTAGTTGGTGTATTCCTAGGTATCAAAGTGTAGCCATCTCTTCCTGAGCAACAAAGGCTTGCTTTTATACATCAAAACCAATAAGCATTTGGGCAAGCAAGTCTGAATCACTTCTTCCTCAGTGCAGATAGTGGTTTGGTTACGAAGATTTCATTTTCCTTCAGAACAAATGTTTGAAGTTGGATATGAACAAGAGCTGCATCTCTAGCTATTTAGTTTAATCACCAAGAGAAGTATATTTAGCAAATTGGCTGTGAAAAGTAGCAGAAGCCTTGTGTTACCCTTACCAGTACTTCTCTAGAAGGCAAAATTAATTCGTTAGGGAAATGGCTTTTGGCATTGTTGGGTTTTGGGCTTCTTATTCCTAATTTACCTTCCAAAGCCAGCGTCCAGCCCCTGGTGTCCCTCACTGTCTCCTGTTAGTAGTGTGTAAAGACATTGATTTCAGTTTCCTTTTAAGAGAAATGGTTTAGCTTTTGGGGTTCAGTGTTTCCAGCAGGGCCTTTCAAGAAGTGCAGATGGCTTCGAAATCCCAGCAGCAGAATGTGCTTGGGAGGTTGATCCACGAATCTTTGTACATTTCATAGGATTTCTGACTTTATTTTTTGGAGTTTGGGTTTTTTTTTCCTTTTACTCTGCAGTTAATGTTCATGTTCTGCTATGCAATCATTTATATGCACGTTCCTTTAATTTTGTAGACTTTTCCTGGATGTATAGTTAAAAAACAAAA
>VWZI01018151.1:82363-94909 GCA_013396835.1 Psilopogon haemacephalus | reverse complement strand
TCCCACACAAAATGGCGGCGGCTTCCCTCGCCGTATAACACCCCCGGCCTCCTCCGCCCTCCCCACGCCGTCCCGCTGCAGCCAATAGGAGCGCGCTGCCCGCTCCCTCGGCCAATGAGAATCAAGCCCCGCCTGTTGCCGGGCAGGACCGGGGGCAGGCTGGCCGCAGTTTGAATGCGCTCGGCGCAGGGCAGCTCGGGAGCGGGGCCGGCCCCGGGCCGCGGCTCTTTGTCTCGGGGAGGGTCTCGCTGGGGGGCAGCGGCCGGGACGGAGGGTCCCGGGCGGCGTTTCCCAACCTCCCCTCACCGCTGCCAAGCAGCCTGCTTCACTCCACCTCCTCTCCCGGGAATTAGCACAACAAAAAGTGGAGGTGGTGGAGGAGGAGGTAGGGGGTAGGGCGGCTGCGCCAGCTGCCGCTCGAGGCCTTCAAAGAGGTGAAAGCATTGACAACAAAAACAAGCCCCCAAAGCCTGCCCCCTCCGGCTGTGAGAGGGACCCCCGGGAGCGAAGGCTTCACCGAACGGCGAAAACAAAAGAGCCAAATCCAGCCCTCGTAGAGACCTTCCCCCTCACAGCTTCCATATCGCTCCAGGGAGCAGCTCCGAGTTCTTGGGGCCTCCGTGTTTATCGAGATTTTTTCAGAGCTATTTTTATTATTTAAGCTGTTAAGAGGTGGAATTTTTTTCTTCCCATGCCAAAGCACAGGGAGATGCGTGAGGAAGCCTCCAGAGATTGAAGCTACCGGTGCGGGAAAGGGGACCCTAAGGCAGGGTCCCTGGCACTGCCTCCCTGCCTGCTTTTATTAATCCTCGAATATTGTTTTATTTTACCTCGAGGGATCACTTCTGCTAAAATCCAATCGGATTTGGCCTTTACCTTGTCCGGGCTGGATCAAAATCCCATTTGCAAACTGAAAGACTTTGGGGCTGTTCAGCCTGGAGAAGAGGAAGGCTCTGAGGGGACCTTATTGTGGCCTTCCAGAATCTGAAAGATTAAAAAAAAGCTGGGAAGGGACTTCTTAGGCTGCCAGGGAGTGACAGGACTGGGGAGGGGATGGAGCAAAGCTGGAGGTGAGGAGATTCAGATTGGATGTTAGGAAGAAGTTGTTGAGCATGAGAGTGGTGAGAGCCTGGAATGGGTTTGCCCAGGGAGGTGTTTGGGGTCACATCCCTGGAGGTGTTTGGGGCCAGGCTGGAGGAGGCTGTGGGCAGCCTGATCTAGGGTAGGGTGTCCCTGGGCATGGCAGGGGGGTTGGAGCTGGCTGATCCTGGTGGTCCCTTCCAACCCTGCCTGATTCTATGAAAAGCTGCAGGTGTCAGAGCCCTCCCAACTCCCTGTGCCCCAGCACCCAGATAGGAACCTCCAAACCGACCCAGCAAGTGGCTAAATGCGAGTTTAAACACCACCGAGGCAGGAGGAAGCACTTCAAAAGAACATCAGCGTTCAGAGTTCTTCTTTTGAGCTGTAGACAAACTCTTGGAGCTCCCCTGAGCTGCTTGGCAGGTTTTTAAGCAGCCTTAAACCCAAAGGCTGCTTTTAAGTGACCAGGACCTAACACGGCAGAGCTCTGACCCATCCCAGGCACTGAAGAGATGAAGGTAAAGACCCCAGCGAGGTTTGGGTGCTGTGCTGCAGTGTTACTGAGCAGGACTTCTCTGCCCAGGGAGGTTGTGGCTGCTTCCTCCCTGGAGGTGCTCAGGACCAGGCTGGATGAGGCCTTGGGTGACCTGTTCCAGTGGGAGGTGTCCCTGCCTCTGGCACAGGGGGGTTGGAACTGGCTGAGCTTTGAGCTCCCTTCCCACCCAAACCATTCTATGGTTCTGTGACTTGCTCTGCTTTAACAGACACAACCAACCCAGACCTTTGTTCTTGCTCTTTATTGTGTGCTTGCACAAACCAAGCCGAGATGATTTTGTTTTCCTCTCCCTTTGCTCTGTATTTCTTGGCACGGCTTCGGGGCTGAGATCCTTCCCTTTCAGCTAAAGGCAAACAGAATCTGCTGTAACCAGACACTTCAGGCTTTGAAATTCCACCAAGTTGTCTCAAGGAACCCCCCACGTCAGCAGATTTGTTTTGGCTTTGCTGCTATCTTTAGTCTGTTCCTATCTGCTAGAGCAGCATCTCCTCTCGGGGTGGGGGGTTTTGTTTTCCAGGCAGGGCATGTCCCTGAGATTCAGAAATAGCATTTTGCTGCCTGCAAATCTGCTCCCTCGGCTAATTCTGCTCCTCAGAAATGTACTTTTCGATTCAGATCAAGGATATCCACAAGGTCTGCAGGGTTGTTTTTGTGTGGGTTTGGTTTTTTTCCCCTCCCCTCTCTGTCTTTTAGATATTTCAAAACCAAAACAAAACCTCTTGTTTTGGGGTCAGGCTGACATTGAGCCAGAGAGGAGCAGAAAATGTTCCCGGTAAAGCAATCCTGTGCTGGTGCAGAAAACATTGCCCTGAAACACACCAGGACGACAGCTGAAGGCTGCAGTGGAAGTGGAGTCGCTCAGAGTTCAGGCAGGAACACAAAGGGGAGGGTTGTTGTTTTTGAAAGCAGAGGGGCAGGCGTCCTGCAACATCCAAACCATCTCCACAACCCTTCCCAGCCTGCAAACAGGCTGCAGCTGCTAAAACCTTGGGCAGGTTTCTTCTCCTGAAGTGGAACCAAAGGAGATGTTCCCAGAGCTCTGCTAACCCCAGCATCTACAGCAGCACCCAAGTGCCTGCCACGTCCTGGAGACACAGCACAGGGTGCAGGACTGAACCTTGTCATCAAGATCCTCTCAACAGAAGCCACTTCACTCCCTCAAGCAATGGTCTTCAAATCCGCTTTTTCCCCTCCTGGAGACACAGCACAGGGTGCAGGTCTGAACCTTGTCATCAAGATCTGAGATCCTCTCAACAGAAGCCACTTCACTCCCTCAAGTAATGGTCTTTAAATCCTCTTTTTTCCCCCTCTCCAGTGGCCTCAGCACAAGAGTTGTTCCAAAGCCTGTGGCACTGTATCCCCCTCAGTCACTCGTGGGCAGCTCTCTGGGCTGCACAGAGCTGTGAGCAGCCTCCAGGAGCAGCTCTTGCCCACTGTTTGTGCCCTGCAGTCCTCCACCTGCTCAAGACAAGGTCCAAGAGGCAGTGCCCTCAAACATGCAGCCCCTCCCAGCCTGCCTTTGCTGGGCATCACCACATGGCCACACAGGCTCCACTACAGCTCTGCTACCTGCTCCTGTCCCCTGGATTCTGTCCTGCAGTTGCCTGCTCAGCCTGGATCATTCTGCTTCCTCCGGGTCATTCAGGGCTGACTGCACCAGCAGACACTTTCCTCCTGCTCCCAGGAGCTTGGGTAGGATTCTGCATTACTCAGCTCCTCCTCTCAGCCTTCCACCACACTTTTGCTGCCCCACTGCCAGCAGCTGCAGGCTTTCCCCAGTCACTATTTCCCCTCCCTCAGCATCTCCCTTCCATCTCAAAGCAGCCCAGGGAGGCAGCTCAGCTCCATCTGTGCCAGCACTACAACGACCACCAACCCATTTGCTCCCCAGCGAAGACAAAGCCCCCAGAGCTCCCTTAGCCCCAGCCTGCAGTGCTCGCAGCTGCCACCGGGATGGATCTACCCAAGCACATTCTCCTGCCAGAGCCTTCTGGGGGAGCTACCTTCTCTGCTGGGTGCTGCAGGAAGCAGACAGCTCAGATGAATCATTTGCCAAGTCAGCAGTGAGACACTGCCCCAGATTTATTGCGCAGGTGATGAACTTCCACTGCTGCACAACCTGGAGAGCCGTGAAAAGTAAACACCTTGGGGTTACTAAGAGTCCTGTGACACACCTGAAACTAGGTAGAGGCTTCCACCTGAGCCAAACATTAACCAGGGTGAGAGCCAGCCGGGCCAATTCCAGGCACAAATGCAGGCTGGGTTGAGATGCAGCTCTGAAGAAAGAGATTTGGGGGTGTTGGTGGCTGAGCAGCTGCCCAGGAGCCAGCAGTGCCCTCATGCAGGCAGCTGTGTGCTGGGCTGCAGACAGAGGAGTGTGGGCAGCAGGGCAGGAGAGGAGATTCTGCTCTTTGACTCTCCCCCAACTCCAATCCTGCCTTTAGTTTTGGTGTCCCAGCATAAGGAGGACACAGAGCTGCTGGAAGGAGGCCACACAGGGCTGGAGCAGCTCTGCTGTGAGCACAGGCTGAGGGAGCTGGGGGTGTGCAGCCTGCAGAGGGGAAGGCTCCAGGAGGACCTTAGAGCTGCTGCCAGTTCCAGCATTGCTGAAACCAGTTGCAGCCTGGGGAGTGTCTCTGCAGGGCTGCAGCTCTCACTCGTGTGCACACACAACACAAACACAACAATCCAGCAGCAAGAGCAGAGCCCCCCAGACACAGGCAGCTCACTGCAGAGCAGCCAGCCCAGCCCTCAGCCTTCTGGCCCAGGGGGGACTCTAAGGGATTAGTGCTGAAGCAGCTTCCCTGCAGCTGATGCCTGAACTTTGTAAACACATCCAGGCCTGGCTCCTGAGTCACACCCTGCAGGTTTTCTGTCCCAACAGCTCCCTGGTCAGGTCTGCACCGGCACTGACTCACCTGAGCCAGCAGGAACCTTCAGCCCAGTTGAATCAACATGCTTGGTTCATATCCTATCAGCAGGAAGAAACCTTTCCACCCTCTGCACACCTCATTACACGGCAGCAAGCAAGGGTGGGTGTCCAGCAGGGCTCCCCACCCAGGGCACAGAGGGCAGAGGGAGGGGACAGGCTCTGCTTTGCTCGGGTGACCTCTGCTAGAGAGAACCCAGGGACCAAATGAGAAGCTTCTAAAGCTGTGCTGCAATCCTGCTTCTTTCTTACCCCACCCCTGTTTGCTGGAGCAGCTCTTTGTAGCCAGAGGAAATCTGGATCCTTCTGACAGGATCTTGATGGTTGTGGAGCTGTGACAGAGCAGGGCTTGAGTCTGGGGCTGAGTGCTGCTGCTGCAGCCTGAACCTGCCCTGGCATAGCTTGAGCCTGTGTCCCCTCCTTCTGTCCCTGGGTGCCTGGCAGCAGAGCCCAACCCCAGCTGGCCACAACCTCCCTTCAGGCAGCTGCAGAGAGCAATGAGCTCTGCCCTGAGCCTCCTCTTCTGCAGGCTGCACACCCCCAGCTCCTTCAGCCTCTCCTCTTGGGGCTGTGCTCCAGGCCCCTCCCCAGCCTTGCTGCCCTTCTCTGGGCACCTTCCAGCACCTCAACATCTCTCTTGAATGGAGGCAACCAGAGCTGGACACAGCACTCCAGGTGTGTACTGAGCAGTGCTGAGCACAGGGGCACAAGGACTGCCCTGCTCCTGCTCCAGGCCAGGATGCATCAGGGAGCAGAGCCTGGCTGCAGCCTCCTGGCACTCACCTTTACACCACAGGCTCACAGGATGAGGATCGCCACTGGGTGCTCAGTTCTGCCTCCTCCTCAGGCGTGTCCCAAGCGATGCCTGCGAGTGCCGCAGGGTTCCCTGGAGAGGGCGATCGAACATCGTCCAACGCTGAGCTCCAGCAGCTGCTGGCAAGCTCCAGAGACAGAAACAACGAGCAAGAGACGAAGCTTTGCAGGGCAGGAGGTGCAGATGCAGGGCTTGGAATGACAGGAGGAGGAGGAATGGGTTTGAAGTGTTNTTCCAGTGGGAGGTGTCCCTGCCTGTGGCACAGGGGGGCTCGAACTGGCTGAGCTTGGAGCTCCCTTCCAACCTAACCCATTCTGTGATTCTCTGATTGAAGCAGGAGGGAAGATTGAGTTCCCACTCTCAGGGACATCTGCAGCCAGATCAGTTGGGAGAGGACAGGCTGCTGGGGCTGTGTAAGGAAGGGGAGTGAGAGCTGGCAGAGCAGAGTCCTCAGGGCAAGAAGGACCTCCCTGGTCCTGCTGGCCACACAGGCCAGGATGCCATTGGCCTTCTTGGCCACCTGGGTACACTGCTGGCTCATGTTCAGTCACCTGTCGAGCAGCACCCCCAGGTCCCTCTCTGCCTGGCTGCTCTCAGCCACTCTGTCCCCAGCCTTTTCCTCCCCACTCTGACCTCCTTTCCCTTCCCCTCCTCTCCCCCTTCCCCAGAGCATTCAGGATAAGCTCCTGAGTGTCTCTTGCCTCACTGCTGCAGGTACAAGGAAGGATCAGAGGGACTGAGCAAATTATTTCAGCAAGCCAGAGGGTTGGGGTGGTTGTGAGGAGTGACAGCAGCAGCCAGAAGAAGAAGAAGAAGAAGAGATAAGCCCAGAGGGGAAGTGGGGAGGACAGGAAACCTGACACACCTTCACCAAAAGCTTGTGGAAGAGAGCAAGAAACCAAAGGCAGGCTCTGCAGTGATGGACTTCCAGCCTGGGGAAGCACAGCCAGCACGGTGTGAGGCACCCAGGAGAAACCAGAAGTGATGTGGAAGGAGAGGGGGGAGCAGGCACCACCCACAGCTGCTCAAAGTCCCCTGAGAGCCGAAGGCTGAGAAGTTCCCAAACATCCCCAGCCCTCAAGGCCAGTGAGAGGAGGTGAGTGAGTGGTTTGTGTCTGCTAGCCCCTGGGGGGATCTTTTCTGTCACCCTAAAACACATCTGACCCTTGAGCCCACCACACAGGCAGCCTGGGGAGGCTGTCACCAGGACGTTCCCAGCCTTCTTCGGGATGAAATCTGATGCAAGGGGTGGGGAAATTGGCTGAAGCCTCAGGCCAGCACACAGAGCCTCCCTGGGCTGGCTGTGGTGGGGCTGCAGGGCTGTGCTTGGCAGGTGGAGCCGCTGCCCCTCCACAGAGGGTTTCCAGCCTTGGGGAGGGATGTGGCCCACGGAGGATGGCACAGATCAGCTCTCTCCCAGGCTCTAGGCAAGGGCTGGCTTCTCTGCCAGGGGCTGAAGCATGCAGGAGGCAGTGGGGATGAACAAATGCTTGGATCCAGGAGCCCATCTGACACGAGGCAAATGTGCCCTGGGCAGGAGGAAGCAGCCTTATGGTCTGGGAAAAAAACAACTAGGGACAAAGTGCAAGGAGAGGGACTTTTGGCACTGCCCCTGCTGGCACGTTCCAGAGCCTCTGCAGAAGGGATCTGGTGCTGGGGCCAAGCCCTCTCTGCTTCCCCTCACAGACAGGGGAGCTGGGAGCAGGATTCTGGGGGGGGCTCACTCAAAACTGCAAAGAAATTTGTGCTTGTAGTTCAGGCTGAGATAGGTCTGGGCAGGCAGAATGACAGCTACAAGCCCTGCACAGGGATTTAAACCCCAGGGCTTAGCTGAGTGATGTCAGCTTAGTGCAGGGAACTGTACCAGAACATTCTGCAGGAGTTCCTTTGCCATTACAATCAACTCAGAGCAGCATTTTGCTGGCCCTCGGCCTCCTGTCTGCTCTTCAGTAGAGTTCCCAAGATCTTAAGCTGTTTCTTTGGACGTTGCCCAGCTGAGAGTTTCAGCTGGTGCAGGGGATGCTGGCTGCAGTTAACAGCTGTCAGGGTGGCACTGGGCTCTGCTTCACTGAGACACCTCTGGTGACATCTTAGTGGGACGCTGGCACAGGTTGCCCAAGGAGGTTGTGGCTGCTCCCTCCCTGGAGGTGTTCAAGGCCAGGCTGGATGAGGCCTTGAGCAAGTTGCTCCAGTGGGAGGTGTCCCTGGCTATAGCAGGGGGTTGGAGCTTTGAGCTCCCTTCCAACCTAAACCATTCTATGATCTTGGGTTGGATTTGGCCGAGGAGTTTTGGAGACTCCAAGAGGCAGCTGCTGCCCTGGGGACCCCTGGTGAGCCCTGAGATATGTCCAAGTCCATCTGCCCACTAAGTCCCTCTGTCTCTGGAGACAGAGATGTTGTCATCTTTGATAGCAGCAGTTAGTAACTGTTCCTGTGAAGAGCTGCAGAAAGCAGAAGTGCTGAGATTCAACTGCAACATCCCCTGCCCAGTGTGCAGATTGCCTCATGCTAGGGCCTGATGTAAGAGCAGAGCTTTGCTGCAACACTGAGCCACATCACAGCCCAAAGTCCAGCCTGAGATGCCCAGAAATGAGTGAGCTGCCCTGGCTGGAACTTGCCCTCAGTTCCCTGCAGCTGCTGATGTTTGAGCCCTGGCAGGAAGGCAGAGCAAAGTGTGGGGCTTGGGCTCTTCTCCAGCACCTCCTGAGCATATCTGGAGGTGCCCAGGGGTGTTTTGCAGCTCCTGCAGCTGACAGGAACAGTGCTGGGTGTCAGGGGGCAGGGAAGCAGTGGGGAGGGAAGCAGCAAGGATGGGTATCAGCTGCATGACACTGCTCAGGTGTTGTGGGCAGAGGTTTGCAGCCCTGTGAGTCCCTGCTGGCTGTTGTCAGCTCTCAGGGCAGACGTTGCCATTGCTGGATGGCAGACACCAGACATAGAAGCCACAGGTGGTTGGCCCCTGCCCCTCCTGGGCACTCACTTCCCTCCCCAGGCAGCTGCAGCTGTCACAGGTCCTGCCTGCTGTGGCTCCCACGGTTTGGACATTTCCTCTCTCCGAGCAGAAGGGAGGGCAGGGAGCAGCCCTGAGCCTGCTTTGTTTGTTCTGGGGGAAAGGCAAAGCTGTGGGCTTGGTGCCTGCCTGCTGCTGCCCTTGCCTGGATGTGGGACTCTGGATGCTCAAAGTCAGGTGGATGGCTCCAGGAAGGGGGATCCAGCCCCACAGAATCACTGAGTGTTAGGGCTTGGAAGGGAACCTCTGGAGCTCATTGAGTCCAACCCTCCTGCCCCAGAGCAGGACACAGCCACACATCCAGGAGGGTTTGGAATGTCTCCAGAGGAGGAGACTCCACAGCCTCTCTGGGCAGCCTGCTCCAGGGCTCTGCACCCTCACATGTTCAGGTGGCACCTCCTGGGTTCCAGTGTGTGCCCACTGCCCCTTGTCCTGTCACTGGACACCCCCACAGAGCCTGGCCCCATCTTCTTGCCCCCCTACCCTTCAGGCACTTGTAAACTGATCAGATCCCCTCTCAGGCTGCTCTCCTCCAGGCTAAGCCTCATGTCTGAGCCTCTCCTCCTGCCAGAGATGTTCTGTTCCCTTCACTGTCCTCGCAGCCCTCTGGTCCTGTGGCCTTGTGCAGCAGAGCAGCCTGACCCGACCATGGGTGGATCTCACTGCTCATGAGGCAGCTTTGCTGTACCTCCTCCTCTGCTGCCTGTACCCTGGCCCAGGAGGACCTTGCTCCCGCTGTTCCGTGAGGCAACAGGAGGCAGCTGAGCCCTGGGGGCAAGTGCACTTGGCTCAAAGCAGGAACAAAATCGAGAGCCAGGGCTGGAGAAAAACAACACCTGAAGGACAGAGCTCATCAGTGTCACAAAGAGATTTAAATGCACTGAGCTGCAAAAGTGTGGAGAAAAACACAACTGTGCTGCCACAGAGGGGCTCAGTACCTGCCCAGGGCTTCCTCTCCACCACATCACAGCTGAAGTGAAAAACGTTGATAAAATGAGCCTGACCCTGGGCATGGTGGGGTAGGAGTAGGGGGCTCTGGGGCTCTAACTCTTGCTTTCCACATTTTTATGCCCAGCTTGTCCCCTCATCTTGATGTTGAACAATGACTTCTGATCAGTCTGACCATGGGACAGGGATTATGGAGGGAGAAAAACAACTCTAATCAGCCTGGGCTTTATCAGTCTGCAATGAGCAAGCTTAAATACAAGCCCAGCCTGCTCTTTTTGTGTGTTCACATAGCTCTGGTGAAGAGAAGATGCTGCAGAGTGCACTTTGTGTTCCCAGGTGAGCTGCACCAAGACCCTGGCAGCTCCTCCTCCATCACAGCCATCTCCTGGAGCAGCTTCCCCTGGCCAAGCTGTGCTGCAGGGCCTGGCCCTGGCCCTGGCCATGGCAGGATGCCTCCATGAGCTGCCCCTTCCATCGCTGCTGTCCCGAGCTGTGAATCCTGGAGGCTTGGTAAGGGCTGGCTCAGGATCTGCCCAATTCTCAGCGTTGCTGCTTCCCTCTTGTGGTGAGGAAGCAGCCCAAGACGTGGACTTGGTGTCAGCTGGTGATGGGTGCCCATGGGCTGTGACAGAGGAGCCTCAAAGCCTGCAATGGGGGGAAGCTGGCTCCAGTGGTTGGGCTGTGGACCTGAAAGTGGATTTTCTTGGGCTGTTTTCCTTCTGTGTGCCTTCCTTTAGAGGAAAGATCTGTCCCAAGATGAGGGTGATGAGGTTCTAGAACAGGCTGCCCAGGGAGGCTGTGGCTGCCTCCTACCTGGGGTGCTCAAGGCCAGGTTGGATGAGGCCTTGAGCAGCTGAGCCCAGCTGAGAGGTGTCCCTGGGCACGGTGGAGAGGTTGGGGCAGAGGAGCTCTGAGGTCCCTTCCAAGCTGAGCCATTCTAGGATTCAGTGAGTTTGTTGCTCTCTGTGCTCCTCTGAGCCCTTTTCACCTTGATCTTTGCCAGGGCATCTGAAGGAATGCAGAAGGAAGCAGGAAGGCTGTGGGGAAGCTCCCAGCTCCGTTCCAATGGATATCTGTGAGACACATGAGAACACCTCCAAATGCAGTGTGAGCTCCATGGAGTGCTTCATGGTGCTCAGCACACAGGCACAGGAGATCAGCATTGCCACCTTGTGTGGCCTCTTCGGGATACTCTGCATTCTGGAGAACATTTTGGTGCTGTACTTGATCTTCTCCTCCCCAGGCACCAGGAGAAAGCCTTCCTACCTCTTCATCAGCAGCCTGGCCTTGGCTGACATCCTGGCCAGCATCATCTTTGTCTGCAGCTTCCTTAGCTTCCACGTCTTCAAGGAAGCTGACTTCTCCAAAGAGATGTTCCTGCTGCAGCTGGCAGGGGTGACCACCTCCTTCTCTGCCTCCCTGAGCAGCCTGCTGCTGACAGCCCTGGACCGTTACCTGTCCATCTGCAGACCCTCCCAGTACAAGCTGCTGGTGACCAGGAGGAGAGCCTGGGCAGCCCTGGGGGTGCTCTGGCTGACCTGTGCCACCATCGCTTCCCTGCCCCTCCTGGGCTGGAACTGCTGCACTCTCGACTCCCCCTGCTCCCAGCTCTTCCCCTTCGTGGACAGCAGCTACCTGTCGAGCTGGACCTGCTCCACCCTGCTGCTGCTGGGCTGCGTGGGCTGCGCCTACGCACGCCTGCTGCGCAGGGCTCGCCAGCACATGGCCTGCATGCAGCAGCACCAAGCTCGGGGGGGGAAGCAGCAAGCCAGCAGGATCAGGATGGATGTCACCCTGGCCAAGACCCTGGTGATGGTGCTGGCAGTCCTGGTGCTCTGCTGGTCCCCAGTCCTCGGCCTCATGACCTACAGCATCTTCTGCAGGCTGAGCGCTCGGCTGCGCAGGGCCTTTGCCTTCTGCAGCACCCTCTGCCTGCTCAACTCCACCATCAACCCCATCATTTATGCCCTGAGGAGCAAGGAGCTTTCTGCCTCCCTCAGGATGCTCTTTTCTCAGTTCAGGAGGCAGCTGAAGGCCTCTGAGGGGAGCCCAGAAGCAGACAGCGCCCAGAAGTCCTCCGTGATAGAGACGGTCTGCGAGGACGTGCGTGGAACGTAGGGAGGCTGCCATGAGAGGGGCAGAAACAGCCTGCAGCTCTTTTTCTTTCCTTTTCTCTTCTTGTGGAGGTCCTAGGAGATGAGGGATCAGGCAACCAGCTCCCACTGACGTTGTTCTTAGATGTGCAGATGCCCACAGGCAGCTGATTCACGGCTGCAGTGATGCTGGTTCCACGTCAGTGTGCCAGCTGTGAGGCACTGGGTCACACCGTGCCCCAAGGCAGCAGATTCTCACCTTTTATAGACTCGTTTTACTT
The DNA here is from genome assembly GCA_013396835.1 of Psilopogon haemacephalus. Taxonomy (NCBI): domain Eukaryota; kingdom Metazoa; phylum Chordata; class Aves; order Piciformes; family Megalaimidae; genus Psilopogon; species Psilopogon haemacephalus. The sequence goes on along the minus strand of VWZI01018151.1, from coordinate 83,198 downwards.
GGCAAAGACCTTTAAGATCACTGAGTCCAACCATTCTCTAACTGTGCCAAGCCTGGTGCTAAGCCCTGACCCTCAGCACCACATCTCTGCCTCTTGGAAACACCTCCAGGGATGGATATTCAAACCACCTCCCCGGGCAGCCTGGGCCAGTGTTTGAGAGCCCTTCCAGTGAAGAAGTTTCTGCTGATATCCAACCTAAACCTCTCCTGTTGCCACCTGAGGCCATTCCCTCAAACATCACAGAGGGGTTGGAACTGGCTGAGCTTTGAGCTCCTTTCCAACTTAAACCATTCTGTGATCCTATGGTTCTCTGACTCCGTGATTCTCGGTCAAGACCTAAAAGCTGGGTGGGGGTCAAGAGGATGTCTCCTGTCAGCGGTGCCCAGCAACCAAGTGGAGTGCAGGAGGTTTCCCTTGAGCTCAATAAAGATGTTGGGTGTGAGGCTGCTGGAACAGGCTGTGCGGAGAGGCTGTGGAGCCTCCCTCTCCGCTGGGGCACCGCTGGGGCACCGCTGGGGCTGCTCTAGCGGGGGGGATGCTGAACTGGGAAGGGCTCCAGCGCTCCCTTCTCCTCCGCGCTGGGACACGGGGGGCTGTGCCAAGGGGACGCGGAGGCGCTCGGCAGCCGCCTGGGGCTCTCAGCAGCTACCCGAAGCGCTCGGCTGCCACCGGGACCCTCGGCAGCCACCGGGGCCCTCGGCAGCCACCCGGGACCCTCGGCAGCCACCCGGGGCCCTCGGCAGCCACCGGGACCCTCGGCAGCCACCCGGGACCCTAGGCAGCCACCCGGGGCCCTCGGCAGCCACCGGGACCCTCGGCAGCCACCCGGGACCCT
>VWZI01018151.1:57763-68726 GCA_013396835.1 Psilopogon haemacephalus | reverse complement strand
GGGGGGCGAAAGCAGCGCGCTCAGCGCATGCGCGCTCTGAGGGCTTTTTGTCCCTGCGGCCGCTCCGTAGCCGGTGAGGCGTTTCCATGGGAGAGAGGGGCGCGTGGCACCGCGGGCGCGCCTTAAAGGGGCCGCACCCGGCGCAGGTCGGCGCAGAGGGAGTGCGGCGGGAGGCGGCCGGAGCCGAGGGTGAGCGACCGGGGAGAGCGGGAGGGGCGGCAGGCGAGCGGGGCGAAGTGCCGCTGTGCTGGCCTTTAGCGGGGACCTGCCGCGGTACCCTCAGGTACTCCCCCGGGGCCTGGAGCAAACCTGCCCCGAGCTGCCTTTAGCCCCTGGGGAGCTCCTCCGGTCCCGCAGGGACCTTCAGCGCCGGCCCCTCGGGAGCCCCCAGCCCCACAGGCACCTCCCGGCCGCTGTGCCTCAGGTAAGTCCCGGACCTGGCATCGGCTCCTGAGGCAGTGCTCAGCCCCTCAGGGCAGGCAGCCCTCGGCCCCGCTTCTCGGCCCTGCCCCGGCCCCCAGCGCGGCCCCGCGACTGTGCCCCGGCCCCGCGGTTAACCGCAGCCTCGCAGGTAGCTCTGCCCCGCGGCTGTGCCACGTCCGCACCCAGCCCCGCAGAGCTTCTCCCGCTTCACCTGCCTGGCAGCAAGCAGCAGAAGCTTTTTGGGTTCCCAGCCCTCACTTGCCCAGCTCAGGCCCTGACCTCCCCTGGAGCTGCTTTCCCAGAGAAGCCCTGGGGCTGGCAGCAGGCACAGGACAGGGCAATTCCCTGGGGCTGGCAGAGAAGCCCTGGGGCTGGCAGCAGGCACAGGACAGGGCAATTCAGGAGTTTCAATTTGGTTTCGAGCTTGAGATGCAGCTCCGAGAGTGACTAAGTTAGCCGGGATGGAAAATTTCCCTGTGCTTCCTCCACACTGTTTGGTGGTGAACTCTCCCTGGAAAGCAGGAGTGGAGCAGGGACACTGAGCTGAGCTGGGGGAGGGAGCCTGGAGGGAGCTGGGAGTGTCGTAGAGAGGCGATTCCAGAGCTGGAGGAAAAGGAGGGAGTGGGTGGGAAACAGCAGAGCTGATGCCTCTGGGGATACCAGGAGGTGTCCTCTGCCCTTGTGCTTTGGGGTGACCTGGCCGGAGGGGGTCTGTGGGGTATGGGTGACACCAGGAGCTGTGCCAGGAGGGCCGAGGGCTTTTCCCCAGCGTGTGACAAGTGCCAGGTAACCTGTCCCCGCCCAGGAGATGTGACCCAGGCAGGCAGGGAGTGCTGCAGCCTGCCCTGCCCATTCCCCTCCGGATGTCCTCCTGGCCCGGCCGAGCGCGGGGTGTACCCGGCGGCGGTGCTGACGTGTCGGTGCCGGTGCCCGTGTCGGTGCCCGTGTCCTGCCCGCCCCGCAGCCCCTCGCTAAGCCACCCGAGGGCCTTTCCTTGCCCAGGGAGCCATGGCAGAGAAGATCCTGGTGACCGGCGGCGCTGGCTACATCGGCAGCCACTGCGTGCTGGAGCTGCTGCAGGCTGGATACGTCCCCGTGGTCATAGACAACTTCCACAATGCCATCCGAGGTACGGGGAACCTTCGGCCCCTCCCGTGCCGGGGAGCTGCCAGAGGCTGCAGCTCCCCCAGTGCCTCCCTCCCTTCCATCTCCCCAGGGGCAGATGTGCTCCCCGAGAGCCTGCGGCGTGTGCAGCAGCTCGCCCAGCAGCACCTCCTCTTCCAGGAGATGGACATCACCGACGCGGCAGCGCTGCAGGAGCTCTTCAGCAAGGTGACAGCCGCAGCTGCAGTGCCCCAGGCCGGCCTGAGGAGCCCCCGGGGGGTTCTGCTGGGGATGGGAGCCAGGAGGGAGATGTAGCCTGGGCAGGAGCTGAGCAGGGTGCAGAGTGCTGAGGAAATACTGGGGCCAGCAAATGTTCCTCTGCGGGATGGAGACCACACAAGGAGTCTCCTGGGGAGGCTCCCACTGGGTTCTGCTTCTGAGGAGGCTCCCAACTGGGTTCTGCTTCTGAGGAGGCTCCCAACTGGGTTCTGCTTCTGAGGAGGCTCCCAACTGGGTTCTGCTTCTGAGGAGGCTCCCAACTGGGTTCTAGGCAGAGGTTCTGTTTGCTGTTGCTGTGGCACTAACCCCAAGCCCTTTCTGACCCTGCAGCATCACTTCTCAGCCGTGATGCACTTTGCAGGGCTGAAGGCCGTGGGGGAGTCTGTGCAGAAGCCCCTGGAGTACTACAGAGTGAACCTCACCGGCACCATCCAGCTGCTGGAAGTGAGTGGAAGCAGGAGGGCAGTGTGTGGTGCTCAGGGCCACAAGGGCACGGGGAGTGACCTGCTGGCAGCCCTGGTCCTTGTGGTGCTCCCTTATGTGCCAGGGGGTTTGCGGGTGGCTGTGGTGGTGGAGGGCAGGGCTGGGAGGCGTGGAGCTGCCTGGCTGAGGAGCTGCCTGGCTGTGGAGCTGCCTGGCTGTGGAGCTGCCTGGCTGTGGAGCTGCCTGGCTGTGGAGCTGCCTGGCTGTGGAGCTGCCTGGCTGTGGAGCTGCCTGGCTGTGGAGCTGCCTGGCTGTGGAGCTGCCTGGCTGAGCTGTGCCATGTCCCTCCCTGCTCCCCAGACCATGAAGGCTCACGGTGTGAAGAACATTGTCTTCAGCAGCTCTGCCACCGTCTATGGAGACCCCAAGTACCTGCCCCTGGATGAGAGCCACCCGGTTGGAGGCTGCACCAACCCCTATGGCAAATCCAAGTACTTCATCGAGGAGATGATTCGAGATCTCTGCAAAGCAGAGAAGGTGAGGAGCTGCTCTGGGCCCTGCAGGGCTGGGAACTGAGGTCTTTTCCCCCTGTAGGGGAGCAGGCAGCAGCAGCAGAAGCTCCCCAGCAGCCACCTTTGTCCCCCAGGACTGGAACGCAGTTCTCCTGCGCTACTTCAACCCCATTGGTGCCCACGAGTCAGGCATGATTGGAGAGGACCCTCAGGGCATCCCCAACAACCTCATGCCCTACGTGGCACAGGTAAAGCCTCCCTGCAGCCTCTGAGGGCCCCCGAGTGGGGCAGAGGCTGATGTGGCCCTTGTGTCCCTCGGTGCAGGTGGCCGTGGGGCGCAGAGAGTTCCTCAGCGTCTTTGGGAACGACTACAAGACAGAGGATGGGACAGGTACTGTGGCTGCTGGCACAGCTGGCACAGCTGCACCCCTGGCAGCAGGGATTTGCCCTCACCCTCTGTGTGCCCCACAGGTGTCAGGGATTACATCCACGTGGTGGATTTGGCCAAGGGCCACATTGCTGCCTTGAGGAAGCTGAAGGAGAACTGTGGCTGCAAGGTACCAAGGGAGCTGTTGTCTGGGCTGTGGGACTGGGCCAGGACCAGGCTTGTCCAGCCCCAGGGGAGCTAAAGTGGGGCCTGGGCCTTTTCCCTTTGTAAAAGAAACTGAGCCCCATCCCTTCTCCCCCTCCCAGATCTACAACCTGGGCACAGGCACTGGCTACTCAGTCCTGCAGATGGTCCAGGCCATGGAGAAAGCCTCGGGAAGGAAGGTGAGGTCTGAACTGCAGCCTGCAGGGCTGTGGGCACGCAGCCAGCTGCTTCCACCAGCCCCCACCTCACCATGCCAGGCTGGCAGTGCCATGGCAGCCCTTGGCCCTCAGCTCCTGAGTGCCCTCTGAGGAGTGCCAGGAGCCCCCAGCCCCTGGGTGCTGTTTCCCTGCAGATCAAGTACCAGGTGGTGAGCCGGCGGGAGGGGGATGTGGCCTCCTGCTATGCCAACCCCACACTGGCTGAGAGGGAGCTGGGCTGGAAAGCTGCCTGTGGCCTGGACAAGATGTGTAAGAGCAGCAGCCCCCTTCCTGGCACCCTGTGCCACCAGCTGCTCCCCTCCTGGCCCACCCCTCACTGCCACTCTCTTCCTGTTGCAGGTGAGGACCTGTGGCGGTGGCAGCTGCAGAACCCCACAGGCTTCAGCAAGAACTGAGCCAGGGCCTGGGGGCTTGCCTGGCTCCCTGGGGGCTTGCCTGGCTCCCTGGGGGCTGCTCCTGCCCAGCTCTGCCTTCCTCCCATGGGGCCAGGCAGGTTGTGAGCAGCCTGGGTACAGTTCGTGCCCCCTGCACGGGGCAGAAAGGCCAGGAGCATTCCCAGCCTCTCCCCTCCTCATCCCCCCACAGCCTTTGCATTTCACAGAGTAGAATAGAAGGAAGAGCAGAGCCAGGGCCCAGCTCTGGCACCCAGGGGTGAGACCCTCTCGTGAGAATGCACAGGGGCTGCTGCCAGCCCCAGCAGGGAAAGGTGCTTGGATAGGCCCTGGAGCCACCACTGGAGCTGCTCCTGGGCCCTCCCTGGAGGGAGGTCACATCCAGCACTCAACCATGTGAGTCCTCTTGATCCCAAATTGCAGAGGAAACCACCCCCTGCCTGCTGCACCTGTCCCCAACCTGCCCACCTCATGGAGCAGACCCAGGCTGAAGGCTGGAGCACCCAGTGCCCCCTGCCCTGGGCACAGAGAGGGCTGCTGAGCACCTACCTCATGGCCTCAGGCCCCCAGTCCCCCATTCCCCCAGGGCCCAGTCCCATCCCAACTCTGCCATGTCCTGTTTCCCCAGCCCAGCTTCCCAGGGGGCAGGCCCTGGTGGCTCCCAAGGGCCTCATCCACACTTTCTCCCTGCCCTCCCCAGCACAGTTTTGGGGACCAAGCCTCATCTCCCTCTCGCTCCTGCTGAGCCAGTGGAGCCAGCAGCCCCTCTGCTGCCCTTGGCTGGGGCTGCTGCCTGCTTTATTTGTGCTTCCACATTGCCTGTGGCAGCCTCTTCCCTGCTCACCTTGCCAAAGGCTTCCCTGGAGCAGGCTCTGCTCAGCTGGCAGCTCCTGCTCCTATTTATTAGTGGCAGCTCCAGTGGCTGCAGTCAGCCTGGTGGTGCTGTCAGCTGCCTGAGTAACTTATGTGGCTAAATTATGAATGGAGCTTTTCATTTGGTTTTGAATAAACTTTCTTAACTTTCTAAGCTGCAGCTCTGTGCTGCCTCTGCTCAGCCACAGCTGCTGCCCTGAAGGCTGGCAGCAGGGTGGGGAGGGTTTGGGAGCTTCCTGCTGATCCTGCCCCGGCCATGAAATGATGCCAGAGCAGCTCTGGGAGAGGTTTATGATTTATTTAACCTTGAGTCTGACTCTGTGGAACACACACACGAGAAAAAAAAAAAAAAACCAAAACAAAAACCCCCAAACAGTTACAAGGAAGACTGAAGAGAAACAAACAAACAAACAAAAAAACCTCAAACCCAACCCCAAAACAAAAAAAAACCCCAAAAAACCAAAACCCCAACCCAAAGAAAAGCTGCATTGAGGAATGGAGAGAAGCTGTTCCCCATCCTGGGTCCTCAGCATGGCCCTGCCCAGGCCTGTGCTGNCCCCCAGCTCGGTGCATGGTTCCAGTTCACAGTCAAAGAGGTCATTCTGTCCATCTGCCAGCCCCCGGGGAGCCTGCAGGGAGCTCTGTCCCTGCCCAGGCCATCCCCCTCCGGGCTCCTCCCCACCCACCCTGGGGGGAGGACACAGCAGCAATAAAACAGAGAAGGTAAAAGACAGAGCAGGACTGAGCCCCAAGCCAGGGAAGAGCAGAGCTCCCCACACACCCCAGCAGCAGGTTTGCTGGGTTTAAGCCTTCCAAGAGGATGGAGGGAGAGGGAAAAAAAAAAATAAAAATTTTCTAACACAACTCCATAATCTCAAAGCCCCAACCAAGAGCAAGGCTGGGGCTGACTGCTCTGCCTGGCCGGGAGCAGGTTATTGCTTCATGCATCCCAGGCAGGGAGGGCACAGCCAGAGCTGAGCTGCTGCAGCCCTCCCTGCCCCTCCCAGAGCAACCCTCAGGGAGGTGCCAGTGCTGGCCACAGCCCTGTGGGAGCAGCCAGAGCCTGGAGCTGGCCACAGGGTACCCAGCAGAGCAGGGCACGGGGCTGGGCATGGCCTCGCCTGCAGCAGGGCAGGAGCAGCAGGAGGCAGCCACAGCCCCCGGGGGCAGGAGGGGTTGGTGCTGTGGTTCTCAAGAGACAGCCTGGAGGGGCCCAGCAGTGCTGTGGGCTCAGCCCGTGGAGGAGAGGTGAGGAGAAGGGCAGTGCTGCTCAACAGCAAGTGCCCACGGCCCTCTGCCAGGGGAGGGGAGGGGAGGGGGAGGCCTGGAGCCCACCCACGGAGGAGACATTTGGGGCCCTGTGCCCGAGGAGCTGCTCTGCCACCACTGCAGGGAGGACAAAGCCTTGGCTGCAGCCTCCAGGCAGCTGAGCCAGGGAGCCCAGGGACACCTGTGATTGTACATGGAGAGGCCCTGGGGAGCAGGGAGACCCCCACACTGCCCCCCAGCACAGGGCACAGCTGCACCTGGGTGGTAGATGCTGGTGAGATGATGGCTGGGAGCAAACCTGCTTCCTCCAGCTGCGCCAGCCAGGGCCAAGCACCAGCCCTGGGGGGCCTCTCCTCTCCCTCCCTGAGCCAACCCAGGTCCTAAGGGAAGGAGACGTAGCAGCAAAGAGAGAGGTCAAGGACCAGGCTCCATGGCACAGCCTCAGAACCAGGCTGTGGGCAGCAGTGCTCTGGGTCAAGGGAGGGAGAGAAGCCTCCAGGACCCCTCCATGGGCTGAGGAGGAGATTGTAAAAGCAACAAGAGGAGGAGGGAGGTGGAAGATTATCTGCAGGAGGGCAGAGGTGCTGCAAGCCGAGGGCTGAGGCTGCAGGGGCACAGGACTGTGCGTGTGCGGCAGGACAGGGGGTGCAGGAGCTGTGTGGGACCTGCCCCCGGCCTGGGCAGGCAGGGCAGAGGCTGTGAGGCACTCCCAGGAGAGTCCCAAGTTCCTCAGCTCAGGCTGGAAACCTGAGAGTCACCTGCTGGAGGCTGAGCCCAGGGCAGAGGAGGAGCATGGTCTGCCCCAGAGGGTGTCCCTGCCCCGTGCCTGCTCAGCAGCCATGCAGGGCTCCTCCCCACCCCTAACACTGATACAGAAGCCCCAGAGCCCAGGGCGAGCCCTGGCCAGAGCCAGAGCCAGAGCCAGAGCCAGAGAGCAGGCAGCTGTGGCCAGGAGCTGAGGGGGTGGTGACCTCCACGGGCACTGCCGGGAGCGAGAGCAGGAGAGGAAAGGCCACCCCAGGACTCGCCNCACAGGGGACAGGGCAGCAGCTGCCACCTCGGCGTCCTTCCCCGCGACAGTCTGGGCTGGCTCTGCTCAGATCCGGGGCAGCAGCTTCTCGATGAACTCCTTCACCGCCAGCATCTCCTGCGCGGGGCACAGAGAGCATCGCTGCGGGGGGAGCTGGGGACAGGCACTGCCACCCTCCTGCCTGACCCAGCCCCACAGGGCACTCCTGACAGCTCCTGACAGCCACCTCCACAACGGCACTGAGAGGCTGGAGCAGGTCCAGAGAAGGACTGGGGAAGGGTCTGGAGAACAGGGCTGGGGAGGAGCAGCTGAGGGAGCTGGGGGGGTTCAGCCTGGAGAAAAGGAGGCTGAGAGGAGACCTCATTGCTCTCTACCAGTCCCTGAGAGGAGGCTGGAGCCAGGTTGGGGTTGGGCTCTGCTCCTAAGGAACAAGTGACAGGACAATGAAGGGCCAGCAAGGTGCTGAGAGGGCTGCGGCAGCAATGCTCTGAGCACAGGCACAGAGAGTTGGGGCTCTGCAGCCTGCAGAAGAGAAGGCTGCCAAGAGACCTTGGAGTGGCCTTGCAGGATCTGAAGGGCTGCCCAGGGCAGTGCTGGAGTCCCCATCCCTGGAGAGATTTCAAGCCCTGGAGCTGTTAGCAGTGCCCTGGCAGCACCGGGGCGAGGGCTGGACTCGAGGGCCTCAAGATCCTTTCCCAACCAAAACCATTCTGCCCCTGTGTGAGCCCAGCCCGAGGCACTGACCTGAGGACAGGAACTGTGCATCACTCCGGGGTAGGTTTTGAACTGGACCTTGCTGGGGCTGACGACAGATTTGAGCTTCTCGGCAGTGAGGGCCCCGAAGCGCACGGGGATCATGGGGTCCATCTCGCCGTGGCACTGCAGGATGGCAATGTCCTTGTTCACGCCGTTACTGGCTGCCTGCAGACAGGGAGGGACAGCTCAGGGGTGCCCAGGAGAGGAGAGAGACCCCCAACCAGCAGGGAACAGAGCAGCTGCTTGAGCTGTGTCCCCCACAGAAGTCACCTGGCAGCTCCCCATCCTCAGGAGCGCTGTGGGAGTGATGCTCAGGCAGCACCTCCTGCCCTGCCACCAAAGGCTTCCCTCCCAGGCTGCCACCAGCACAAAGCTGCTGCCCAGAGGGCACAGGGGAGCCTGGTGAGGAGCTCAGCTTGCAGGTGCCCACCTCAGATCAACGGCAGAGCTCTGACCTCTGCTGTGCCCTCACCCACCCCCAGCCCAACAATGCGGGGACGAAGCCCCTGCCACGGGCACCTCCTGCCTCCACCAACCCTGAGCTGACTGTGGTGAACTCCAGAAGGGACAAGCCACCCCCAGCCACCCTGCCCGTGGCAAGAGAGGTGGTGGCAGTGCCAGGTACCTGCGGGAAGGCCTTGTGCAGAGGGAGCCAGCAGCTGAGTGCCACGATGCCAGCCAGCTGGTGCTGGCAGGTGAGAGCTGTGTACAGCGACAAGGCACCGCCCTGCAGCAGATGGAGGAGGTCTGTTAGTGCCACAGTGGGGGGCACAGACCTGGGGGTACCCCCCTGCCCCAGCTCACCCAACACCCACCCACCTCCCTGCCACAGGTGCTCCCTTTGAGGGGTGTCTTTTGAGCGGGGAGAGGAGACCCAACCCTGGCTGTGCTCTGCCTCAGCTCCCCCCAGCTCACCTGGGAGAAGCCCCCCAGGATGATGCGGTTGGGTGGGATCCCATTCTTCATCTCGTGCTCAATAATTGCTTTAACTGGAGGAAGATGGAGAAATGGGTCAGTGGGAGGTGATGGGGGGGATGAGAGCAGCACCCCCAAGGCTTAGGGGTGCACAAGGGACACTCAGCACACCAGGGAGAGGCAGGAGCCAGAGGCCCCAGGTGGGCTGAGGTCACCAGGAGAGCAGAGAGGAAGGAGAGGGGAAAGGAAGATGCCCACTCCTGTCCCAGCAAGGGAGAGGCACCCAAGAGCTCAGCACTTTCCCCCTCCCCAAAGCCTCTTACTGTTTTCTGCAGCTTTCTTGATTCCAGCTTCATCCTCGGGTGCATCTGGAGTCAACCCCATCAGGTCAAACCTGGGAGAAGCATCAGGGTCAGCCCCAAACCCATCCCAGCCCCCAAGGGTTGTGGGAGGCAGGAGCTGGGTGTGCTCTGCCCTTCCCCTGACTTCTTCCTACAGGGAGGTGGATTTTGGCCCTGCAACCCTCCCATCCCTCTCACTCCCCAGAAGGGTCCCAGACACCCCGAGGCACTGACCAGGAGGGCATAACCATCTTCATGTTGAGGGTCACAGGGATCCGGGGCCTGTGGAGAGAGCAGTTTGGGTGTCTCAGTTCAAGAGCAGGAGAAGCAGGTCCAGGTGAGGGGAGCAGAGGCAGACACAGGGCAAGGGACAGCAGTTCAGTGCCACCAAGCCCAGCCTGGGGGCTGCCAGGTGACCCCAGGGATCATCTGTGAGCCCCAGGTGGGTCCCAGCTGAGCTGGCAGCTCTGAGCAGTCAGCCCAGGGAGGAGAGCATCTGGAGCCCTCTCCTGTTTGCTGCTGCTGACAGGACACCAGGAAGCCAAGGCCCTCCCCAGCCCGGTGAGTGCCCCCCTGGCATCCCTCCACACTGGGGACACAGCAGGGAGGGTTTCCTTCCCCTTCCTGCCCCCACCCTGCCTGAGCACGGGGACAGGGAAGGAGCTTTTGGCTTTGACAGCAACCATCAGGGAGGCAGAGGGGGAAGAAAGCAGCCCCAGAGCAGCTGCAGCTCTGCGGGGAACCACTTTGCCTGCAGGCAGAAAATATCAGGGCTGGGGCCCTGCATGAGCCAGGCCCAGCAGGAGAGCAGGGCTCAGGACACCTTCTGCCTCTCCAGGCAGCAGCAGCAGCAGCACAGCCCTGCCAGGCTCCCCCCAGGGGCCCCTCCCCAGGCAGGGCAGCACTTACGCGTGAGGGCAAATGTACTTCACGTAGGGCAGGCGGATGGAGGAGAGGGCATCAGCCCAGCTGTGCCTGGGGAGAGAGCAGAGGGCAGCAGGGTGGGGGTCAAGGCTTGCCTCAGCATCCTGGAGGATGCTGGCAAAGTTGAGGGATCCCCCCCCAGGAAAGCCTTTCCCCAAGGCTGCCCTTCCCAGCAGGAATGCCCAGCCCCGACCCGCGGCAGGGGGCAGAGCCCTGCAGCTGCTGCCAGCAGGGGAGGAGGGAAAATCCTCCCAGGGAAAAGCCTTTTGGCACTGCTGCCTCTCAGGCCGTGGCCTTGCAGGTTTGGAGAGCTGCTCCTGCCTCGACACAAGCCAAGTGGCAGAGCCTGGCAAAGCCTCAGAGGAAGCAGCAAACGAAGCTGGCAGGAGGCAGGGGGCTGCCAGGCTGCTGGCATCAGGAATATTCAAGAGCAGGCAGCTGCTGGCCTGCCTGTCCCTGCCCCGGGGGTGCTGCAGCCACAGCTGCTGGACACAGCTCAGGGCCCCAGGCAAACCCTCAAGATGATTTTTACCCTCCCCAGGGAAGGCAGCAACCAGCCCAGGCCTCAGCTCTCACTCGGCGAGCAGCAGGGCACAGGCAGCGCCAGCTCCAGGAACACTCACCCTGTGTCTCCAAGGCCATGTAAAAAAATGACCTGTGAAATTAAGCAGAGAAACAAAGGAATTAGCTGATGTGGCAGCAGCTGCCTGGAGGAGAGGCAGGGCAGGGCCGGCAAGGCAGCGGCACCAAGCCCCTGAGTCACTGACTGCAGGAAGGGACTGCAAACAGGCTCCAGCTAGGTGGTGACAATGACAGGGCTGAGCCTCAGGGGTGGGTGGGTGGAACTGACACATCCCTGCCCCAGTGGCAGGAACGGCTGGGGTACAACTGGGGTATAACTGGGGTATGGAT
>VWZI01018151.1:29416-49655 GCA_013396835.1 Psilopogon haemacephalus | reverse complement strand
AAGGAACATAGAAAATTGTATATACACAGTTGGGGACCAAAATACAAACGCGAGTCAAAAGTCATTCCCCCTCCTGCCCGCGCTCCTCAGCCCACCCACCAGCAGGGCAGCAGCAGAGGAAGAGGCAGCTCCGCTCAGCTCCTTTGTGTGTAGTGTAGCACAGAAAAATTGCACCAGTGTAACCCCCAGCCCTGGCACCGAGAGACTGGGAACGGAGCAAGCACTTTGATCTTAGACTTTGCTTAGTTTGTGTCTTGTGGAAGCAGCCCTCCTGCCTTCCCAGCTGAGGGCTGCTGCCTACCTCTTCCGGTCTGCCCAGCCTAAGTGTCTGAGCAAATGGAAGGGGAGAGAAGGGAGAGCAGTTTGAGTGGGTCCCAGCCCTGTGGGACAGCACAAAGTCAAGCCACAGTGTCCCATCTGATCCTCCCGGCAGAGATCAAACACAGACACAGCTGGCAAAGCCTACAGCAAAGAGGCTGCTTGAGAGGGAAGGTACATGGCCCTGTAAGCAATAATCACCTCTCAGCAGCTCACTGTTGGATTAACAAAGTGGCAGCTCAGCAGTGCCCAAGGTTATTCTCAGGCCTCACCTTTGGGTACCTGCAGACAATGCCAGGCTCCCCCTTCCCTCCCCTCTCTCCTTACCCCAAGCACAGGGGGAGAAATAAATGGTAGCACAACGGTCAGCAGAAGATAATATATTGTTATCTAATTAAAAATACAGCAAAAATTAAATACAGCAAAAAAAAAATGCAAGAGTAAGGAGCCATTATTTTACAGCACAACACACACTGAAATGCTGCACGGTAACATTAAAGCATCTGGGACTGTAACAAACTTACAGCACATGAGAGTCTGAGAACATTTTTCCAAAGACCTTCAAAAATGAGAAAAGAAGAGGCCAAATAAAAGAAGAGACAAGAGTGCAGAGTGGTTTGAAAGAAAGGAAGGGGAAGGAAAAAAAAAAAAGGGGGGAGGTGTGTGAAAAGAAAGAAACTGACAGAAACCAGAAGTGTAGAGGGATTAATTTAGAGTCCCCCAGGGAGAACTCTTCACAGCAAGGTTTTCCCCTGGTCAGTGCACAGGACAGCTCCACCAGTTTGGGGGCTGGCAGCCACAGAAAGCCAGCAGCAGAACTTCTCAAGGACTACCACTGCCAGCATCCACTGCCAGCACCTTTTCCACCTGCACAGCAGAGTCCTGGGGCAGCAAATGTGAGCATGGAGCAGGAGAACCTCTTCCCTTTCTGATCTCAGCTCTAACAGAGGCCAGCTCCCTTGCCACAGGACCTGGAGTCTAACCAGCTCCATCCTCAGCTTGCACCATCTCTGCGTGACTTCATTTTTGAGGCAGATGTTAACCCACAAGCAGAAATGGTCACCACAAGAAGGCTTCACACTCATTGTGTCCAGCTCCCTGCTGTGGCCTCAGCAAAACCACCTGCAATCACCCCTCCTGGCTCACCACCTCCCCGAGGAGCTGTGATCCAGAGCACATCTGCACACTTCCACCAAGCCCTGGGTCTGCTGGGTCCCATCACACCTTTTCCTTCCAGAGCTCCAGTTCCTCAGACACCAAACACCAAGGAGCCTTTTGGCCTCTTGCCCACATTAAAAGCCAACCACATTCTGCAATTCACTCACCTCCAACCCCAGCGGAGTGGCTTTGGGTACAAAGGCTAAAAATCCTTGCTTTTTCCAAAGAGAAAGCAGAGCAAAACGTACAGGAAAGAGAGGATTTAAGCACCAGCTTCTAAACTGGAAAAAGAATCCTTCCCAATTCCACAGAGAAAGCATGATAAAAGTATTCCTTCCCTCCACTAAAAGAGGCAAAACCTGATGCCTTCATTGAGATTTTTTTTTTAAAAAACCCTGTTTTCAATTCCAGAGGCAGACAAAAACCCCCCAGAATTAAAAACTGACTCCATGCACAGTAAAATTTCTCCCCAAACTCCTCATGATTTTCTCCCCAGTAGCCAGCAGAAGACAACAGCAGCAGAGAAAAAAAGTCCCCAACAGCTCTTGGCCTCCCTGCACGACAAAACCATCTGGACAAGACCTACACTGACAGCAGAGAGAAGGTCAAGGGCTAAAATTGTATTGACAGACACAAGAACCAAGCCTCAGGACTCGAGGTACTTGCGAAAGGATCAAGGAGCAGTTGAGCCACAAGTCCTACCTGTCCCAGAGAGCCCAGGAGGGACTTTGGGCCCAGCAGATCACAAAGAAAGACTCAAGGTAGGACTTTGGGCCCAGCAGGTAGCAGAGCACAAAGAAAGACTCAGGTGACACCAAGTGGCCTCTCAGACAGATGGACTTCCTGCCAGCTCAAGACACAGAGAAGCTGACCCTTGTACTGGACTGGGAAGGGGAAGGTTCCTGGAAGCAACATAAATAAAAGCAGTGGGGGGTGGGGGGGTGAGGGAAAGAGGGGCAAAATATTAATTAAAACCGTTTTATAATTTAGAAGAGGTTAAATAGTAAAACAGTCTCTGGATCTTCTACTCTCAGCAGGTGCCAAGGCTTCACATTTTTTCGTGGCTGGAGATGCTGTGCACCCTTCTTTTGCTGGATGGCAAAGCCAGAAGCAGGATGCTAAGGGCTAGGGGCAAAAAAACAAAACCAAAAAGAGGGGATGGGGAGGGCCTTGACACTGAGAAAGGGACCAGAATAAAAAGATAAAATACTGTGCTGTCATCTTGTGCAGATCCAAGCTTCTCCCAGCAGCTGCAGCCTCCAAAGAGTTGGAAAGGGAAGGGCTGGTTGGCTGGGTACCTTCTCCCCCTTCAGTGCCACTCCTCTGCAAGCAGGAAAGTCCCAGACCTGCTCTGCAAGCTTATCTCCGGGAGAAGCGGTTTTTGAAAGCCTTGATAGTCTTTGCCATCATGGGGGCAATTTCTACAACAGAGAGAGAGAAACCAAACCCCCAACTGGAACCCCAGCACAGCAGGGCCTAGGAGAGCAGAGAGCAGCTGGAAGCTGCAGCCCTGCCAAAGCAGAGGCAGGGGCAAGTGTGCAGCCTTTGTGGCCTCTCCTATCTTCAGGTGACAGCCTGAGCACAGCCCACACCCCACACCCTTTCAGCTCTGCAGCAGCACAGATCTCTGCTTCAGCTCTCCCCAGCTTCCTTCCCAAGGCAGCTGCACTGCACTTTCAGCTGCAGCTCACTGCAGTTTCAACAGACACAGCAGGAGGGCAAAGGCAGGGCTGGGCTCCTGCACTCCATCAGGAGAGGCACAGGGCAGGCAGGGGAGATGGATGTTTCCCCAGGCCTTTTCTTATGCAAGGAGTGTGAACAGACTTGGGTCACCTTATCCTCAGGGAGAGAGGCCACCAGCATCAACCCTCCTGCTCAGCCTGGATGTCTCCTCCAGCCAAAGCAGCAGATTTGTACGTCTGTCAAGGAGGAGCTCGAGGGGACCATGTAGATGCTCTGCAGTTTGTACTTACTCTTCACTGGTGGTTTCCTGGGGTCGTAGGGGGTGAAGGTGCTACCTGAAGATGGGGCAGAATGGGCACTGCTGGTGCTGGGCCCATCGTAGGACTGCTCCTCACTCACACGAGGGTGGCTTTTGTTAGATGTGTAGAGGACTGGTTTGATCCTGAAAGAGAGAGGGGACAGATCTCAGGGAAGGGAGTCACCATGGATTGATGAAGTTCTTCAGGAGCAACACAGGTGCCAGCAGCAAAGAGCCTACTGCAGGTACAACTTCCACTGCAAAAGAAGCCCTTGGACACAGTGTCCTGTCCTGCCAGGGGGAAGCTGCCAGGAGCCCACAGGTAAAGAGGCCCTGAACAGGAAGTGCTACTGAGAAAGACTCACTTGGTCTTCTCTGGCAGAAGAGGTCCTCCGGTTCCAAACTTCTCTTGTCTCCTCCGTACGTCCCGAGGGGGCTTTGCTGCAGAGTTCACAAAGGCCATTTTGGCCACTCTACCTGTGACAGGCCAGAGGGAAACACTGCTTAGATCCAGCTTCCTGGAAAGGAGGCTCCTCAAGTGTCTTACCACAGCAAGCTCCAACCACCTCTCCTCTGTCCACCCACCCCAAAGCTCAGGTGATAGCCTCCTTCCTAAGCTCTGAATCTCTTGGGCTGTGAGGAATCAGACTGATCAGGCCACCAAAACTGCTTCCCCCACCCTGATACTCTTCAACTCCAGCACGAAGAAGCAACTCTAGAACAGGAGATACCTCCACAGCCCCACAACTTCCTCCTGCCCTGCCTGCTCTGCGTCAGACCACCACCACAGACGGACTCACGAACCTGCCAGGCAGAGGCAGCCGCATACGGACCCGAGCTAAGCGACTCCTGAGCTGGCCTAGATCTAAAGTCAGCTGCCCTGAAAGACCTTCCCCACAGCAAGACACCCCCTGGGCAGCACTCCCTGACTCTCCTGTGGGCGCTGAGGCAGAGGAGGCAGGCAGACCTTTGGGCTTGTTGGCGTGGGCAGAGCCGATGTTGCGGGCCAGCATCAGCAGGCGCTGCTCCCGCGCGTCGTGCAGCCGCAGGTACATCTCACGCCACGACTCAAACTCCTCTGGCTTCTCGTTCTTGAAGTCCCGCAGGCAGTGGTTGTGCCACAGCTGGTCTGTGTCCTCGATCAGCACCTGCAGCAAAGCCACCTCTAAGCTGGGGTCCCCTCCCGAGACCTCCTCTCCCTTCTCCCGCAGCATTTCTGGTCGACAGGTGACTAAACGTGAGCCAGCAGCGTGCCCAGTGTGCCCTCCTGGGTGCAGCCAGCAAGAGCAGGGTAGTCCTGCCCCTCTGCTGGTAAATGCAAGTGGCAGAAGCCACTTCTTGTCCTTTGCTCTTCTGCTATTGCAGCAAAGGACAGAGCTGCACCTCCACACGTCCCCGTCCCTTCCCCAGGCACTCACATGGTTGCACTCCTCGATGCGGTACAGCTGCTCTGGGGTGCATCTCTCCAGCACTGGCTCCAGCACAGAGAAAGGGACACCTCCCACTTCATAGATTGCTGGAAGAGAGGCAAAATGCACAGAGGGTGTATCCTGCTCCTCCTTCAGGGGCCTTTATCCTGCTCCTCCCTCGGGGGGGTTTATCCTGCTCCTCCCTGACCGAGGGAAGGCCTCGATAGCCTGAAACGCAGCGGACAAAGCTGCAGCAGAAGGTGAGGGGAAGGAGACACAGGAGCTGCACTTACAGTCGATGTTGTTACTGAGGACTCTGATGCACTGCTGGTAGAGAGACATCATCTTGGGCAGGTAGGCAGTTTTGGAGCCCGAGTACACCTGCATCTTGGAGTTGAGGCGGCGGCCTGTGAAGCCTGCCTCGCTCTCCTCCACCGGCGAGGACACCGCTGCACAGAGAAGCACTTGCAGTAAGCAGGGAGCAGGAGAACAAACCCACCCCGAGAAAGGGAACAGCAGAAACTAAACTCCAGACACCCCCCAAGGGCCAAGTCTCCTCTAACAGACCTGCGACCCAGTTCGGGAAGGGCAGACCCAAAGCCCAAGCCTCAAGAAGGGTCAGCAAAGGATCTTCCTCATTTCTGCATGGGGTACAAAAGCCATTTTTTGCCTGTGTGCTGGTTTGAGGCTAATTGGAACATCTGAGTAAGAAAAAATGAGATGCTAGGGCTGTGAAATGAAAACAAGGGGGATGGTCACTTCACTCATAGGTTTGCTGAGATGTAGTAAAGCAAGGACACAAACATAGGTAAGGCAGAGTGGTTCTGTGTCTCGCTGTCTGCCGAGTCTGAGCTCTCTCTCCCTGGCTTCCAGCTGGATCTGTGTCACTCAACTGACCAATTCTGCTTCTAACTCCCCTGGCCTGATCTTCCCTGTTCACCTTGCATGTAAGGCAGATTCTGGGATAAGATTGGAGGGTGGGGAGGAGGTGGAAGGGTGGTTGGGAACCCCCCTTGGGGACTCTGATCTCTGGGAGGGGCATCAGGTTTCTGTATTACTTTTAACTTTTCTACTTCAGTATAGAGCTGTAAATGTTTGTACTGCATTGTAAATATCTGCTTGTAGATTGTGCTAAACTGTGACTATAAAGCTTCAGTCCTTAGCTTCCAGCCTGGTTGAATTTAGTCTGGGTGAATTCAAAAGGGAGTGGGCGTGCAAGGAACTCTCAATCCATCACAGCCTGAAACCCAAGCTCCAGGCAACAGAGGCAGGACACCAGACCCCAAGAGAAAGACCTGAGCCCAGCCAGCATCCACTCCCTCCCACAAGCAGTGGCTGCAGCCCATTCCCACCCCATCTTCCTGCCCACTGTACCTTTCCTTTTTGTCTGGGAGCAGCTAATGGAGTCGATGGAGGGCAGAGGGCGGTAGTTGGCCTGGATGGGTGGCAGGGGGATGTCTGGCAACGTGGGTACCACATCCAGGATTATCTGGAAGGAGAGCACATGCAAGTGAGCCATGAACACAGGAGCCAAGGCACAAACAGCACTGAGCTGCAGTTTGGTTGATATTTTGAATGAGGCACTCGATGTGATCAGCTTGCACCAGGAAATAGCCTCGGGGGGAGGCTGCACCTCTGCCACTTCACTGTGGCTGTGAAGATTTTATAAACCCACTTTGGGAAGAGCAAATTGCTTCAAAATTGAGCAAAAAGATGAAGCAGTAAAGTTTTGGGTTTTTTCCTCACACAACAGTGCCTGTTTTTGTACCAAACCCTGGCACTCACGTGGCAATGGGCATGGACAGGAAAGCAGTGCTCATTTCCCAGGCTCTCACAAAAGAAGTTTTGTCTTCTCCTGATCCTTCAGGGTCAGCTGCACTCTTACCACCATTTCTCTCTTTTCTCCCCCATTTCTGGAGAGCAGCAGATTGAGTGAGTGATACTGCAGGTCAGTTTTACAGGAGCAGAAAGGCTTGAGAGGAGAGAGGAGGGAACCTTGCAAGCAGGTGGAGATGAACTCCTTGCACACCAGTGCCTGTGCTGACCCCCAGCCAAAGGTGCTGTGCACCTTCAGCAAGTGGAGCCTGCCCAGCTCATCCAACCCAGCCCTGAACACCTCCAGGGAGGAGACATCCACAACCTCCCTGGGCAACCTGTTGCAGTGTCTCAGCAGTGTTTTGCCTATTGCATTTCTGCCCTCCCCTTCACCTTCCCCTTTCCAGCAGAGCTCCACTCCAACAGCACAAAGGCCTGGCTGTGGGGTGTATGAAACCTGTGGTGCTCCCCAGCAGGAACCAGGAGTGAGACAGCACAAGCACAGCCCAGCACCTCCCAAGGGAAAACAAATCAGCCCCAGACAGCAGAAGCCCAAGAGCAGCTGCTCCCACCTTCTTTGTCCACTTTCACATCCTTTCAAACCTTACCCTCTTTGGTTTAGGAGGCTCTGGTTGCTTCTTCTCTGCCTTCTTCTCACTTGTTCTCTTGTGGCTTGGGCTTTTGTGACTGGAGCTGGAGCTGTTGGTGCTGGCTTTGGATCCGTTCTGCTTGCTGTGCCCTCGGTCTTTCTCCCCAGCTGACACAGAGGCTTTGACCACTTTCTTTTTCTTTTTCTGGGGCTGGTCGTAGCTGAGGTACGACTCAAAGGACATTGTAGGCTGTTCAAATTCATCCTCCACTTCCCCCTCCCCCAGGCTGGAAGCACCACCTGCTTTTTTGTCCACCTCGGAGCTTTTGCGCTTCCCCTCTGAGGACTTTAAGCCTCCAGAACTGCTTTTCTCTTTGATCCTGTTTGATGAGTCCCTCTCAGCTTTCCTTTTCTCCCTCTCTGTGCTCGAGGTTTCCAGGCCCAGCTTGGGCTTCTCTGATTTGCTCTTCTCAGAGTCTCGATGCTTTTGTTTCTTGATGTGGTTCTCCACAGACTCCTCCTTTTTGTTGCTGCTGCTCTCTCGGTTCTTCTCCTTTTTTGTGCCGTCAGACACCTTCTGCTTCTCCTTGCTGCCCCCTGCCACGGGGGCTTCTCGGAGCTGCTCTTTCACAGAGGCCTTGTGCAATCTTTCTGGGCTGAAGGCAGAGGTCCTGTCCTCCCCCCTGCCATCCAGTCGCTGCTTCTTGTGAGAGGATTTGTGCTCTTTGCTCCGGCTCGCGGTGCCTTTCCCACACAGCTCACCAGGGTTCCTCTCCCTGCCTGCCACCAGCTTCTCCTGAAAGCTGTGGCCCTTGCTGGCTTTCTGCTGGAATACTGTGGGCTCGTCCTGCTCCTCGGAGCCATAAGGGTCTGTGTACATGTCCTGAGGGCTCTCGCTTGGCTCAGGTGACACAGCTTGTCCATAGTCCGAGTACTCCTGATCTGAAGAGAGCACAGGGGAAGACCTGCCCCACCCCTTCCCCTCGTGGCTGCTGTAGTCGTAAGTCTCTTGAGCTCTCTCAGGCCTAGGATACCTTTTGGACTTCTTTTCCCTATGATCTGGGCTACAGGACTGGCTGCAGGATGGCTGGAAGGGTTCTGAATACTCCTCGTCGGGTTCCTCCTCCTCTCTGAGGGAGGGTTCCTGATGCCTCTTGCTGGAGCTGCTCCTCTCATAGTCACGGTCTTCAGAGTCTAGGTTATTTCTGAAAGGTTAGGAAACCAAAATAAATAAAACTTCCCAACATGAATGAAGAGAATCACAGAATCAGGCAGGTTGGAAGAGAGCTCCAAGCTCATCCAGCCCAACCTATCCCCCAGCCCTATCCAACCAACCAGCCCATGGCAGTCAGTGCCCATCCAGGCTTTGCTTGAACACCTCCAGGTATGGGGACTCCACCACCTCCCCAGGCAGCCCTTTCCAATGCCAGTCACTCTCTCAGACCACAGCCTGCTTGTGAGCAGAAGCTTTCCATTTCCATTCTGGCAGACCAAAGGCTGCTTTCAAAGCAAGCCACTTCCTTCACTTGGGCCTAGAGCTTCCTCCACTTAGCACCATAAATGGGAAGCAAGCAGATTGCATCTCTTGCCTCATTAAGGGCCCTTCTGGGGCATCTACTCTTAACCTCTTCCTCAGACTGCAAGTTCTTGAGCCCCATCCTCTGCTTTCACCCAGCCTGCAGCACCCTGACGCTCTGCAGCTGGCAGAGGCAGGAGGCTTAGGCCACGAGCAGGCAAAACCCCAAGCAGAGCTGTGCTAAAAGTCTTTCCACAGCCTTTACCTTTCTTTCCCTGGTCAGAGAAGTTGATGATCTCCACTGCAAAAAGAACCAGAAGAAAGCTCAGCCCTGGGGAGAGGTGAGCAGGCTCACTCACCTGTCTGCCTCCTGGGACACTGGCACCAGCTTCTTCCACCTGGCTACCAGGTTCTTGGCAAAGTCTCCCACCAGCTCATGCTTCCTTAAACTGTTCACAGTCTTCCCAACACCTGTTTCCTTCAGGAGAGAGAGAAGGCATGAACCCATCCCAGCAAAACAGTCAGCAGCCTCACCTCTGCTACAAGGCAGGGTAAGGTCAGCCTCTTGCTGCTAGGTGAGAAAGAAGATTCCAGCACCTCACAGCAAAGATGTCACAGCTCTCCAAGTCAAAAAGAGACAAAACTCTGCCTCAAACACTTAATGGGTTGTGTTAATTAACCAGCTCAGCATTTGCCATGGCTGTTGGGATGTCTGAGGGCAGAAGCCATTCATAATTTTAAGCACTTCCTAATTTCATGCAGGTTCAGTTCGCATTAAGAACTGCTCCACCTCAATACCCCCAGCCAAGTGTTAGGCCTTTTGGAAGAGCCCAGGCTGACAAACTGCCCTCCAGGGCTTCACCCTTGCTTGACAAGCTCCTTCCCCTTGCCTGCAACCTGGAGAATCAGATCATGCCTGTGACCCCAGGCTGGAGCAGGTGGCCACAGCAGCACACCTCACTGCAGGGAAAGGGCAGGAAGCTCCCCTGGGGCTCGACAGCTAGGATGGGAGCCTGAGACACTTCACAGCTCTTACCACAAGGATGTCAACTGTGATGGGCAGCTCAGCCAGCCTCTTCAGACTTTTCAGCAGCTGCAGAGACAAGAAGGAAAGTGTTCAGACTTGTCACACTGAGCCACACTCTGTGATCAGAAAGGAAGCAAATTCCACGCTCCACGAGAGCTTGGTAGAGAGATCCAAGCAGCAGACAGCTGCTGTCTGCTCCAAATTAAGCTCCCCAGGAGCTGAACACCAGGGCCAACTGCAAAGAGATTGCCACCTCTCTGCCTCCAAGGGCCCACCTGAGAATCTGAAAGCTCAAATCTTACTGCTTCCTTCACTCTAAGCTCTGGCCTGAAGCACAGCAGCAGGCACACACAGCTCTGCTGCACAGCAAGAGGGAGAGCAGACTTGGCAGCTTGTGGCTCTTGAAGGTGGTGCTGAGAAACATCACTTGGGAGAGGAAGGGGAGGAAAACCAAAAATCATTCAAGAGTCCTTCCTGAAGTTTTGCAAGTGAGACACTGAGGGAAGAAAGCTTTCTAGAGGCTCTTCAAGGTGTCAGAGGGAAGCCAGATGGATCTCCACTCTCTCAGTGCTCTCATCTCCACAGCCACTCCTCTCCCCACACAGGGGAAGATGTTTCCCTCCACACACACACTGCCAGCACCACAGCTGCTCCAGGGAGCCTTCTCCAGGCTGCAGCCCAGGGACAGGCTGCAGGTGAAGGGGACACACTCAGACCTTTGCAACCCAGGTGATTTGGGACACCTCTTGTCATGGAATCACAGAGTTGGTTTGGCTGGAAAAGATCCCCAGGATCATCCAGTCCAGCCACTGACCTCATACCACTCGTGGCCTTCAAACCATGCCCTGAAGTGCCACATCTGCACATTTCTGAACACCTCCAGGGATGGTGTCACCACCACCACCTCCCTGGGCAGCCTGTTCCAATCCCTGACCACTCTTGCAGCAAAGAAATTGTTCCTCATACCCCAACCTGAACCTCCTCAGGTGCGACTTGAGGACCTTTTCTTTCATCCTGGTGCTTGACGCTGGGCAGAAGAGACCAATCCTCACCTCACCACGACCTCTTTTTAGAGGGCAGTGAGGTCTCCCCTCAGCCTCACCCAGGTGCCCACCATGTGTTGCCTTGCAGCCCATGGCAGCACACAGCTGGCAGCAGGCACTGCTGCCCCTCACATCATTTCCCACAGCTCAGCTATAGCCACGCAGCAGCCTCGTCAGCGTTCCCATTATTGTAGCCCCTATACTGCCCAGGCCTGGGTCAGCAGGGCTGTGCCATATGCTGTACAAAGGCCTGTCCCTGAGCCAGAAGAGCTCTTTAAAGCACTCTGCTCGTGCTCAAATTAGCACAGTTGGCCTAAGCTACTCCAATCATCCCCACTGGCAACGTGCAAGGATCAGAGAGGTTTAGAGGTTCCCTTCCAAGCTCCTTCAACCTGTCTGAAGAGTTCTGTGACTTTCAGAGAGGAAAATTCCCCCCAGGCTTGAGCAGAAGCACAGCACTGCCCCATCCCCAGCACACTTAGGGCTTCCTTGATGTGACCAAAGTAAAGGAAGACACAGAACTTACTGCCAGTGCTCACTGATGCTGTCCCAGTGCCACCCTGCACAGCCTGGCAGTGCCCAGGCTGCTGTCCCAGTGCCACCCTGCACAGCCTGGCAGTGCCCAGGCTGCTGTCCCAGTGCCCCCCTGCACAGCCTGGCAGTGCCCAGGCTGCTGTCCCAGTGCCCCCCTGCAGAGCCTGGCAGTGCCCAGGCTGCTGTCCCAGTGCCACTCTGCACAGCCTGGCAGTGCCCAGGCTGCTGTCCCAGTGCCACCCTGCACAGCCTGGCAGTGCCCAGGCAGGGCTGCACTGAGGAGCTGTGTTCATGCAGCACAGCAAAACCCTCACTTTGCTTGCAAGTGCTGCAGACCACAGATCCACGAAGTGCAGAGCTTCAGGGCTTGCACCAAGTTGTACTTCCTGTGGAGAGGAGCTGAAGCAGCACAGACTCCACTCTGCCTGCAGCTGAGATCAGCCAAGCAGGCTCACAGCTCATTCCCCAAACCACCAAGATCTGAGTCTCCTTCTCTGGGATGTGTTCCTGCGTGGCCTGCTCTAGGTGACCCTGCTTTGGTGTGGGCAGTGGACTGGATGATCTCTGGAGGTCCCTTCCAACCCCTACCATTCTGTGGGTCCTCCAAGTCCTCTGAGGAAATAAAAAGGCGGGCAGGGAGAAGGCAGAGAGCACAAAGCTCCTACCTTGCCAGCCACTAAGTGATACACAGGCCAGAGAGCTCCTCGAAACCAGCCCAGCACGGGGCACAGCTTCAGTCAAATCCACCACAAAATGCAAATCAGGAAACCTTCAGTCAGCTGCAGCAAAGCTCAGTCTGCCATGGGTGAGTGGTTTGCTTTTCCTAGAAGTCAGGCAGACTGTTACAGCACCACCAGCACCAATATCAAATTACCACAGCACAGCCTGGCCTCTTCCATCTCTTTCCTTCACCTTCTCCTTACTCTCTTTCCTCCAAGTTTCCCTTCCTGTCTTTTCCCCCCAACTCCTGCAGCAGACCTTCGGCCTTCTCTGCTGGAAAAAAAAGGAGGCTGTTTCCAAGCCATTCCATTTCACTCCAAGTTCTGTGCCCACAGCCCCGTTTTCACCCCAAGCTAACACTTGAACACCTCTCAGCAGGGCAGGTACAGAGTGGTACAACGAGAGTGGGCAAATGTTGTCCTGACACATCACTGATCAAATATTTCAAAAGCCAAGGCAAAAAAAAAAAAAACAAACCAAAATGGGAATCCCAGAATGGTGAGGGTTGAAAGGGACCAGTCCAAAGCCCTTATTAAAGCAATGGGATCCAGAGCAGGCTGCCCAGGCAGGTTTGGAATTTCCCCAGAGGGGAAGGAAGACTCCACAGCCTCTCTGGGCAGCCTGCTCCAGGGCTCCAGCACCCTCACACCAAAGGATTTTCTTCTCATGTTCAGAGGGAACCTTCTGGGTTCCAGTTTGTTCCCCTTGCCCCTTATCCTGTTGTTGGGCACTGCTGGAAAGAGCCTGGCCCCATCCTCTTGGCCCCCACCCTTCAGCTCTTGCTGAGCATTGCTCAGAGCCTCTCTCAGGCTGCTCTCCTCCAGGCTCTCAGCCTTTGCTCCTCGCAGAGATCCTCCAGGCCACTCAGCATCTTCATAACCTCCGCTGGACTCTCTCCAGTAGCTTCTTTTCTCTTTAACTGGGGAGCCCAGAACTGGACCCAACAGTAGCACCCAGAGGTGTCCTGGTTTTGCCCTGCTGGCAGGGTAAAGCTGTAGCTGCTTCTGGAAACAGAAGAGCCGCAGGGTGGATTCCGACCCAGGAGGGAGCTGGGCAGATACAATCTATCAAGACACCACCAGGGCAGCTAAATTCCAGCCTAGAAAACTCCTTAATTCTTCCAAGGCTACAGTTGATAAATGTACCCACAACAGAGCCAGTGGAGGTCGCTGGGCTGTGTGCCAGGGGAGGGAAAAGGTCTCAGCCACTCTCCTGCTGGTTGGAGCTCCTGGATGCTAACCACTTCTCCCCCTCCCCTCGCAAAGGAAATGGCAACACCCTCCAAGGAGCCTGGAGAAAGAGGCAGCAAAGAGTGCCCCAAGACTTCCAGTGCCCCAGGAGCACAGACAAGCAGCGACTGCCCCAAGGCTGGCAGGAGGGCCTGGGAACAGGGGCACCAACTCCCTGTGCTGCATGTGCCCAGCCAGGATCTCTGTCAACACCACAGAGCCCAAAGAAGCCCTGGAATGGATTCCTCAGCAGTTCCTCAGCTCCATTTGGGGCTCCACCAGTTCAACCCTGTCCTGGTCTTGGCTGAGAGGCTGTGAAAAGGAAGCTGATCCTTGCATCACATCTCCTCCAGCTAGGCTGGGGCTGGGTCCAGGGGCCTCTGTTTCATGGGGTCAGCATTTCACAGAATCCTAGAATCAGTCAGGGTTGGAAGGGACCACAAGGATCAGCCAGTTCCAACCCCTCTGCCGTGGATCAGGTTGGCCAGAGCCTCACCCAGCCTGGTCTTAAACACCCCCAGGGATGTGGCCCCAACCATCCCCCCGGGCAACCCATTCTTCTGTGCCCATGCCTCCTCCTGGGCAGTCCTGGAAAGTTGAGTGGCTCCGCAGGAGTCTGCCTCGGCTAAACCAAAACTGCACAGCCCTCACTGCCTCCTCTTTCACCTGAAACAAGGCAAACGCGAGCCAAACACCCAGGAGCAGTCACACCAGAAGCTCTCCCATCCAACGCCACATCCTAGAGCACATGCTGGGCCCGCACGCGTTGGGGACCCCAATCCCAAATCCGAGCCTCAAACAGCAGCTCTGAGCCCTGGTGCCCAGCAGGAGAGTCGCTGCCAGCCGCGGACACAGCCGAACGCCACCCAACAGCTGCGGGCACCAGGGCAGCCCCCACGCAGCAGCTCCATCTCCGCGGATGCCTTCACCCCAGCTCCTGGTGGCCTTGGCGAGGTCGTGGCCCTCCGGGGTCCCGCACAGGGCTGTGCCTCGCTGTCAGCGCACGCCGGGCACGGCGCCGCTTCCCCCGTGAACACGTCACCAGAGCAAGACTCTTCCGGCAAGTTCTCCCGCTGCCCGCTCGCCCCGAGAACCGCACCCCGAGTACCGCACCGCGGCGGGACCCCACGCCAGGGCCCCGGCGCGTCGCAGCGGATCTGCCGCCGGGCAGCAGAGGTGTGCCAGCCCGGCCCCGGCTGGCGGCAGCCCGCGGGGCTCCCACCCGGGACAACTCCCCGCGCCTGCCCTCCGCCCGCCTGCTTTGCCCCACGGACCGCGGCCCCGGCCGGGCAGGAAACTTCGCGGGGGGGGATGCCAGGCGAAGGACAGGCCCCGGCCCGGCCCGGCCCCGCTCCCCGTGTCCCCCGCGGGACGGCGCAGGCCCTCCCGACCCCCAGCCCCGCCGCACAGCCCCCGGCGCGGAGAGAAAGCCCCGGGCGCACCGCCGGCACCGTCACCTTCTTGGGCTCCGAGCTGCCCGCCAGCCGCGACTGCAGCTTGCCCACAACTTCCAGCACCGACTCCGCCATTTTTACTGCTGGCGAGGCCGCGGCGGCGGAAGCAGCTTCACCGCCCGCTGGCCACACAGCCGCTCCCCGCCGCCGCCGCCATCTTGGCTGCGGGCAGGAAGCGGAAGTCGCGCGGCTGTCGCCCCCCCGCCGCTGGCGACCATGGCGGCTGAGGGCAGAGTTCAGCGGCTGCCATGCCGGAGCCTGGCAGCCGAGGCTGGCATCGCCATCTTGAGTGCTGGCATCGCCACCTTGAGTGCTGGCAGGGCGCTACTGAGTGCAGCGTCACAGCCATCGCCGCCCCTCGCCGCAGCGGAGGAGACACCTCCGAGCCCGCCGCCGCCAGGACAGCGTTTCCCGTGGCCAGTGTTGCTCCGTAGCTATTGGGAGTGAGTGGAAAGGCTTTTTTAGGGTGATTTGTGGCTAAAGGCAAACTGAACAGGGCAGCAGCTGCCCAGGCCAGGGGCTCAGAGCTGCTGTCCCCTCTGCGCGCTCAGGAAAGCAGCGAAGGCAGCAGCAGGGCAGGCATCGGCAGGGAAGGGTTCCCCCAGCTCATCCCCAGATGCCTCAGTGCATCCCTCTGGAGTGGAGCCAGGCCTTTGGCTGTCTCCTATTTGCCTCGCCCTTGCCCAGCCATGTGTTTATTGCCTTCTCCTGCTGCTGGCTTGCAAGGATGGCCTTGGCCAAAGCAGTGCTACCTGAATCCAGCCCTTTCCATGTCCCTTGGGACTTGGCTGAGGGCAGCTGCCCTCACATCACCCCCAAAGCCTGATGTAAATGTAGAAGTGTCAGTTGGCTGGGAGGGGAGGGAGAACATGTGGTGAGAGCTGAGGGTCTGTGTCTCAGCCTGCAGAGCTCTGCGCTGCTCACAGCTCCCCTTGGACTAATCAACCTTAACAGCAAGGTAAGGAGCAGCTCCAGCTTGTGGCTGAGTCATGGAGAACCAGGACTTGCTTAGCAGGATTTGCAGAGACCTTGCATGGGGCACAGGAACTGCTGAATAATGGAAATGATGGCACAGGGAAGGACTTGCTTGCTACAGTGGGGCTGGAGGAATTACTGGCAGCAAAACACTGCCCAGAGCTATGGTGCACAGGTTGCTTTCCAGGCCAGCTTGGTGTCTGCTGTGACTCAAACCCTGTTTGAATCCAGGGCCGAGTGCAGTGGCAGACAGAGGAACCTCTTCAAACTGTCAAAGGTGCCAGCAGGATCCCAGAGATCAGTATGAGCCCCAAACTTCTCCCACAGCTCCCACAGGAGCTGCTGTCACCTCTCTAAACTGGGGTCTGGGTACTCAACCCCAGTGATGGTGCAAGATGCTTTGCTAAAGGTCAAACAGTCACTTGGATGGTTTGCACAGCAGCTCCAACAGCTTCCACTGTGTGGCCATGGAGGCTGAAGCAGACCTCAGAGGCAGCCTTCTGGAGGGCATGAATCAGAAATCTCTCTGATTCTCTCAGATCCCTCAGCCACATTTTGTTTTTATGGCTCCTTGATCAGAGCATGACTCTACCATTTCCTTCAGCTTCCCTCTGAAGAGCCCTCACAGAAAATTCCCAACAGCATTTAGGAGTTACAAAATTTTATTTGCCTCTTTTTTTTCTTTTGGTAAGGGGAACTGCTCACTTCCCAGGAAGGATGATGCCATCATACTGTGAAACAAACACAAGAACCAAGTCAGAAAGTACCACCGGGTGAAGGTGCAGAAAACTGAGTCACCAGAATCATTCTGAGGCAGGCAGCACTGCCATGGAAGCTCCCTTGTCCCACAGCTAACTGCCCTTTCCCCTCTGCTGCTCTGCACTCAGCATCCAAGGGGGGCATTAAACTCATCAGCCCAGCAAAACAATCACCTCCACCTGACCAGAGCCACAATTGTCCCCACCCACAGACTCCATCGAGCATTTCCAATCAAGATTTGTACATCTCTGCTTCACTATCCAGTCTCTGTCTGCGGATAGAGAAACCATAGAATTGGTTTTATTTGGACTCGAGGAGCTGTGTCAGACACAGAGATCCTCACTTTGCCTTGTCTCTTGTGATCCAAAACCTGCAGGAGAGAGGTTTCCACAGAGCTGCTGTTTCCAGCTATCCTGCCAGAGCTGCTCCTTCAGTTTGGCATGCACAAACTGGGGCATGAACCATGCTGATGCTCAAACACAGCTTCTGTCAGTCACTTCAGAGCAGCCAAAGTCAATGACCTCAGCAGTGCCCAGGGTCTCCTCCTGCCCAACGACCTGTGCCAGCCCTTCCACAGAGGCATCTTCCTGCCACTTGCTAGGAACCCCCAGGACGAGCCACAGAGCCTTTACCTTCTGCTGGAACCAGCGCATGGCTTCCTCCTTCCCAATTCTGTGCTTGGCTCCGATGTTCCCTGTCCTGCGCTTCTTGTCAGCAATGCTGAACCCAGGCCTGCCCAGCACCTGCAGGATGAGACCCACAGCACCATTTCATTTGGGGCATTCGCTTGTTTACTTCAACTTAACCCTTTTCTAGGACAAAGACCTGGAACTTCCACGCCAGCAATGCCTTGCTGCACAAGGCACATTCCAGCCCGAGCCTGTTAGCTCCTACAGCCTCGGAAGGAAGCTAAAAATGGAGTAACTGCTGAGCAGTCAAACCCACAGGGACAGCTCCTAGGTGGGACACTGACACTACATCCACATACTCAGAGAAACTCAAACGTGTGGAGGACACAGTTCCACACCCAGAGGCTCTCCAGAAGACACACACTGAGCAGCACTGCCAACACACCACGTAACAGAACAGAACAACTCGCACGTGCCAGCCACCACCACTGCTCCCTGACCGCCCCCAGCCCCCTGCAAGCAGGCAGACACCCCCAGCAATGGAGCCCCTCTCCCACACAACATTCCCACAGCCCTCGGTGCTCCTTCTCTCCCCAAACCCAGCACCACTGCTGCAGCGTTGTCCCAGGAGCACCGGCAAGGGCCACGCAATTAGTTTCTGAAGAGACTCTGTGAGATATGGCATAAAGCAGGGATTTTATGGCAACTCTGTTTGTCTCAGGCCAGACTCAGATTGTGCTGGCAACTTTTCCATCTTCCAGCACTGGGCAGCGAGTTCCTGCAAGCCAGGCATCATTCTAGGGTCCTTCCAGAGCTTTCCCTCAAGCCCAAGAGCTGCAAGGAAGCAGGGAATACACACCACGTAGAAGTCCAAGCCGTAGATTCCAATACTGGGATCGTATTTAATCCCCAAGTCGATGTGTTCCTGGATTCCAAAGCCAAAGTTCCCAGTGTCTGAGAAGTTGTTTTTCCTCAGCTCGTATTCTCGCACCTGAAACATTTGTTGTGGTCACTGTTTTGCTATTGACTGTAATCACAGTAAGAAATCCTCTGTTCCAATTGCTCCCAGGCCTCTAAATCTTTAAAGCCAAGTTCTTGTTCCCAGAGCCAGCTCACAAATCCAAAGCAGAACCTCAAGAGCAAGCAGCAGTTGCACAAATAAGGCTGAAGCAGCCTTCAAACTGCCCAACAGCACACAGCTCCCCCTGTGGCAGGCAGAGCTGCTCCCCTAAGCCCTCAGTATCCCCAGACTACATCAGGCACAGCATCTCAAACCAAACCTCCCTTCCACCAATGGATTAAGTCTGACACTTCATAAACCAAACTAAGCCAACTTCTTACCTTCAACCCCTTCTCCAGAATCTCCTCTGCTTTGGCCCCACGAACCGTGCAGTGAACAGCAATCTTCTCGTTCCTCCTGATCCCAAAGGATCTCACAGTGTATCGTGCTGCAGGCAGCAAGAGGTACCCTTAGAAGCTATCCAAAGAATTCCCACCCCAATGAATTCAAAAGACCCAAAAAGTTACTTTAAAGGAACCAAAAATAAGCCAAGACAACCACACATTCCACAAGGATGTAAGCAAAGCAACAACCTGCATCTGAGAAAAGTGACTGGAGAGAAAAGACCACCAACACCTGAACATTTAAAGGCCTCAACATCCCTCCCAACAAGTTCCAAGCCTGCTCAGGCTGCCAAGCAGCCACACTGCCATTTCACTTTCTGCATGCTGCAGAACAGGAGGAAACTCACCCACCGACCACTACTAAAATCGGCAAACAAACAGAACTGTTCCACTGCAGCCCCCCAGGGCAGCCGGCAGGCACCCTCGCCCCTCACCTTTGGAGAAGACAGGGGTCTGGCCCGTCAGCTGCTCCAGCACTTTGGCCGCCCGGGTGAGCCTGTCGCCGCTCTCCCCAACGCAGATGTTGAGGCAGAGCTTGCGGATGCGCAGCTCCCGCATGGGGTTCTCCTTCTCACCTTGGTCTTGCTGCGGAGAAACAACACAAGGGTTAAGGGGTGGGCACCTGGGAGCCAAACTCCCGCCGGCCCCGGCGGCCGGAGGATGCTCTACTCGGCGCTCCCGGAGCCTGACACCGAGCCCTGCTCCAGCCCAAAGGCGAAGCTCGGAGCCGCGGCCCCTCCTGGAGCAGCACTGCGGCAGCGCTGCCACAGGGCAGGCCGCGGCCTGTCACGGCAGCCGCATCCCCAGGCCGGCCCACCGGCCCCTCCCTGCCCGTACCGGCCCCGCAGCTCTCCCTCCCGGCCTCCCGCGCTCCCGATCGCGCGGGCCGCAGCCCAGCCGAGCCGCGCCGAGGGCGGATGGCGGCGGATAGAGCCGGCACAGGCCAGCCCAGGCCCACGGGCGCCCCACTCACCGCCATGATGGGGGCGGGGAAGAGGCCAGCTGGGCGCCGCCGCGGGGTCTTGTGGGAAGGCTCAGAGGTGGTGGGCGCGGGCGCTGGCTCCCCCTAGCGGCCGGAGGGCGCAGCTGCGCCGCTGCCTGTCGCTTGGCAACGGAGGCTCCCGGAATACCTCAGTGGCCGTTTTGGCCCCCAGACCCATAGGGACAGGAGCACGCAGGGACCATGGACCCTGCCCACCCTCACGCCATGCTCTGCAGACAGGCTGGGACCGGGACGCGGCTTGCATCACTCTGAGCTGCTGCCTCTGCCGCGGAGCTCGCTGGGCCAGATGGTGGTGGGTGCTGGGGTCTGCCAGGAGCCTCAGGCTGCTGCTGGGGCCAGGAGGGATGAGCTGGGAAAATCTCATGCCGAAAGGTGCTGGAAATCCTCCACTCCCAGGAGCCGTCGAGGGCAGCTTACCCAAGCCTGGCTCCCAGAGCTTCTCCTGCAGCCATACCCCTGAGTTCAGAGGATCCCGGGACCTTAGGGGTTGGGAGGGACCCAAGGAGATCATCGAGTCCAACCCCTGGTTCCTTGCACCAGACCTAGGAGCATATTTCACGACCTAAGCGGGATGGAGCATCCTGGGGGCTCGAACCGGTGACACAGTGAGAACGGGGGCGTGGCCCTGCCGCCGCCAAGCCCCGCCCCTTCCGGGTACTCGCCCCGCCCCCATACC
>VWZI01018151.1:12677-23882 GCA_013396835.1 Psilopogon haemacephalus | reverse complement strand
CTAAAAAAAAAAAAAAAAAAAAAAGAGAGACCATTGACACTTTACAGAGGAGATGCATTTAAGATATGATTTGTGCCACCCCAGGCCTTGGCGGAGGGGAGGGGAAAAATGAAAAGAAAGAGAAAATAAGAAGGTCAAAGCATGTGCAGCTCCCTTTGTGGGTCCAGAACAGGACTGGGTCTGAGATCCACCACTCTGCTCCAGAGCCCTGGAACAGAGGCTGCAAAGCTTCCACCAAAGGAAAGAGCCAAGCAAGAGGGCAAAAGGAGAGGTTGAGAGGAGTCACTTGGTGGGGACTGATTGCAGCTGAACAGACCTGATCCAGCTCGGGGTATGTACAGCACTGCACAGCTGAGCCTGGGATGGAGGAGGAGACCCTCTGCAGGAGGGGACCACCTGCACAAGAACCCTTCTGGAAGGCTGAACCCGAGTTCAGCTGCTCCCAGAAGGAAGCCCTGGGGCAAAGATTCCCTTTTGAGGGAGGAGGGCTCCTGGAACAGGAGGTGCTCAGCTCCAAGCTACCAGCCAGACTGCCAGGAGCTATGGGGTAACCACAGCTACTCCACTGCAGCCTTCCTGTGGCACTGGGTACCAGAAAGCCTCTGTCATGGCACAATCAGAAACAGACTGAGCTAGAAGGAATGATGAAAGAGGGATCAGGGTGGAATGCTATGGCCCAGGTCCTCAACCTTTGGTCCAACAAAGCCATGCCCCTGTCCTGGAATGCCATCAAATCAGTACAACAGAGCTGGAATTAGCTTCCAGGACCTTCTTGAGCCATTTTGGCTGCTCTTGGACCTCACCACAAACCGTTCTTGGTTTAAAAAAAAAAAAGGGGGGGACAACTTCTTCCTCCCTCACATGAACACTTTTGCTTAAAGGCAAATACAGGGGTTAAGGAAAAAAAAAAACCAAACCAAACCCCAACAACACTCTGAAAGCCAACTGCCAGTACTGGCTGGGAAGTCACCTAAAAACCTTGACACAATCAATTGGTGCAGTTAGATTGAAAATAAAAAGGGAGAAAGATTAAAAAAAAATACAAAATAAAAAGACACCTTCCTGCTAAGAGAGGAGGACAGCAGCTCCTGCCAAGCCACACCACAGCCCGGCCAGAGGCACTGCAGTGCCAGCAGGCAGCTGGCATCTCTCGGGTAGAAATGAAGCAGTTTGAGAGCAGAAAGGTACAAAGGAATCTAAAACAAAAGAATCATCTGCAAGCAGATTTTTGTCCCACAGCAGGGGCCAGGGGGAAGGCAGAAGCCTGGGAGCTGTGTGTGCTTAGCCTGCGATTTCCGTCACCGTGGTCACCAACTTCTGACCGTTCCACACTGTCTTGAACTGTTCTGGGACAGGGAATTCAGTCTGCAGAGGGGAGAAAAACCAAACAGAACAGGAATCTCTTGTCAAGAATCAGCTTCTGACTGAAGAGGACCTGCAAGAAGGCTGGGATGGGGCTGCTTAGAAGGGCTTGGAGGGATAGGATGGGGGCAATGGTTTAAAACTGGAGCAGGGCAGATGGAGGTTGGACATCAGGAGGAAGCTCTGCACAGGGAGGGTGGGGAGACACTGGCACAGGCTGCCCAGGTCCCATCCCTGCACAGACATTCAAGATGTGGCCCTGGGCAGCCTGCTCTAGCTGGAGGTGTCCCTGCTGCCTGCACGGGGGGGGTTGGGCAAGATCCTCTTGGAGGGTCCCTCCCAGCCTGATAGCTTCTGTGAACCTGTGACTGGTGACCACCTCCCACTGCTTTGGGCAGATCCCTGCTGTGTCCCCTCCTGTACCACAACCACCACCCAAGAGCTCCTGAGGAAGCAGCAGCAGCAGCTCTCACAAACCAACCATTACCTCTCTATAAAGGCAGATCTGATGCTCTGCATTCAGCACCGCTCACAACCTCGACCTGTCCCTCCCTGAAACCAACATTCCCCTGCAGGGCTCCCGAGAGGAATCCTGCCCTGTGCTGCCCCAGCCCCAAGCAGCCTCCAGCAGCATCTGAAAGCCAAGAGACTTACAAAGTCACCACCCTCTGCGGGGATGAGGACGTTCATCTCTGAGGATTTGGCACTGACGATTTCGCAGTCTAGGGAGCTGCTGCTCAGGTAGAGGTGGCACCCATCTGTCTTGTTGATGGAAATCGTTGGCACTTTACCCATCACCTGGCAGAGAGAGCAAAGCAGCAGTGAGAGGAGCACCAGCTTGAGGTGAGCGACCCCAACACACTCCCCTCCAAGGCAAGAGGCTTGACTGCAGCCCTCCCACCGCAGGCACACACTGGGTTGGTGTCTCCTCCCCCGAGGAACAAGTGACAGGAGAAGATAAAATGGCCTCAGGTTGCCATTTAGGTTGGACACACAGAGAAATTTGTGCCCCCTGACAGGGCACCTAACAGGCTGCTCACAGCAGTGGTGGAGTCTCCATCCCTGGAGGGCTTTCGGAGCTGTGGAGATGCTGCTGAGGGCTGTGGGTTAGTGGTGGCCTGGCAGAGTCAGGTTAGTGCTTGGAGTCAGTGGCCTTAAAAGGCCTTCTCCAGCCTAAACAATTCTGTGATTCAGCTGCTCCCACCGTGGGCAGACATGCAAAGTTAGTTCCTGGTTGCAGCTCTTCAGAACAAACCTGCAGCACCTCCCAGGCCAGAGACCAGCACCAGAGCAGATGCAGCTGCTGGCCTCCTGCCTGGGCAGGCTGCTGGTGCCTCACAGAGGCTGATCCTTGAGCCCTGCAGCAGCTCAGTGAGGCCAATTCCAGCCTTTTGCTGTGGGTGAGCTGCAGGGTGGCAGACTGCATGGCCCTGCTCTGGCAGAGGGCTTGGACTCAATGATCTCCTTGGGTCCCTTCCACCCCTGTCACCCTGTGAGCCTGTGGTGGGGCAGCTGCTATCAGTGCTCTCCCCAGAGGCACATTCCTGTCCTGGGCACAGACTCTGCTCCAAGCAGCAGATGCTGCAGGTGCCCTGTGCCAGCAGGCAGGGAGCAGCTCACAGACACTCACCTGAACTTTCACATCCCTGCTGTTGATGATCTCTACGATGCCCACCACATCATCAAACACCAGCCCTAGCTTCTTGCAGTTATCTGTGGAGGAAGGACACAAGGGCAGGTCAGAGAGGGCTGGGAGCTGGAACCTCCTGCAAACAGCCCAGCAGGCAGAAGCAGTTCCCAGGCTTCCTGCACCTACCCAGGGTGATGGAGTTGATCTTGCCTTTGATCTGGAGGGTGCTGTTTGTGCACTTGAAGACATAGGCTACCTGCTTCAGCTCTGTGTCACTGATCACCAGGTTGGTGGCATTCTCCTGGTTTTCCTGGGAGGGCAGGGAAAACACCAATATTTCTGGGATGCAGACACATCAATCCATGGGAGCAGTGCAGCTCCTTTAAAAGCAGACTGCCTGTACAAGGAAGGTGTCCAGGAGACCCTCCCCTCCTTCCCTGCCACCCAACTGATGCCAGCACCAACCACTACTCACCACTCTCCACTTTTTGCCTTCTAATTCTAGCAAGGGAGGAGCCTTTGGAGAGGTTTTTTGGGAGGGATTAGCATTGCAGGCTGGTTTGGGAGCAGTGAAAGGTTTGGGTCCACTTCTCACTGGACCCCCTTGGTTCTTCAGTGCTGGGTTCTTGTGGGTCTTCATGTCATCTGAAACATGTCTTAAGCCTGCAAGAGAAGTGGAGCCTGAGGTTGGACTCTAATTTCCAACCTGGTTAATTCTGTGATTCTGTGGAGTGCTGTAGAGGACCAGCAGCAAACCACAGGACCCCCAGCAGAGCAGTGCTCTGGGGGTGCCCTCCCCTGCCCCCTGCACCTACCCGAGGTGATGCCTTCTCCCCGGTTGATCTGGGCGAAGAGTGCGGAGCGGGAGGCAGAGTCATCCACACTGCAGCTGCTGGGGGCAGGAGCAGGAGGGGGAGGAGGGCCTGGAGGGGGAGGTGCAACCCCAGCTGGGGCAGCAGATGGTGGTTTAGCCCCTTCTGATGCTACAGGACCCTGGAAGAAGCCAGCAAGAAGTAAGGTGGTTGACCAAGCTGCGCCCCTGCTGCAATCATCAGGCAATGCCCATCCCAGCAGCTCCTGCAGTGCAGCTGCAGTCACCACTCACTGTTTTGCTCCAGGTCAGCCCTGTGGTGTGATGCTCTTTGATATAGGCCTGCAGGTCTGTCCAGATACTCAGGTAAGCTTTCACCCAGTCCACCTGCTTTTTATCTCTGGGGAGAGAAGAGATCACGACGAAGGAGCAGGTGAATTTGCCATTAAAACCCAAGGACTACAAACAGCTCTTTCCATCCCTCCACCTCTCAGGCAAGACACAGCTGGACCAGCACAGCAGCCTCAGCCCCCTCAGTAGCCCCAGCCTCCCTGGCCTCCCCCCAGCAGCCTCAACATTCACCCCTGCAGCAAACTCAGCCTCCAGCCCCCCCAGCACTGCTCCAGCTGCAGTGTAAACCTTGCACCTGCCACAGGCCTGCTCTGCACAGTGGCAAGGAAGGAATCTGCCCTGCCCAACAGAACCCCCTCCCCAGGCCCAACCTGCTGCCCTGGCTGCTGGTGCTGAGAGAAAAGCTTGCAGGGGACTTGCTACCAGAGATTCCAGCTGCAAGAGTGCAAAGAATCTCACCCCTGAGGATGTGACAAGGGCTTGCAGTGATAGGGTGACAGGGAAGGGACTGAAGCTTGGGGAGGGCAGATTGAGACTGGAGATGAGGAATGGGGAGTGGGGAGGCACTGGCACAGGTTACCCAGGGAGGCTGTGGATTTATCCTCCCTGGAGGTGTTCCAGGCCAGGCTGAATGAGGCCTTGAGCAGCCTGGGCTGGTGGGAGGTGTCCCTGCCCATGACAGGAGGCACTGGGACTGGCTGAGCTTTGAGGTCCCTTCCAACCCAACCCATTCTGTGATTCTATGATCACAGGAAAAACAAACCAGTTCAGTGCCTCCTTGGCCCTTAACAACAAGGACTGCAGAGCAGGGCAGCAGTGGTTGGGGGCTGCAGCAGCTCCTCCACACCCTGTCAGTTGTGCCCAGTGAAGAGAGGAGGAACTTACACATCCTTGTACTCCTTGAGGATCCTGTTGGTGTAGAACATGGCAGCATCTGTCATCTCCTTCACAAAGGGGCCAGGCTTTGGAGCCTAGGGAAGAAAGGACACATTGGCATGGAGCAGCTGAGCAGACTTTTCCCACCAGCCCAAGGAAACCACTTGGGATTATGGAATGGTTTAGGTTGGAAGTGACCTTAAAGATCAAAGGCTGTGGGCAGCCTGATCTAGGGTAGGGTGTCCCTGCCCATGGCAGGGGATTGGAACTGGATGATCCTTGTGGTCCCTTCCAACCCTGACTGATTCTATGCTCAGCCAGTTCCAACTCCCTCTGCCACAGGCAGGGACACCTCCCACTGGAACAGGTTACTTAAGGCCTCATCCAGCCTGGCCTTGAGCACCTCCAGGGAGGTTGTGGAGCACAGATCACAAAGATCCTATTCTGTGCTTCTATGCTCCACAACCTCCCTGGGCAGCCTGTTCCAGTGTCTCACCACCCTCATTTGAAGAACTTCCACCTAACATCCAGTTTCAGTCTCCCCTCTGCCACTCTAAACCCATTCCTCCTCCTCCTGTCATCCCCAGCCCTTGTCAATAGTCCTTCCCCAGCCCTCCTGTAGCCCCCTTCAGGTACTGGCAGGCCACTCCAAGGTCTCCTGGCAGCCTTCTCTTCCCCAGGCTGCAAAGCTCCAAGTCCCCACCGGAGGTCTCACCATGGCCACCCAGCCCAGGGCCGGGATGCTCTCGCTGACTGCTGACAAATGGTTGAACATTTTGCTCCCACGATTCTTCTCCCTGAAGTTCTGCACCACCTGGATCTGCTCTGAGATGGGCTTCAGAAGCGAGGAGAAGGCATTCTGCAGGAGAAGAGAGAGAGAGAGAGGCAATGAAGCACACCTAGAGGGGCTCCCACATCCTCCTGGGTGGCTCTGCTGAGATGATGCTCGCTTGGAAGAAGATTCCCAACTGGCAGAGGTTGCTGCTCCAGCTCCTTGCCCAGGGCTTGGCCCTGCCTGTTGAGCCAAGCTCCTCCAGGGCTGAAGTCACAGCTCCCAACCAGATGGGAGTACGCCAAGAACTGTGACTCATGGTGAATCCAAGAGGCACTGACACAGCTTGTTAGCAACCAGCACAGAAATAGCAATTTGCCTTTCTTGGATCCTTTTGTTCCCAGACAGTTTTGTCAAAATTTTTTTCCCTCTCATCTCTCCTTTACAAATCCTCAGGCAAGGAGGTGCTGAGCAGGGCTGTGAGGCTGAGCACCCACAGCCTGCACTGCAACCACAGTCACAGCAAGTCCTGAACTCAGGATCATAGGATCACAGAATTGTCAGGGCTGGAAGGGACCCCAAGGTGCATCCAGCTCCAGCTCCCCTGCCGTGCACAGGGACACCTCCCACTAGAGCAGGTCCCTCAAGGCCTCATCCAGCCTGGTCCTGAACACCTCCAAGGAGGTTATGGAGCACAGAAGCACAGAATGGGATCTTTGATCCACCACCTCCCTGGGCAACCTGTGCCAGTGTCTCACCACCCTCGCTGCAAATAACTTCCTGCTAACATCCAGTTTCAATCTCCCCTCTGCCATTTCAAACCCATTCCTCCTCCTCCTGTCATCACCAGACCTTGTCAATAGTCCCTCCCCAGCCCTCCTGTAGCCTCCTTCAGATCCTGCAGGGCCACTCCATGGTCTCCTGGCAGCCTTCTCTTCTCCAGGCTGCTGAGCCCAAACTCTCTCAGCCTGTGCTCAGAGCAGAGCTGCTGCAGCCCTCTCAGCATCTTGGTGGCCTCCTCTGCACTGGCTCAAATAGTTCCATGTCCTTCTTGTGCTGTCAAGTACCAGGATGGGGCAATTCTTTGCCACAGGCAAGGAGAGTTCATACATTTTGCATTTTAAATTGGCTACTCCAGGCCTGCCTGGACACCTGCAAGGCAACCTGCACTGGATTAAGGTTGTTTTGTTCCTAACCCTCTATTTAAATCACCTCTCAGTGGAATTTCTAAGCAGGCTCTCAGAGCAGAGGCAATGCAGAGCAGCATCTCAGCAAGCCTGGTGAAAGACAAACACCTCCCCCAGTGCCAAGGGTAGGGAGCAGAGAACAGGGAAGCAGCACAAAAATCCACAATGGAACAGGAGACTCCATGCCTGAGTCAGACAATAACTGCAAAGAACAGCAAGATGGGATCCTGTTGCTCAGGAGAAATAAAAAGAGTTCTCAGCAGGGAAAAGCAAAGGCATTCAGGATCAGCTTCTCAGTCACATCCTGCTGAGAAGCAGCAGCCTTGGGTACAGTGTTAAATTACTTGCCAGGGACAAATCAATCCTGCAAGCCTGGCTATTAATTCAGAGGCCACTCAGAGACAAGTGCCTGTTCTGCTCCAGGAGGAGTCTGCTGCCTGCAAGTCTATCAAGCATCTCTTAATGAAAAGCAAATCCCACTGTGGCTCCTGCCTCAGATAAGCTCCTGTCTGCAGGCTGCATCCCAGGGAACAGAGATTGTGCAGTGAAATTTGAGACAGCTGCTGGGAGGTGACACTCAGAAGCTGCTCTGAGAGCTGCAGAGAACTTGTGGCTCTAAAGACTGGGAAGTGTCAGCCCTGCAGCTCCAGAGCTGCAGAGAACTTGTGGCCCTAGACTGGGAAGTGTCAGCTCTGCAGCTTCAGAGCTCTGCAGAGAACTTGTGGCCCTAGACTGGGAAGTGTCAGCTCTGCAGCTTCAGAGCTCTGCAGAAAACTTGTGGCCCTAGACTGGGAAGTGTCAGCTCTGCAGCTTCAGAGCTCTGCCCAGAGAACAGTTCATGCTGTCAGCAACAGCCATATTATGGGTGCAAGTGGCTCAAATCCTCCTCCAGTTCCTCATCTGCAATGGCCCAGGCTCCCCTCCACTTGCAGACATCCCTGGCTGAGGGAAGGGCACCCAAGGGCTGTGCTGCTTTCCCACACTCACCTCTTCTGGCTGCCGATGCTGAGAAGCCATCACCAGAATTGATCTCTCACTCATCAGACCTGCATGAACCATCTCAGCCTAAGGACAGAGAGGGAAAACACAGCACTTCAGAGGACCACAAAGTGGTTTGGGTTGGAAGGGACCTTAAGCATCATCTGGTCCAAGCCCCCTGCCATGGGCAGGGACACCTTCCACTAGCCCAGTTTGCTCAAGGCCTCATCCAGCCTGGCCATGAACACCTCCAGGCTTGGAACCTTCACAGCTTCTCTGGGCAGCCTGTTCCAGTGCCTTACCACCCTCATGGAAAAGAATTTCTCCTAACACCTCACCCAAATCCAGCTTCTTCCAGTCTGAAGCCATCACCTCTCATCCTCTCCCTCCATATCTTTATCAAAAATCCCTCCCCAGCTCTCCTGCAGCCCCCTTCAGGCACTAGAAGGCAGCTCTAAGCTCTCCATGGAGCCTTCTCTTCTCCAGGCTGACCAGCCCCAGCTCTCTTAGCCTGTCTTCATAGCACCTTTGTGGCCTCCTCTGGACCTGCTCTAACAGTTCCATGTCCTTCTTGTGTTGGGGGCTGCAGAGCTGGACACAGGAGTCCAGCTGGGGTCTCAGCAGAGCAGAGCAGAGGGGAGGGTACTTTGCTTGTACCCAGTGTAACACTAACAACCACTCAAGCTCCCACTGCCTGCATTTCCTAGTGTGGGGTAAAGCAGCTCTGCTGATCTGAAAGCATATTCTTGGAGACAACCACCCTCAGAAAGAGCTCCCAGGAGTGCAGCAGCTCCTGGCTCCCCTGAAGGCAAGCACTGAAGTCTATAAAGAGAGCCAGGCACCTAACTGCTTGAGATTTAAAAAAGGAGGTTTGATTCATCCTGCGTGTAGGTGGCAATCTGCTGGGGGTTATCTGGGCATCTGCATCCCTTCTGGATCCTCAGGGGTTATAAACATCCTGGAAGATGGTGCTGAAGGGATGCAAACACTGCCAGCAGCCCTGGCCCTTGCCAGCCCCAAAGGGCAAGCAGCATTTAGAGCCAAGGCAGAAGAAGAGGTGTCCTTACATGTGTCTGCACATCCCCACCAACTTCCTTGCTGATCTTCATGTACTCAGCTACTGGACCAGCCAGAAGGGCATCAAAAGCCTGCACGTACTCAGCCACTCCTGCAGGGAAGGAACCAGAGCGCAGCAGTCACTGGGAGGGCTCAA
The DNA here is from genome assembly GCA_013396835.1 of Psilopogon haemacephalus. Taxonomy (NCBI): domain Eukaryota; kingdom Metazoa; phylum Chordata; class Aves; order Piciformes; family Megalaimidae; genus Psilopogon; species Psilopogon haemacephalus. Next base: position 14,702 of record VWZI01018151.1, on the reverse strand, counting down.
CCACAAGCTCCTGGGCTGCACCTCCCTACCCCCTCCACACCAAACCCTCCCCCCACCCCGGGTCACCCCAGCTGAAAGCAGCAGGCTGGGCCAGGAGCTGGCAGCTGCAGGCAGGCGAGGGAAGTGCTGCAGCCACAGGAAGCCTCCTCCAGCAGGGTGCTAACCGCAGCCCCTCGGCGGCCGTGCAGCACCTGCTGCCTCACCAAACCTCCCCACACACACACACAGCCCTCTGCAGCAGCCCTCCCTGCTCCACAACAGCCTCTGACACCACCCAGGGCTTCAGCACGGGGCCTCACCTTTAGAGGAGCCATCCCCACACCTGCCAGGTGCTTGGCACACCGTCTCCAGGCGCTCCACAGCCTTCTCCAACCGCTCCACCAGCCTCTCCATAGCTGCTGCTGTCCACCACCTGCACAGGCACAAGACACTGATTCACCTCCTCTCACTGGATGGAACTCGGATGGCAGGCACTGAAGAGGGTTTAATCAGCTGCCTGGTGCAAGCTCTACCAGTTCCAGAGGAGTTGCTTCCACCCAGCTCTGCACTCTGATGCTCTCGCACCAGCAGGGGCACTGGGCTTACACAACAGCCACTTTCTGTTGCCACAGCTGCTCTCTAATGGCCACATTATTTCTGCTCCACTGCAAGGACCTCTTACACATATCAGGATGCTAAAACTCCCATCCTTTAACCTCGTATTGATGCTGCTCCATAAAGCAGAGGGCTGCACAAAATGTCACTGCAGCCAGCTGCTGGCCACAGTCCCAGCAGATGCACAACTGCTTCACTGGAAGCTCACAGGAGCCTTTAGGTGGTTAAAAAAAAAAAAGAGAGTTCACACACTTGAGGCTACAGAGACCTCCCAGAGCTCTGAATTCCTCCAAAGAACATCCCTAAATCCTGCATCTCTGGAGCAGCAGTGGGCACAGGCCAAGAGGAGCAGCTGCAGGAGCTGAGGCAGCAGAGCTGCTGCTCCAACAATGTGCCCCTGTCCATCCTCTCCAGGCTCTGGTACCCAAACTTCTCCAGGACCTGCTTCCTGGGGCACTGCACGGCCAAGTGATTTAGGTGCAAAAGTCATTTGCAGCATCTCCTCTGCCAGACTCACAGAAACTCTCCTTTAATTGCTGCCTCGCAGAGGCTCTGCAGCAGGGGGCAGGAGGAGTCAGGCTGCGAGCAGACTAATGCCCAGGGAATGCAGGGAGGGAGCAGCAAGTCACCAGTGGCATTTTTATCTTATCACCAACTCCTCACCAGGGTTTTACTACGTGAATCACAAACCACAGCCTGGATGCAGCTTCCTCCTTTATTGCAGCAGCCTGGCAGAGCTCAAAACCCTGCCCGCGGGAGAAGGACCTGCCCAGCATGACCAAAAAAAGAAGGCAGTGCTCACCCAGCTACATCTGACCAAGGGCAGAGCTCCCTCAGAAGAAGTCCTAAGGAAGGTTTTGCTTTTCCTCATCCTTGCTCCCAAGTGCACCTCTGCTGCCAGCTTCCAGAGGACGTGGGGCAGAGCCAGCCTCGGTCACCAGTAGCACTGAGGTCACAAGACAAACAAGGCCAATTCTCACCTCTCCCTTGCCTGCTTGCTTCAGGAGCAGCAGCTCTGATGCTGAGGTGGGGGGGGACAGGCAAGAGGCCACCCCCTTCCCAAGAGCAGTTTCCTCCTCTGTGCAGGAGTGAGCCAGGGCAGAGACCCCCAGGGAGCGGCGGAGAGCAGTGACTGGATGGCTTCCAGACACAGAAGCCCAGAGAGGCTGAGGCTTGTGGGCAGTCACCCACGTAATTAACAGTAATGAATACTTCTTTTTGTTTTCCTTTTGCTGTTTTAATTCTCTGCCATGTAGAAAATCCTGACCACAGGATTGTCAGGGCCCTGCTGCATCCCGGATGGGGCTCACGTCTCCAAGCGGGAGCGCAGCCAAGAGCAGGGCTCTGCCTCCCCCACTCTCAGCACACACTAAAAGGGGTCCTTTTATATATTTTTTTTTTCTTCCCACCACCCCCCCAAAAGAAAAAAAA
>VWZI01018150.1:0-11569 GCA_013396835.1 Psilopogon haemacephalus | reverse complement strand
GAGAGGAGAGGAGAGGAGAGGAGAGGAGAGGCAAGCCAGCACTTGGTCACTAAGAGAGGGTAAATTTCCTTCAGCCACACTCAGTACACAGCTGATTGTCATGCACTGCACATCCTGAGTGCTGCTCCACTTCACCTACGTTTCCTGTGCCAACAGTGATGATGTCCATGGTGGAAAAGGTACAGGACAGCCTGGTTTGCTGTGAGACCATGACATAACCTTCTCCCCACCTTCCCTTGTTTACACTGTGACCTCCTCCAGACAGAGTCCTTCGGTTGTGTGACATCTAACAGAACAAACCTCAAGATCAAACGGTACTTTTGCAAAGTGCTGAGCATTTCAGCTTTCCTTTTGCAGATCTTTCTTTCCCACTGACTGTGGCAAAGTGATTAATTTCTGCACTGACTGCAGCAGTGCACTGTGGACTTGACAACAATGATCTTATGGAAGGTTAACTACAGAAACTGAAAAAGTCATGACAAAGATAAGAGCTTCATGACGTGGTTAGAGCAGATTTTATCTGCCATGTTCCAAGGATTACAGCCAGAGGTGAAGTTATCCAAGACTCTCATCCAAACCTAGTAGAAGAAAAAAATAGAATCCTAGAATGATTTCAGTTGAAAAGACCTTGAAGATGATTGTGTCCAACCATTTTCTAACTCCATCAAGGCTGGTGCTAAAGCATGGCCCTCAGCACCACATCTCTGCCTCTTTGAAACACCTCCAGGAACAGGGATGCAATCACCTCCCTGGGCAGCCTGCTCCAAACTCAGAGAACCCTTTCAGGGAAGAATTTTCTTCTAATGGCCAAGCTAAACCCTCCCTGGTTCAACTGGAGGCCCTTCCCTCTTGTCACTCTTATCCCCTTCCCTCTTACCACTTGTTACCAGGGAGAAGAGGCCAACCCCCACCTGACTCCAACCTCCTGTCAGGGAGTTGTAGGGAGCAGGAAGGATTCCCCTCAGCCTCTTTTTCTCCCCAGTGCCACGGATTTAAATTTCCTTCCTGTAAAACAGCTCTGACCTCATATTCTATTCTTAATCCTTATTTAATAATTCAGAATAATTTAATAATAACTCACAATAACGATGCTAATTCTCAACAATCCTCAGACACTTTCTTATTTAAGTCTGCAACCTGTATCTTGAGGTATCAGTTTTAGTGACCAACAATTTTTCATGCAAAAAAAAAAAAAAAAANGTTTTAGTGACCAAAAATTTTTCATGAAAAAAAAAAAAAAAAAAAAGGCAGACAGAAGAGAGGATGTGTTACATCACCTGATATAATTCAGACAAAAGAGACAGAGTTTTGGGCAAAAAGCCCTTCCTAAGGTCAGGAGAAAAGCTGCCATGGAATTTTCTATGCAGCTAAAAACTGTTTCTCTGATTTCTGCCTTTTAAGATCATAGAATTAACCAGGTAGGAAAAGACCTCTAGGATCATCGAGCCCAACCTAGCACCTAACACCTTCTAATTAACTAACCCATGGCACTAAGTGCCTCATGCAGCCTACNACTCACCCTTGCTGGGAAGAACTTCTTCCTAACAACCATCCCTAACCTGTCCTAGTGCACTTTGAGGTGACTCCACCACCTCCCTGGGCAGCCAATTCCAATGCCACTCACTCTTGCTGGGAAGAACTTCTTCCTAACAACCATCCCTAACCTGTCCTAGTGCACTTTGAGGTGACTCCACCACCTCCCTGGGCAGCCAATTCCAATGCCACTCACTCTTGCTGGGAAGAACTTCTTCCTAACAACCATCCCTAACCTGTCCTAGTGCACTTTGAGGCAACTCCACCACCTCCTGGAGCAGCCCATTCCAATGCCACTCACCCTTGCTGGGAAGAACTTCTTCCTAACAACCATCCCTAACCTGTCCTAGTGCCCTTTGAGGTGACTCCACCACCTCCCTGGGCAGCCCATTCCACTGCCACTCACCCTTGCTGGGAAGAACTTCCTCCTAACAACCATCCCTAACCTGTCCTAGTGCCCTTTGAGGTGACTCCACCACCTCCCTGGGCAGCCCATTCCACTGCCACTCACCCTTGCTGGGAAGAACTTCCTCCTAACAACCATCCCTAACCTGTCCTAGTGCCCTTTGAGGTGACTCCACCACCTCCCTGGGCAGCCCATTCCACTGCCACTCACCCTTGCTTCTTCCTAACAACCATCCCTAACCTGTCCTAGTGCACTTTGAGGTGACTCCACCACCTCCCTGGGCAGCCAATTCCAATGCCACTCACTCTTGCTGGGAAGAACTTCTTCCTAACAACCATCCCTAACCTGTCCTAGTGCACTTTGAGGCAACTCCACCACCTCCTGGAGCAGCCCATTCCAATGCCACTCACCCTTGCTGGGAAGAACTTCTTCCTAACAACCAGCCTGAACCTGCCCTAGTGCACTTTGAGGTGACTCCACCACCTCCCTGGGCAGCCCACTCCAAAGGTCAAGAATTTGAAAGCTGACAAATTTCCTGTGAGGTATGGCAGTACATGGTGTAAAATGATAAAAGTGGAGGACTTGGAGCACTAAGCCAAGTGATAGCCTACTTGGGCTAATGAAGTACCACATAGAATCATAGAATGGTCTAGGTTGGAAGAGACCTCAAAGATCATCCAGTTCCAACCCCCTGCCACAGGCAGGGACACCTCCCACTAGATCAGGTTGCTCAAGACCTCATCCAGCCTGGCCTTGAACACATCCAGGGAGGGAGCAGCCACAACCTCCCTGGGCAACCTGTTCCAGTGCCTCACCACCCTCACTGTGAAGAATTTCTTCCTAACATCCTGTTTAAATCTCCCCTCCACCAATTTGAACCCATTCCCCCTCATCCTGTCATTACAAGACCTTGTGAACAGTCCCTCCCCAGCCCTCCTGTAGGCCCCCCTCAGATACTGGTAGGCTGCTATAAGGTCTCCCCGAAGCCTTCTCTTCTCCAGGCTGAAAAGCCCCAACTCTCTCAGCCTGTCCACATAGCAGAGGTGCTCCAGTCCTCTGATCATCTTTGTGGCCCTTCTCTGGACTCTCTCCAACAGTTCCATGTCCTTCCTATGCTGGGAAGGACTAGCATGGACCACATGCATGAGACCACTGACCAGCAGTTGCTACAGGTAGACCTGTAAGTTCCTGTGTTAAGATGTGTGAGTGTCGATCTGCTGGAAGGTAGCAAGGCACTTCAGGGAGACCTGGGTGGGTGGATGGCTTCATGAACTTCCCCATGAAGTTTTGGGTTTTGTTTTTATTTTTTTGGCTGCTGCATCTGCCTAATTAATAATACTCCATTGGGAGACCTGAATTTCATCTCTACTGGCTGCCCTCATTTTATTCACAGAATCACAGATTTATTGAGGCTGGAGTCCTTTGAGTTTATCAAGTCCAGCCTATGACCTAACACCACCACATGGACCAGACCATGGCACTAGGTGCCACATCTCAGAATCGCAGAATTAATCAGGCTGGAAAAGACCTCTAGGATCATCAAGTCCAACCTATCACCTGATCTTTCTAATTAACTAAACCCTGGCATTGAGTGTCTCATCCAACAGGTGACCTGTTCTAGTGGGAGGTGTCCCTGCCCATGGCACAGAGGGGTTGGAACTGGCTGAGCTTTGAGGTCTCTTCCAATCTAAATCATTCTGTGATTCTGTGATCCTATGATTTCTTGCCTAGAACCAAAGAAAAGGGAATTTTCAGCCTAATTGATGCAACTTTGTCTCAAATCAACCTCCCTCCAAACCTATTCAATTAATTAGGATTGGCAGCAAAAGCTGCAAGTGTAAGCCTAGAGACATATCCGAAAACTCAGCTCCAAAGCAGGCATTTTAATGCTCATTTATAGGATTACTCCAGGCACAAATCTTTGATCCATGTTTTCTCTCTCTCTCTTTTTTCCTTTCTTAGCATCACAAAAACATTGAGAGGTCTTGTCAGATATGTGATAGATTATATGGGCTGTGCATCCACACAGCAAAGAGTTCAGCCACCACCTCTAACCTCCAAGGCTGCCTGCTGTCACTCAGCCACAAGAAACAAAGCAAGGCATAGACAAACACCACCCAAATGTTGCCATCAATCCACATTTAGCCTGGAGGATGTCAACCTCCACAACACAGGCAACTATCAAAACCAACCAAAATGCTGCATTTGCCACAATTTGGAAAGCAAACACTGACAAACTGTGCAATGTTTAGCTGTAAACTGAGAACAGGGCTGGCTGAGAGGCAGCTGAGGGAACTGGGGTTCATAGAATCATAGAATGGTTTAGGTTGGAAGAGATCTCAAAGATCAGCCAGTTCCAACCTCCCTGTGCCAGAGGCAGGGACACCTCCCACTAGAACACGTCATCCAAGTCCTCTTTCAACCTGGCCTTGAACACCTCCAGGAAGGGAGCAGCCACAACCTCCCTGGGCAACCTGTGCCAGTGTCTCACTACCCTCACTGCAAACAACTTCCTCCTAACATCCACTTTCAGTCTCTCCTCTGCCACTTTAAACCTATTCCTCCTCATCCTGTCATTACAAGACCTTCTCAATAGTCCCTCCCCAGCCCTCCTGTAGACCCCTTCAGATAGTGGAAGGCTACTATAAGGTGTCAACATCTTCACTGAGCCTTTTTTGTCAAGGAATGTCTGCATCCCTGAACACAGAAGTGTTCAAGGACAGGTTGGACCAACATGGTCTATGTGTCCCTGCCCATGACAGAGAGACTGGAAGTGGATAGAATCATAGAATGGTTTAGGTTGGAAGAGCCCTCAAAGCTCATCCAGTTCCAACCCCCCTGTGCCACAGGCTGGGACGCCTCCCACTAGAACATGTCACTCAAGCCCTCATCCACCCTCGCCTTGAACCCCTCCAGGGAGGGAGCAGCCACAACCTCCCTGGGCAACCTGTGCCAGTGTCTCACCACCCTCACTGTGAAGAACTTCCTCGTAACATCCACTTTCAATCTCCCCTCTGCCAGTTTCAGCCCTTTCCCCCTCGTTCTGTCATGAAAAGACGTTGTCAATAGTCCCTTCCCAGGTCTTTCCTACAGCCACTTCCTTACAGTTCTAATCGACCTCACCCCACAGAGTAAAATTTCACTTTGTGGCAGCCTGTGGTGACATCAGTTACCTCTCACCTGGCTTTTTCAAGACATTCTTGTTTCCCAGAAGTGAGCTGTACCCCAGTCCATATCCTTTCCTTCCCCCTATCTACTGTGTGGCTGTAACTTGCTGGATGATGCAGAAAAGAATTTAGGTTCGTTCCTGTGTTTTCTCCTCTGCACACAAATCAGCTACACACAGGCTTGGGATTCTTCATTCACAGGTGCAAAGGAAATCATTCGAACGTTTCAAACAATATTTACATAGAAAAAAGCATGGTAAGAGATTACAATACTTAGTCCCACCTTAGAGGTAGCTCTGGGTTTTTCATCTTCTCAACTTCTGGGCAGAACTCTGGTTCCAAAACGAAGCACCTAGCACGTGCAGAGGGAAATTGGTTAGTAAACAGAAATCACTCACAGAACACTAAAGGTTGGGAGGGACCTCCAGAGATCATCGAGTCCAAGCCCAGCCAAAGCAGGATCCCCTAGGGTAGTTTGCACAGGAATGCATCCAGGTGGGGTTGGAAAGTCTGCAGAGGAGACTCCACAACCTCTCTGGGCAGCCTGCTCCAGAGCTCTGTCACCCTCACTGGAAAGGAATTTCTCCTCATGTTGAGCTGTAAACCTTCTCTGTTCCAGTTTGTTGCTGTTGCTCCTTGGCTTATTTCTGCTGACCAGCAAAAAGAGCTTGGCCCCAGGCACTTGACACCTACCCCTCAGGTATTTGTGCACATTGATCAGATCTCCTCTCGGTCTTCTCTTCTCCAGACTAACCAGCCCCAGGAAGAAGTGGCAGGATCAAGGGGAAATGGTCTGAAGCAGCACCAGGTAAGGTTTAGGTTGCATCTGAGAAGAAAATTCTTCCCTGCAAGGGTTCTGAAACACTGAAACAGGCTTCCCAGGAGAAGTGGTTGAATCCCTATCCCTGAAGTTGTTTTAAAGGCACAGACAGAATCATAAATGGTCTATCATAGAATCATAGAATCAGTGAGGATTGGAAGGGACCACAAGGATCAGCCAGTTCCAACTTCCCTGCCATGCCCAGGGACACCCTACCCTACATCAGGCTGCACACAGCCTCTGCCAGCCTGGCTGCAAACACCTCCAGCAATGTGGTCCCAAACACCTCCCTGAGCAACCCATTCCAGGCTCTCACCACTCTCAAGCTCAACAACTTCCTCCTCATATCCAATCTGAATCTCCTCACCTGCAGCTTTGCTCCATTCCCCCTAGTCCTGGCACTACCTGAGAGCCTATGAAGTCCCTTCCCAGCTTTTCTGTAGGCCCCCTTCAGATATCTGTAGGCCGCCTTCGGGTTTATGTTGAAAGGGACCTCAAAGCTCATCTAGTTCCAACCTCCCTGTGCCATAGGCAGGGACACCTCCCACTAGAACAGACTGCTCAAAGCCTCATCCAACCTGGCCTTGAACACCTCCAGAGAGGGAGCAGCCACAACCTCCCTGGGCAACCTGTGCCAGTGTCTCACCACCCTCACTGTAAACAACTTCCTCCTAACTTGCCATTTAAATCTCCCCTCTGCCAGTTTGAACCCATTCCCTCTCATCCTGTCATTACAAGACTTTGCCAATAGTCCCTCCCCAGCCCTCCTGTAGGCCCCCCTTCAGATACTGGTAGGCTGCTATAAGGTCTCCTGGAAGCCTTCTCTTCTCCAGGCTGAAAAGCCCCAACTCTCTCAGCCTGTCCTCATAGCAGAGCTGCTGCAGCCCTCTGATCATCTTTGTGGCCCTCCTCTGGACTCTCTCCAGCAGTTCCATGTCACAGACTGTTACACCACTGCTGCACTCAGAGCCAAAGGTGGCTGCATTTCAGCAAGCAGAGAGCTTGCACAACGAGGAAACAAAAAAAACCCTCTTGAGATGAAAAGGAGTGCCCAAGTCATTCATAGTATCACTACTGCTGCAACCCTCAAATTGGCTGCATGCATGAAAACACTCCCACTGACTGGAAAAAAAAAAAAAAAAAGCCACCAAAGCAGGACTGTCAGGGCTTGGCCCATGCATCCCAGGGCTGCTTACACCTGTTAGCTTTGTTATTTTTGGCCACAGCAGCAGAGGGGTCCAGTTGGAGTGTTGATTTCACTACAGCTACAGGATACTCTTCGACCTGTTGGCAAATTCAATCAAGCAGAGGTCTCGCTGCTTGGTGTGACAGGCAGCAAAGTGTAATGCAAGAGAAAATGTGGCAAATGAAGGTGTGAGCCCCTGCTCTGTTCATGGAATCACAGGGTTGGAAGGGTGGTGTAGAACTCTGAAGGATGCAAGCACCCAGAGAACCCTGCAGTGCACCCATGATAGTTGTTTTAGAATCAGAGAATCTGTCAGGATTGGAAGGGACCACAAGGATCAGCCAGTCCCAACCCCCCTGCCATGCCCAGGGACACCCTACCCTAGAGCAGGCTGCCCACAGCCTCTGCCAGCCTGGCCAAAAACACCTCCAGGGATCTGGCCCCAAACACCTCCCTGGGCAACCCATTCCAGGCTCTCACCACTCTCATGCTCAACAACTTCTTCTTCACATCCACTCTGCATCTCCCCACCTCCAGCTTTGCTCCATTCCCCCTAGTCCTGTCACTACCTGCTAGCCTAAAAAGTCTGTTTCCTCCCTTCTCTCCTAGTTCTGCTGCTGCTTTGCAGTCATTTCCCTTTGGTTATGTTTAAGTAGGCAAAGAGCAGCTTAAATGAAGGATAAAAACACTGAGCTGAAGACCAAAGGCTTTGGGTAGAATTTACCAGCACTGATAACTACAAAATTCAAATGTTTTAATTGTAGAAAGGTTTGGGTTAGAAGAGAACTTAAATATCACAGCCAGGGTGGGCAGCAGGGCCAGGGAGGGGATTTTCCCCCTTTACTCTGCCCTTGTCAAATGCCACCTGCAGTACTGTGTGCAGTTCTGGCGCCCGCAGCACAAGAAGGACATGGAACTGTTGGAGAGGGTCCAGAGGAGGGCCACAAAGATGATCAGAGGGCTGCAGCACCTCTGCTATGAGGATAGGCTGAGAGAGTTGAGGCTTTTCAGCCTGGAGACAAGGCTTCCTGAAGACCTTATAGCAACCTTCCAGTATCTGAAAGGGCCTACAGGAGGGCTGGAGAAGGACTATTGACAAGGTCTTCTAATGAGAGGATGAGGAGGAATGGGTTTAAAGTGGCAGAGGGGAGATTGAAAGTGGATGTTAGGAGAAAATTTTTTGCAGTGAGGGTGGTGAGACACTGGAATAGGTTGCCCAGGAAGGTTGTGGCTGCTCCCCCTCTGGAGGGGTTCAAGACCAGGGTGGATGAGGGCTTGAGCGACCTGTTTTAGTGGGAGGTGTCCCTGCCTATGGCATAGGGGGGTTGGAACAGGATGAGCTTTGAGGTCTCTTCCAACCTAAACCATTCTATGATTCTGTCCACTTCCAACCCCTCTGTCACAGGCAGGGACACATAGACCATGTTGGTCCAACCTGGCCTTGAACACTTCCATGTTGGGGGTATCCACAACATCTCTGAACAATCTATTTCAGTGTTTCACCACCCTCACTGGAACAAGTTTCTTCTTATTATTCATTCTAAATTGACCCTCTTCCTCCTTAAAGCCATTCCCCACCATCCTATCACTACAAGCCTCTGTAACAAAGTCCATCCCCAGATTTGCTGTAGCCCACTCCAAGTACTGGAAGGCTGCTATAAGATCTCCCTGGAGCCTCCTCAATGGTTCCAGTGATGCAATGGTTCTGCTGATGGAAGCAAAGACAAAACATAACATGATTATGTTCCTAACAGACATAAAATTTGGGATGAACAGTTACAAAATCAATTAGGCTGGAAAATACCTTTAAAATCAAGTCCAACCATTAACCCAACACTGCCAAGTCCCCTGACAAGCCATGCCCATGGCTCCAGGCTGGACAGGTCCCTGTGTAGACCCTCCCTACCCTCAAGCAGATCAGCACTCTAACCCAACGTGGTATCATCTGCACATTGATCTATCCCACCATGCCAACCCTGCCTCCTGCAACCAGCCATTTAGGGCCCTCCTGAACAGGAGTTTTGCACCCTGAACAGTTGTTCTGTGTCTGGCTTTAGGGGTTTAGTTTCACTCCAAAAGCCTCTGGTGGCAATTGAAAAACCCATTCATGCTTTTGGCCTCCACATTCTCCTGTGCTGGCGCACCCCAGAATTTCCTCCTCTGCTGTTTAAGAGCACTGCACCTTTTGCATGCTGCCTATCTCTGGTGTTGTGGGGGAAAAAAAATGCTGTGCTGTGCACCGTTCCCACACTGCTCACAGATTCACAGGGCCCCCTCCATAACTCTCTTTCAGTGATCTCTTTGCAGAGTGGAAAAACCCTGAACAATTCCATCTCTCTTCGCCGAGCAGTTGCTTCGTATTTCTGATCACTCCATCTCCTCCCTGTGCCTTCTCAAGTTACTGTCTAAGCTTTGTGGGAGCAGGCTGCTGTTTGAAATGAGGCATTGTTTTGCTAGGCACAGCTAAAAAACACAGTTGGAGTTAAAAAGCAAAGCAGCATTGCAGTTAAAAACGGCATTCATGCATAAATCATAGAATCATAGAATGGTCTAGGTTGGAAGAGACCTCAAAAATCATAGAATCATCGAATGGTTTAGGTTGGAAGAGACCTCAAAGATCATCCAGTTCCAACCCCCCTGTGTCATAGGAAGGTACACCTCCAACTAGATCAGGTCATAGAATCAGAGAATGGTTTAGGTTGGAAGAGACCTCAAACCTCATCCAGTTCCAACCCCCCTGTGCCATAGGCAGGGACACCTCCCACTAGAACAGGACACTCAAGACCTCATCCAGCCTGGCCTTGAACACCTTCAGGGAGGTTGTGGAACACAGAATCACAGAATGTCATCACAGCAAAGAAATTGTTCCTCATCTCCAACCTAATGTAATCACATTCTATGATACACCACCTCCCTGGTCAACTTGTGCCAGGGTCTCACCACCCTAATAGAATCATAGAATGGTTTAGGTTAGAAGGGATCTCAAAGACCATCCAGTTCCAACCCCCCTGTGCCATAGGCAGGGACACCTCCCACTAGAACAGGTCGCTCAAGACCTCATCCCACCTGGCCTTGAAAACCTCCAGGGAGGGAGCAGCCACAACCTCCCTTGGCAACCTGTGCCAGTGTCTCACCTCCCTCACTGTGAAGAACTGTCTCCTAATATCTCATTTAAATCTCCCCTCTGCCAGTTTGAACCCATTCCCCCTCGTCCTGTCATTACAAGACCTTGTGAACAGTCCCTCCCCAGCCCTCCTGTAGGCCCCCTTTAGATATTGGAAGGTTACTGTAAGGTGTCCTGGAAGCCTTCTCTTCTCCAGGCTGAAAAGCCCCAACTCCCTCAGCCTGTCCTCATAGCAGAGCTGCTGCAGCCATATGATTCTATGATTCTATGATTCTGTGACTCTGCCATTTACATGGGATGTGGTAGCCCAAAGACCTCTCCCATACAAGTTTTAAACCTTAGGACACTGCCTTAAATGAAAAGAAATCATAATTAAAGATGAGTAGAAAATGCAATTAAGCATAAAATATTCAACTTTAGAGGCACTGCCTTAAATGAAAAATCAGAATGGGTATCGAGTAGAAACATAGAATCATAGAATGGCTTAGGTTGGAAGGGACCTCAAAGCTCATCCAGTTCAACCCCCCTGTGCCATGGGCAGGGACACCTCCCACTAGAACAGGTTGCTCAAGGCCTCGTCCAACCTGGCCTTGGACATCTCCAGGGAGGGAGCACCCACAACCTCCCTGGGCAACCTGTGCCAGTGTCTCACCAGAGCAGAAAATACATTTAAGCATAAAAAAAAAGCTCAACTTTAGGGGCACTGCCTTAAATGAAAAATTGTAATTAAAGTTGAGTAGAAAATACAATTAAGCATAAAATATTCAACTTCAGGGGCACTGCCTTAAATGAAAAATCAGAATGAGTGTTGAGTAGAAAATACATTTAAGCTTTAAAAAATTTCAGCTTTAAGGGCACTGCCTTAAATGAAAAATCCTAATTAGTGTTGAGTAGAAAACATGTTTAAGTACCAAAAAATGGCAACCCTAACATTTGCAGCATTCAACCTTGCCATGAAGCTTCCCCATTAGCCCCAGGTCAGCACTGGAGCACTGTGACTGGAAGCTGTTGATTTCTTTGTTGCTACAAAGCAGGTTTGCTACTGCATGATGGAGGGAAAATAAAAATACTGTTCTGCCTGCCTCATGGTTCTCTTCTCCAGTCCTCTCAGAATAACCAAGTGAAGCAGAATGAAAGCTCTTAGCACTCCAGAGGGGCAGAGAATCTAACAGTTTCACAAAGATTCTGTCACACGGTGACTGCGTGAGAATGCTGCAGTGAGAGAAAAGCAGCACTTATGGACAGGCAAACCCTCAGCTGTATGAGAGAGGAGAGGGAGAGGGAGTGGAGGGGAGGGGAGAGGTTCGGAGGGGAGAGGAGAGGTTCGGAGAGG
>VWZI01018148.1:842210-890901 GCA_013396835.1 Psilopogon haemacephalus | reverse complement strand
TTTTTTTTTTTTTTTTTTTTTTTTTTTTCCCAATACAGAAATTTGTACACTTTCTTACAAAACCGCAGGTAACTACAACTTTTTTTTTTTTTTTTTTTTTTAAATCATTTTTGGTCGGCAAGTACTGTAAAAATCTTTTGTGTGCAATTATCCATGTATGTACAGGGCCTCATGTTAGTGATTTCTCGATGATGATTATTACAATAATGTCACACACTCTCAACATAAGACATGGCTTAAGATAAATATATTAGTAAATAAATATTCTGAGAACATATTTCCATAAATGAAATGTGCTGCTATACATATACAGAATATATACAGGATGTTTAGGGTTGGTTTTTTTTTTTGTTTTGTTTTTTTTGGGGGGGTGTTTTTTCAGCTTTTAAAAACATCTTAAAAAATGGTAATGAAGGAGAAAGAGCCCTTTGACCTTATTACGAATCTTTACAGCAAGGTTTATACAAAACAATTTTAAGTGCTATAAGATAACTTTAATTAAAAAAAAAAACAAAAAAACCCAAAAAAACCAACAAACCAACAAATCAACATTTTAAATAGTGCCTCATGAGCCAAACACAATGACGACTGTTCAGGTAAGTGGTAGAAAGGTACTTTGTTAACATCCCCACCCCCCCCCACCCCATCATGGCCAGCTAGCCTGTGGGTCTGCAGGGACACAGAGCTAGCAGGGGACTGAGTGAGAGCTGAATATAAAACCAAATGCAGGAAGCAGGAGCAGGGTACCTCTGTGGTAAGGCCTGCAGAGACTGTTCACAGGATCACAGGATGTAGTGGGAGGTGTCCCTGCCTATGGTGGGGTGTTGGAACTGGATGAGCTTTGAGGTCCTTTCCAACCTAAACCATTCTGTGATTCTATGTTAGGGGTTGGAAGGGACCTGAGGAGATCATCGAGTCCAACCTCCCAGCCAGAGCAGGACCATCCAATCTAGCTCAGATCACACAGGAACGCATCCAGACAAGCCTTGGAAGTCTCCAGAGAAGAATACTCCACAGCCTCTCTGGGGAGCCTGTTCCACTGTTCTGGGACCCTCACAGCAAAGAAGTTCCCCCTTGTGTCGAGGTGGAACTTCTTTGTTGTACTGGCAGAGATCTCCACAACATGGGAATGGGACCAGCACATCCAGGAACACCACCAGCCAGAATACTCAGATTTCTCTTTTGACAGCCACATTTCACCACAACTTGCTGTGCAGTTACAGGGTACACCACACACATAGGGGACCTTAGTGCCTCGCAAAACCAGGGTAGTGTGCCATAGCTTCTACACTGCACTTGAGTGGAGGAAGCAGAAAGGCAAGACTTAGACACACAAACAAAAAACCTTGAGAGTTTATTCTCCCAAGACATACCACTTGCTTCAGTTGCTCAGAGAGTAAGCTTTATACACAGAAAATGTGGTCAATGGAACTTCTCTTTTCACCTTGTACCGAGGTATTGCCTTGTATTAATGTTCTGAACAGCTGGGGTTTGGTGTTTTGTTCATTTAAGATGATTTCCTGTGAATTCCTTTAAACAGAATTATTTTTCCTAACTTACTGAGTACAAAAAGTAAAAGTGAACAGATTAATGAATTTTCTATTTCTTAGATGTTTGCTTCTTTTAAGGTATTCCACCTAGGACTAATAAAAGCAAATCAGCTAATTCAGCCCAGTGCTGTCAGGGGCATGACTCTGGCAGGAGATGGAACATCTCTTTTTTATGTGTTTTGAGTATCTCCAAAGCGTTCCTGAACTTCAGACAGCTCTGTTCTGAAGACTGGCACTGCAGGCATTAAATAATTAGTTTCCCTTTAGGAGAATTCCTGCTGTGAAAACCCCAGGCAGGATGACACTGTGTCCTCAGGCACATGCAGCATGACAGGCAATTTAAACCGTGCTATGGTAGCCTCTTACTCAGAAGCTGCTGTTTCCACAGGAAACAATTGCTAGCAGAAGTGAGGACCTGCATTATCTCATGATAACAAACATCCCCACTAGTACAAGAACAAGAACAAAAGTGTCTGTCCAGGCTGATGGGGTACAGAGAGCATTCTGTACACAAGGAAAAAAAAAAAGAAAAAGAAAAAAAAATAAAAAGAAGCACAACTGGCTGGGCTCAAGAAACCTTTAAAACAGATCCGTCTATGGAAGCTACATCAACCACAGCAAAGAAGAAAACAAGAACTAAACTCAGTCCCTCACATTCCCACACACGCAGAAGGTGACAAGCACTGCTTCCCTCAGGCATGCTTGTGGTCTGTAAGGAAGTAAAGACACTTTCTGACCTGTTTCCAAAATGAGCCAGCCAAGTTGCAAGCACCCTGCAAGCTGTTTTCCTGCATATGCCAGCATTCCTCACAGCTCTAACAGGAGGTAGAGGTGCCTGAAAAACTTCCTTTGGAAGGCAAGGTTCATTACCTACAAAGGTTTTACCCTTTCCAAGCACTTTCTTCTAGCATCTGTTGGAGGGAAGGGTCTCCAGCGTTCTTCATCTCTCAGAAGATATGAGGTCCATGGTTTAGCAAGAAACAAGGGTGGGAACATTTTCAGCTACCCAACTTCCATAGCCTCACTCTGTTCAAACTAATCATAATGGCAGGAGACCCTTCCCAGCCGAATCATCAGAGCAGCACGAAAGGGGAAGAAGGGGAGAGGAGAAAGGAGACAGTCCACGCTTTACCTCCCTCAGAATCACTCACACAACTTGCTAGCTACTAGGATTTGCAACTAGGAGTAGTCGGTATCTGAGCATCCATTCAGCAGCTGCATCCCTCTGGACTTCTATGTATCAAGGTGCTATCTGGTTTCTAAGGCAGGTGTAGCCCTGAGCTTAATCGAAGGCTGGACTCCTTTTAAGAAGGAGATAATAGCATCTACACATAGCCTGGCTTCTTCAACACGCCGTGAGCTCTCGGCAAGAGCTGACAGGGTTGCTTCTAAAAGAAAATATAAATAACACTTTGTCATTAAAATAGAAATGGCAGCAGAGCTCAGAAACGCTCTGCACCATGTCCCGCGTGGGCTTTGCACACAAATGGAGGCCTGAAGGCTTCAGGTGAGAGGAACAAAGACAATCAAGCTGATGTGGACACAGAAGGAGAGGAAGTAGGGGGAGGGACTTCTCCACATTACCACTTTTGTGTGTTTGTCAAAGCTTAAAAAAAAAAAAAAATTTAAGTCCATAAGAATTTGGAGTCTCTGCTAAGCTCTGCTGCTCCATCCGGGATCATCTGGGCAGGTCTTAGTCGCCGATTTGGCTTCTTTCCAAGGGATAAGATCCAGCACCTGTAGGATAAGGAAAACTAAGGAACATTACGTCTAGAAGATTCCACCCAGTTTTGGGGCCCCCCAGAACGAGACAATGACTGACTGAAGTAAGTTCAGCAGAGAGTCAAGATGGCTTAGATGGCTGAGGGACTAGAACCTTTTCAGCCTGCAGAAGAGGTTTGGGGGGCACCTCTAGCATCTTTGCAATACCTCCATGGAAGCTGCCACAACAATAGAACCAGGGACTTCACAATGATGCATTCTGGACAAGAGTTAAGGAGCTTAAGTTGAAAAATGCAATGTTCATACTGGAGATAAGGAAGATCTTTTCACCACGATGGCAGTCAAACACAGGAACAAAGGCACAGAGCACTGCAGTCTGCCTCCCTGGAGGTTGTCATGCCCTGACTGGATAAACTTGGTCTAATCTGACAAAGTGGTCTCCTCTCAGACCTGGCTATGCTGGACTAGATGATGGCCTGAGGTCCCTTGCAGCCTAAGGGACCCTAGGATTTTATGAACACCCTTACAACAGTCTTGGCAAGCCATGTAAGGGATATGCCCTTCATTCTGTGAGTGGTTCTTTTTTCCCCTTGTGTATGTCTACAACAGAGATGTTCCCCACATCTTCTACAGCAATTCCAAGTTTTTCACTCTTTATTAAAAAGTTTTTTTGTTTTTCAATTCTTCAGCTTCTTTGTCCCCTCTCAGCACTGCAGCCTTACCTACTTAGGCAGCTGACCACAGCTGCCACAACTGGCAGTGTCCCTGGCTGTGGGAGCTCTAATGGGGCTCTGGTACTAGCAGTCAATTTTCCCCTCCTTGCAAAAGATGAGTACGAAACCCTTAACATGGTAAGACAGTAAATTGTAATTTTCTGTTCCTCTGGTTATGAGTAATGAGCCCAGGTAACAAGAGAACATTTTAGGGGAAGGATTAGTCAATAGCATGCTCTTATGCATGGGCAGCAGCAACTTTTTTGACTGCAGGTACCTAGAAAGCTGGCAGCACTTCATACACTAGGACAGAAAGGTACAAGCGATCAAAACACCCACACGTGTTACCTGTGGCCTTTGTGGTTGTCATCAGCTTCTGGGAATTCAGAGTGGGACTGGGAAAGAGCATTCCAGCTTCCTCCTCCTCCTGAGAGTAGTTCTGCTGCAGGAATGATGCTGCCTCGTAGCACACCTCCCTCTCGTCCTGTACCTCTCCTAGACCTTGGCAGTGCAGGTAAGTGTCTAGCTCAGGTGTTCCATCCCAGGAACTACAGACCCCTGCATGGGTCCCTTGGCACTCTGTGGGAAGGATCAGCTCACAGTCTCTGTCTTCAGGTATGATGGGAATGCGCTGACCCAGCTCACACACCCCCTTGCAGCAGCTGGGCAAGGCGTCATCGGGAAGCGTGTACTGCACGTTCACTGCATAGTCTTCTGTATAACAGCCACCACCTCCATTGCCACTGCTGCTACTGCAGGCTACCTGCTTCTCTTCATAGAAGCAGCAGGGCAACCCCTCGTATTTCACCCCATCTGTCCTATGCAAGTGGTCTGAGTTAATACTGTACAAGCCCGGGGTGTTCCCTGCCTGTGGTTCTATACCTGGGGGGCCACACGTCCCCCAGAGGGGAGGGCTAAGGAAGAGTGCACTGCAGTCAGTGGCCCCGCTGCTGGGCTCCAGGGCAGAGTGCTGCAGTTCAAAGCAGCACGCACATGCTTGCTCCATGAGCGGCCCTGCTGTCTCTGGGTTCTTCCAGTTCCTTTTAACATCCACAGCAGCACCAGGAGTGGCCTCGTGTCCTCCCTCTGAGGTAGTGCCATTCAGATCCCTGTGCTCTAGTGAGGAATTGCTGCTATAGTTCATATCCATGCTGCAATTAGACAGTTGGTCCCCTGAGGAAGAAGCTGGCACAGGCCGGCAGTCAGCACCCACCAGACTGTGGCCGTGAGCTGGAAGCTCGTCCTGGTGGGGGCCCTCCAAGAGAACAATTGCACCCCTGTTTGCACCACCAACCTCACCCACTCGGCACGGGCTCTTACTGCGGTAAACATAGGGGTCATAGTCACTGCTCAACGAGCTGCGGAAGGTGGAGCAGCTCCCATAAACGCCCTGGTTGCTGACCTCAGTGCAGTCAACCATGGAATCACTGGAGGAGCAGTGGCACTGACCAGAACTGCTGCTGCTGCTGTCACTGCCAGGGCAGTCAGCCAAATACCCGCTGCACACTGAACGATGGCCGTGATAGCAGCTAAAGCTGGAAGTACTGCCACTCTCCAAGTGGGATGAGGGCACTACGTGTACCACAGGAGGGAAAAGCATGCTGCCACCAGGCTGAAAGGCACGGGAAGGACCCTTTGAGGAAATGCCAGCTGGAAGCTGTCCATCTTGCTCAGGGTAACTAAGGCCTTGGAAGTAGTAGTGCTGATACATGGTCTCGTACTGGGAAAAGCACGCTGCTTTGGAAAAGCTGCGCCCACCAAACTTGGGTCTTCGGAAGTTGTGAGCTGGAGAGTAAGCCCTGTGCTCCAAGCTACAGTGGTGAGTGTTTAAAGCGTGATGATCCAGGTGAATGGGCTGATAGCTTCGGATGTAGGCCGAGGAGGGGGCTTGGTAGAGGCTCTGCTCGCCGTGCCGCTCCACCGTAAGCACTGTGATGGGGTTCCCGTGGGGGTCCATGCTTGTCCGGGTGGGGTACGCTGTGATCTGGCTCGCTCTGTGCACTCGGCCTGGGTAATGGACGGGCAGGATCACCCTCTGCTGCCGGCTGCGTGTTGGGTTGATGGACTCCAGACAGACTGGACCTGCATTTCCCTTCTTCTGCTCTGAATGAGAGGAGTGGAAGAGTAGAAGGAATTAAAGCTAATATATTTTATGCAGGGAAGATCATAGAATCATAGAATGGTTTAGGTCGGAAGAGACCTCAAAGATCATCCATTTCCAACCCCCCGCCACAGGCAGGGACACCTCCCACTAGATCAGGTCGCTCAACACCTCATCCAGCCGGGCCTTGAACACATCCAGGGAGGGAGCAAACACAACCTCCTTGGGCAACCTGTTCCAGTGCCTCACCACCCTCACTGTGAAGAATTTCTTCCTAACATCCCCTCCGCCAATTTGAACCCATTCCCCCTCCTCCTGTCATTACAAGACCTTGTGCACAGTCCCTCCCCAGCTCTCCTGTAGGCCCCCCTCAGATACTGGTAGGCTGCCATAAGGTCTCCTGGAAGCCTTCTCTTCTCCAGGCTGAAAAGCCCCAACTCTTTCAGCCTGTCCTCTTAGCAGAGGTGCTCCAGCCCTCTGATCATCTTTGTGGCCCTCCTCTGGACTCTCTCCAACAGTTCCATGGACATTTTGTTCTGAATTTCTTTACACAGCACACACAACAGAGTTTTTAAAAGCACCTATTTTTTTTTTTTTTAACAAAGCAGGAACAAACCCAAAACAAACACAGTAATTTAAGAGCATCTGCCTGGAAGCCTAAGTATTCACTTACAAAGGAAAGGAAGCAAAGCAGTTTCAGACACTGCTCTCATATATGCCAAGCCTTCTGCTTAACTGTTATTTCTCTTTGTTTCCTCTAGTGCTGTCAGCCAGCAACAGGACCAGAGGAAATAGTCTCAATTTGTGTCAAGGCATGGTTAGGCTGGGTATCAGGAAATACTTCTTCACTGGAAGGGTTCTCAAACACTGGAATGGTCTGCCCAGGGCGGTGCTGGAGTCACCATTCCTGGAGGCCTTTGAGCAGCACATGGCCCTGGCACTTAGGGACATGGGTTAGTGTTGACCTTTCAGTGGTGGGTCAAGGGTTGGACTGGATATCTTTGACATCTCTTCCAACCAGATATATTCTGTGATTCTGATCTTGCGGATCAAGAGCAAGACTCTCAGCCACTGCTCGAGTTTTCATTGCACTCACTGGTTATTAATACACATGTAAATGTGTCTTGATAGAATATTTTTTCAAGACAGAAGAAATCAAAGAGGTAGGAGCAAGTAAGGGAGATCATGTTCCAAGTTACAACATCACAGGAAAACAATGGCCAAAAAAAAAAAAGTAACTGTCTTTTCTTCATTATTACAAAGAGAAAATCCATCCATCTCACAGCTCTGGTTGCCCTCAGGAGTTAGCCCACACTGCCCCACACTGACATCATGCCCAGAGCCACAAAGAGCTATAAATGTGACCTGTCTTGCCAGGGGCTGTTCCCAGACGTGCTGCTGGGCTTGTGTGGCAGTACAGACCAGCAGCTCTACAGAGATGTCCTCAGCCACAGCCAGCCAGCAGGCAGCTGTGCAGCAGCACTCACCGATGATGTTGTGGCGGCAGTGGGGGCAGGTGTGGTGCTGCAGCAGCCAGGGGTCCACGCATCTCTTGTGGAATCGGTGGGTGCAGGGAATGACACG
This sequence comes from Psilopogon haemacephalus, assembly GCA_013396835.1. Taxonomy (NCBI): domain Eukaryota; kingdom Metazoa; phylum Chordata; class Aves; order Piciformes; family Megalaimidae; genus Psilopogon; species Psilopogon haemacephalus. The sequence goes on along the minus strand of VWZI01018148.1, from coordinate 883,231 downwards.
CAGCTCCTACAGGAACAGACCAAGGGAACATGACACAGCACTCCTCTCAAATGAATTCACTTCTCCTCAAGCTTACTCCTTGATTTTTCAACCTAGAACTAAATTGATTAATTCCTAAGCTCCAAGCAATGAGAAGGAAACAAACAGCACCGGTTTCAACATGGCTAAGGCAGCTGTGAGTTCTGCAGGCTGGTTACAGCCCCACGCAGATTCACTGCCTCTCTGTAGGATGCTTTTTGCTATGTCCCCCTATGATCTACACCTTGAAGAGGTCCCACCATTAGACTTCTCCTTAAATTTATTAAATGCCTCTTTTTAAAAAATAAAATAAAATTAGTTTATTTAATGATGCATCCTGCCTACAGATACTGGCAAGGGAAAGCACTTCTGGAAAAGCAAAACCAACACAACACATATGACACTTTTTCCTTCACCCAGCACACTCATCCTTCAGCTACCATCTGTTGACAAGGTTTCCTGAGCCTGCTGGATATGCACCAGTTGAAAGTCACAGTAGATTTTCTTCCAGATACTGTGCAGATCTCACTATGAGCCCAGGTTTTCACTCTGCAATAGGCTTTGGCAAGCAGCCCAACAGTGCTGGGGGAGAAATGCCACGTTTTGATTCAGACTGGGTCCTAGCAGTTTCTTTTAATTCTACCCAATCTTGCACTGGAAAACACAAACACTGGATTCTTGTTCCTGCTCTCCATTCACAGCTTTGGACTCCCTGGCCCCAGGCACTGGTAGGACTAAACTCAGCCCAGGCAGCTGTTTTTCCTGTACAGAAACTGCTACAAACTTTGTCACTGCCCTTTTCTAGAGAAACATAATTTCCAACGTGTCTTTTGAGAAATGGGATCAGCAGTGTGCTCTCACAGCACTTCAGAGGGAGCACGACTGAACTTAGACAGTAGTGTAACTGTGTATTCTGCTCAGTTCTCCAGACTTCCTCACTTTGTTCCTAATACCGGGTCTTGTCTTTTTGACAGCCACAAACCATTGATCCACCTTCACAATGCTATTTTAAACAGCTTCAAGATCTTGCTTCTGAACAGTAATGCTCACAACACAGCTCATCACTAATACATGTGAAGCTCTTCCCCATCTATATCAGGCTGGATGAGGCTGGATGAGGCTCTGTCCAGCCTAACCTAGGGTAAGGTGTTCCTGCCCATGGCAGGGGTTTGGAACTAGGTGATCCTTGTGGTCCCTTCCAACTCTGACTGATTCTGTTCTATGATCACTTCATGGTGCAGTTCATGCATGAATTTCCATTCCAGTTAGTTTCATACAGCCCTTCTGAAGTTCTTTTCTGCCTTCATTCTTACTACTCTGAGTAAGTTCCCATCAGGTAACATCATTAACTTTCTATTTGTAGCTTGTAGCACTCAAAAAGTGCACCTAAAATCTTCTATTGCCTTTAAAACAATGAATCTTTTATGAAAAAAAAAAAAATTAAAACTAAAATGTCTGCAAATAATTCTTATATGGAAGTTTTAAAGCTGTGATTAATGGCTGCCTCTGCTCTAAGGAGCCCATTTTCTATTTCATCCTTTCCTTCCATTGGTTTCTCTGGCAAAACTGTGTCACAGAAGGCAATCACTGACATCAATGAAGTGATGGCAACTGAGGAGTCAAAAAACAGTTTCTGAATCTTTTGGCATCTCCTCTTCTGGTTTCTCAGCAATCCTGTGTACCTGGCATTTTAAAGGCAAGGTGCCATAAAACCTTGAGAAGCGAAACATAAAATGCACCCCCAATATATCCACCAGATTTTGAAGGCACAAGATCATCTTAGCAGAAAAGTTATAAGAAATACTGAGAACTAAAGGCCAAAGTGTATCTGACTTCTTCACAAGTTCCTTCTCAGAAAAGCCACTTGATGGAGTTAGCAACCTGCAGAGTGAGTGCCCTCACCTCCCACTTTGTAGCATGGGGAAAAGTCTTTGAGATTTCTTTGGGAGCTGTAGAATGCAGCTGAGGCTGAGCTGGTTACTCAATGCACTCAGTCTGGCAAGCAACACAACCTCAATACACCACGTACCCAATAGCCAGCACTGTAACAGAGTGCTAAAATGAATCAGCTACATGCTCAGCCCAGTTTGAAGAAACCATTTCTTTTTTACCTCCCCATCGATGTACTTCTCCAAGCAGATGGCACAGTCAGAGGTAGAGCTGCTGCTGAGTGTGTCCAGCGCTCCACAGCTACCTTCCCGGTGTCCTTTACTTTTGGACTTAAACTTCCTGGTCTCCATTTTTTCCAGTGCTTGCACTGCAAGTCTGTTCATAGAATTCTACAATAGAAGAAACAAGCAATAAAAAAAACAAATCAACCAAACAAACAAAAAAACAAGAACAAAGCAAATCAAAATCACAAACAAAACAAATCAGACAACATTGTTGCATAAGGGACTACAACCTACAAACGGCACCACATGAAATTAACACTTCCTCCCAACTTGTGGCAGGTCCAGGCTAGGCACCACGTCAAAAATTGAGCAGAGAGAAGGCTCACAACTAGGACTGAGCTCAGGAGCCCCCTGAAAAAAACACAGCCACATGCAGTAAAGCTACTCTGAATCAACGTGGGGTGAAGGTGCTGATGATTGGGGTACACTGCACCTGCTCAGTTGGCAGGCAGCAGCACTTCAAGGCAACATGGAACACTTGGCCAGGAATCTTTTCTGAACTGTCAGCACTGACTTGCAGTGCCCTCTTTCACTGTTGCCACTACATTACCAGAAGGAGTGCTTGAGAGAGGAATTCAAGTGAACTCTTAGGAAATTATCATTTTCCCCCTCCCTCCAAGTAGTAGAAGCAGTGTTGGAAGAGTGTAGGTTGTTTTCATTTTACTTGTCATCTGAGTCACTTCAGTTTACTTATCATCTCTCTCTAACACTGCTGGTGGTGCATAACATCTTTGGTTTACAGTTTGCAACTACTAACTTTAGAATCTGTTAGCTTCCATTTGCCTCCCAGTTCATACTCAGCAGAACAAACCCAAAGTGTCTCACCAAATTGGTACCTCACCTAGAGCTGCAATTTATTTTCAGTCCTGATATTCTCTCCACAATAAGGCAAAACAAGAGCTTGGACTTATTTAGAAGTGCCCTTGCAGCCCAGAAAGCCAACCAGAGCCTGGGCTGCATCAGGAGAAGTGTGGCCAGCAGGGTCAGGGAGGTGATTCTCCTCCTCTACTCTGCCCTGGTGAGACCCCACCTGGAGTACTGCATCCAGTTCTGGAGCCCCTATTACAAGAGGGATGTGGAGATGCTGGAGCATGTCCAGAGAAGGGTCACGAGGATGCTCAAGAGGGCTGCAGCACCTCTGCTGTAAGCACAGACTGAAAAAAGCTGGGGATGTGCAGGCTGGAGAAGAGGAAGCTCCCAAGTGACCTTCTTGTGGCCTTCCAGGATCTGAAGAAAAGCTGGGGAGGGACTTTTTAGGCTTTCAGGTAGTGACAGGACTAGGGGGAATGGAGCAAAGCTGGAGGTGGGGAGATTTAGACTGGATGTGAGAAGGAAGTTGTTCACCATGAGAGTGGTAAGAGCCTGGAATGGGTTGCTCAGGGAGGTGGTTGAGGCCACATCCCTGGAGGTGTTTGCAGCCAGGCTGGCAGAGGCTGTGGGCAGCCTGATCTAGGGTAGGGTGTCCCTGCCCAGGGCAGGGGGGTTGGAACTGGATGATCCTTGTGGTTCCTTCCAACCCTGACTGATTCTATGATTATAGGATAAATGATCAACCACCAATGGCTACATGAACTGCTTCTGTACTATTCATTTCAAGATATAACTAAATACACATCACAGGTCAATGCAGATCTTCAGGACATTTCCAAATTTTTCCAAAGCCATACAGCCTTGGGTAAAACCCTTCCCACAAAGACAGCTGTCTGGCATTTCCAGAAGTAGAATGCAGGCTCTAGGACAAAGTAAGAGACCCTGACTTTCATCATTCAGTGAGTACCTGTGCTGGTTTGAGGTTAATTGGAATCTTTTAATAAGAGAAATTAGATTATAGGTTGAGAAAGAAAACATGGTTGATGTCTCCTTTGCTCATAGGTTTGCTGACATACAAAAGCTAGAACACAAACATTGATAAGACAGAGCTGCTCAGGTGGCTCTGGCTGCTGATCTCTCTTCCCTTGGCTTCCAGCTGAATCTGTGTAACCCAACTAATCAATTCCTGCTTCTGACTCTCACTGGCAGATCTTCCCTGTTCACCAGGCACATAAGACAGATTCTGGGATAAGATTGGGTGGTGGTGGGAAGGTGGAAGGGTGGTTGGGAACCCCTCTTTGGGACTCTGATCTCTAGGAGGGCTGTGGTGTTTCTGTATTACCTTTTTACTGTATACAGCTGCAAATATCTGTAACATATTGCAAATATCTGCTTGCATATTGTGCAAAGCTGTGAACATAAAGCTTCATTCATTAACTTCCAGCTGCTTGAGCCTACTCTGGGTGATTTCAAAAGTGGGGGGTGGGGGTGGATTACTCCCAAACTACCACAGTACCCCATTAGTTCTCTTACCTGACTTCGCCGCTGTTTCAGTTTGATCTTGACAAGAAGAATGAGGCAAACAAGAGACACAACCACAAAGAAGGCCAGGAAAATCCCCATGTCGAAGTACTCAGTGGGTTGCTTAAAAATTGGAACAAAGACATTGTGGTTTTTTTTTCTTTTTCTAGGTTAAACTTGGATCTCCTGTTCCTTTCTCTTCTCTGCTTTCTCGGTGGTTTGTGAGCAGACTCAGGCAGTCACACTGGCCAAAGTCAAAGCACACATGTTCTGCTCATCAACCAGCATGCTACAACTCCCAGGCTTCATATCTCGTGGCAGGTAAAATGAAATACACAGAATGCCAGTCACAAGGTGTCAGATTTACAGTGCCTCTGAAGCCATCCCACACAGCCTGGATTTTTGAGTGGACTGAATCACAGTAACATAAATTTTGGTGAGCAATTGGTTTGCTTGCACATTTAAGTAAGTGAAAACCATCATCTGAATTTTCAGCAAACGGATCACTTTTCAAAGGCATTTCTTAAGAGCAGAATTCCACCAAAAAAATCAAAGCCAAAGTGGCAACTGGGACATGGATGACCTCCAGTTTTGCTCCTCTTCTGTAACTACATGTAGAGAGTATTTAAAAAGAAAAACTAGCATATATTGTAGAACACCAAATAATTAACTCATGTTTAAAGTAACAGTCTCATTAGTTAACACAAGGCAGGTTCCCTTGTAAAACTGAAACACCAGGAGCATGCAATAATTAAATTAAGGAAAAAATTACTTCCACTACATAGCATTTTTAGTCATTTATATAGCCAAAATAACCCTTATAAAAGGCAGCAGGTGCTACACTGTGGATTCTGCACTTCCACCTAGCGTAGCTGCTTGTTCATGGTGCAGCTCAATTTCTTTAGGTCAACAGAATTTCACAGGTCTGAATGCTCACAGGGAGCATCAAAAAAAAAAAAAACTTCACACCCAGTGCTGCTAGCAAGCACTGCACAAACTAAGAGCAGGGCAGCGCCGACATAAAGTCCTCAAAGTCTCACCCGTGGGGGACGATGCTGAATTCTGGCTCGTGCCACCTTCTGCTTGTTAACTATGTTCATCAGCTTGACAGCATCAGCACCCTTCACATACACCACCGGTCTCTTCAGAGGGTCCTCTGAGCCCTGGTTCAGCTACAACAACAACAACAACAACAACAAATCGACTCAAAAAGCACATTTCAAGTGCAGAGAGAAAAGGAACACAAATGTGGAATTAATTCAAGCACCAACTGCTCTCTTCTAGTATAGACCTTCACTTAAAGTCTTCCACAGTTAAATCTGAATGAATCTTTTTACTTAGGCTGCTTGTTTAGGGGGTTTTAGGTCTGTTTGTTTTACTGACCAAAACTAAGATTGTTCCAGGAGGAACACATGTTCCTTCAGAAAGGCAGAGCTGAGCAAGGCTGGATGAGGAATGGCTCAAGAGCAGCCTGGAGGAGAGGGACTTGAGGGTGTCAGTTGATGTAAAACTCCCCATGGGCCAACAGCGGTCGCTGGCAGCTAAGAAGGCAGCCATGTGCTGGGCTGCACCAAAAGCAGTGTAAGCAGCAGGACAGGAAAGGGATTCTGTCCCTTTGCTCTGGTGAGACCCCACCTGGAGCACTTCATCCATCACTCTGTGTCCAAGTACACAGAGCTGTTGGAGTGGGTCCAGAGGAAGCCAGGAAAATGATCAGAGGGCTGGAGAATCTCCTTATGGTGACAGGCTGGGAGAGTTGGAGCTGTTCAGTTGAGAAACCTTAGAGCTGCCTTCCAGTCTGCTGATAAGCAGATGGAAATAGTACAAGGCAAACGAATTAGATGAGTAAATTGAACAAGAGTAGTGTATGACAGAGATACTAAATCTACATTTTGGTATCTACCTAAAATTAGTCTAAAACATGTGGGACATTACCAATGGACTACTTACAAAGTACTCAATAAGTGCAGATGATGGTGACAGATTTCATTAAGACTTTGAGAATATTGATCTCCTATACAGAATCAGCCAGGTTGGAAGAGACCTCCAAGCTCATCCAGTCCAACCTATCACCCAGCCCTATCCAATCAACCAAATCATGGCACTAAGTGCCCCATCCAGGCTTCTCTTGAACGACAAAACTATTTTTAAGACAGATGGCTTTTGGAAGAGCTAGAAAGTACTGAAGACCTGAAGTACCTGAATTCAACCCAGAGATCTTATATGCCTACAAGGCATGCTGGCCTAAGGCAAAATCCAATCACTGTCCTTCCATTCCCAGACACATACTCTCCCTCAAGCTCTCCTGTCCAAGAAAGAATGCGCCTGATTCCTCACGACCTTTTGCATGCTGCCACCATCTTGCTCTGGGTGCTGCTACTCCTCTTCAAACTAGCAAAACTAAGAGACAAATCAGACTTTACAGAGCATTTCTAAAAATAAGTTTATTTTTTTGGTGTGCAGAAGACACTCAGATTTAGGGGAAAAAAGCCCCCAAAACCTGCATGTAAAGCCCTTCCATTTGCTAGCGACTTTGCCACCAAACTGCCCAAGGACAATTCTTCTGCTCAGGCCTGCTTCCTATTTCTGCCTGTTGACTGGCAGGAATGTTATGGTGGCCTTCCCTAACACTCCTCTCCTGCCTTTCAAAGCTGTCTCTTTATTTGCTCTGTTGTTTCCTAACAAGCATACCAAGAGGAAAGCTTTCTAGACAGCTCCCTTGGGTGTCTTAGGGCACTTCCATTGGAATCACAGATTAACTACTATTAGTTCTTCCTCTTTGTTATCCAACTGTCACTGCTTTCCACAATCCCACTGTGAGTACCAAAATGGTATTAATTTTAAAGACAATTAATTAGTATCCCCAGTTGTTAAGGGTTCTGAAGACTTTGAGAATCTCAATGCATGAAACACAAATGTCCAGAGCAGCATGAGAATAGAGCCAATCAGGTAACTATAAAGGTGAATATGAAAGCTAGGTCCAATCATTCCTGTTTCTGAGTTGTTTACACAGGCTGCTGCTCTGTCACTGTTATCTAATTAGAAGGGTTAAGTGATAGGTTGGGCTCGATGATCCTAGAGGTCTCTTCCAACCTGGTTAATTCTGTGATTCTGTTATCTAACAGCCTACTTGGTCAGCTACTGTGCCAAGCCACGAACCTCCTCCCTCAAAATATTCAGTCATCCACTAGACTAATTTTCCAGCTATTTGGGACAGTTACACCCAGATTATTATTAAAAAAATCAAAGAAGGATAGCTGTTGCTGCTGGAAGGAAGAGAGTACAAGGCAGTAAAACTCAGCTTCACAAGTTCAGAGCAGGGTGACTGAAAGCAATTGGAAGCTGTAATAGAGAGAAGAAAAAAAAAAAAAAAAGAACTTTGTGCAGGTAATTTTCTGCATATAAAAGTGGAAAAATTATCCCTGAGCGTGTCTGCAAGATCAAGGCTGTAGCCTTGATGTATAGGCAAAGCACAGTTCCCCAGGGTTTGCATTCCTTTGTCCAACAGACACACATTTCAGAATTAAAGCTGGCTGGGTTTTTTTTTAAATGTAAACACTGATGGTCTCTCTTCCTCCAAAAAAAAATCAGGCTGCACTTGAAAACATTCAACCTCATTTGTTTCTGCTGCAGCAGAAACAGTAGTTTTCTTTCAGGACAAAACCCAAACCAGATGCAGATTATTTCTGTGTTTGCTGTGTTTCCTCTCTCTGCTGAAGAGAACTGAGAATTGGCTGGAAGGCTCACGTCAAAGCATTTCACAGAGACATTGCCCTACCCACTTCAAATGAAAAGATGGAAGTTGTACCAAGAGGCCCCCCAGAAAAAGAAAAAGGCTGCTTGTCCATAAAATATCGAGACCACAAATCATCAGCTGTGAACAAGAAAGAAATGTCTGTATGTTTTGAAAGAATCTTGCTTAGAACCAGGTCTGAAAACCATTTTGTGGCCTCAGCTACAGTAGCTGCTAACAGCGCTCTTGATCACAAGCTGGGTAGGGCTAAACACCCCATGTTTTGTGCCCAGAGCTGGGCAAAGGAAAACTCTTTCACTAGGTAACAGGCCACCAAAGTTTTGCCTCCATCCTTTCTCAAAACCTCAATCCTGGACCTGGATTCTAGCAAAGGCTGGAAGAAAAATCTAACTCCCTGAACTTCTCACTTTCTATCACACTTACACTTCCCACATGAAAACCACAGCACTATGCTCCCCAGGGTCAGGAGCTGCAAGTGTTAAGGCAGGTGTGCTCTTGTGTCATCAAGCCTTGTTTCGGCAACTCCAAAAGAAGTCAGCAGAGGCTGTAATATGAACAGGCTCCATTCTTCATACCTGATCAATGGCATCTGGGTTTTCAGACACATCAAAGATGACCGCTGTGGCTCCTCGCTGTACTGCTCGCTTTGCCTGCAATAAGAAACAAAAATACTCCTCAGTCCCACCCCAGAAGATGACTTCCCTCAAAAATGCCTCCCTCTCCTCACCTCCAGATATCACATGTAGAATGTTGTGTTTCTGGGTAGTTAGAACAGAGTAATCACAAACGCAGGAGTTCCTGGGTCAGCATGGAATGCAGTTAAACCTCACTGTAGCTTCTACCACCTCTCTGCCCCTTTCATCTCAAACTCCTCCTTCAACATACTTTTAAATTAACTCAAATGTGATTTAGACCCTCTAAAAGTAAAAAATGTAATTAAATTGTGCTCTTTTTCTCCCCATTACTTGGAGGTGCTATTAAAACCAACCTTCCCTGTGATTTGGGTGGCGAGACAAAACCAACAGCGCAAAGAGAAAAAGAAAATCAGCAACAGGGGGGACAGGTTCTTCACATCTTTTCAGTGTCACTGGCAGTCCCGACAAACCAGTGCTCCACAAGCCCTGCAGGCAGTGCCTCGGAGAACACTGCTCTTTCCGACCATCGGAGGTCAGGACTGCTGCACGCAGCAGGACCGATGGAGGTGGTATCAGACCTACTTCAGTGCATGGCTTTCCATTCAATACCTGGAGCTGCCAACAGCGCAGAGCAGATGTTAGAATACATTAAAATCCTCTGGAATAGAGAAAACAGTATTTTAAGACTAAGGCAAGGTATTTTTAAACTGCGTCTGCCTCTGTACATCTGTGTAAGTGTTGCTCAATGGCTCCACGGAGGGCCCTGCAAAGGGACCTTGCCAGGCTGGATGGGTGGGCAGAGGCCAACTGGATGAGATCGAACAAGGCTAAGTGCGGGGTTCTACACTTTGGTCACAACAACCCCAAGCACTGCTACAGGCTGGGGACAGAGTGGCTGGAGAGCAGCCAGGCAGAGAGGGACCTGGGGGTACTGAACATGAGCCAGCAGTGTGCCCAGATGGGCAGGAGAGCCAATGGCATCCTGGCCTGGAACAGTGTGGCCAGCGGGACAAGGGAGGTTATTCTGCCCCTGTGCTCAGCACTGCTCAGCACACACCTTGAGTGCTGTGCCCAATTCTCAATTCAAAAGAGATGTTGAGGTACTGCAAGGTGTCCAGAGAAGGGTGATGAAGCTGGTGAGGGGCCTGGAGCACAGCCCTGTGAGGAAAGGCTGAGGGAGCTGGGGGTGTGCAGCCTGCAGAAGAGGAGGCTCAGGGCAGAGCTCATTGCTGTCTGCAACTACCTAAAGAGAGGTTGTAGCCAGGTGGAGTTGGTCTCTTCTCCCAGGTACCCAGCAACAGAATGAGGGGACACAGCCTCAAGTTGTACTGGGGGAGGTATAGGCTGGATGTTAGGAAGAAGTTCTTCCCAGAGAGAGTGATTGACACTGGAATGGGCTGCCCACCGAGGTGGTGGAGTCACCATCCCTGGAGGTGTCCAAGAAAAGTCTGGATGGGGCACTTAGTGCCATGATCTGGTTGAATGGATAGGGCTCCGTGATAGGCTGGGCTGGATGACCTTGGAGGTCTCTTCCAACCTGGCTGATTCTGTGATTCTATGAACATTCTCAGTGACTTTTCAAAGCTGCTGCCTTTATTGGATGCAGAATGCAAGTAACAAATTCTGCAGGTGACGACAGCTGTCACCATCACAGGCCTGAACAGGGGATGTCTCTTCAAAGAGACTACCAGAACCCGAAGTTAAATGGAGATATCAAAGAAACATATGAAAGTGCTAAGTTAGGAAACACCACTCAGTATTTTCCAAGAATGTTGGCCGGGATGGAGAAGTTTGTCTGAAGCCCTACAGGTAACTTTCTTTGCTCTATTTTAAATTGCCCACACCCACCAGACAGCATGTAAGGGAACCCAACCCCACACCAGGCTCTTTCTCAGCCCAGCAGGTTATCTGTCCCTTTTGAAGTCTTGAACACCTGGCTAATCACTAGTTGCTGATGGGGAGGAAAAGTTTAAAGGGCTCTACTAAGACATGCTGGATTGAGCGGCCCTGTGGTGAAGGCTCAGTCAGGTTTCCCTAGGAAGCATCTTTCACAGCCACTCAGCGCTGGCTGAAGTCTTCTGGGCCGTTCAGGTTCTTCCCTGCGGGCGCTGGGTCAGTAAGCAAAGCACTTCCATCTCCGAACGTATTTGAAAAGAGAGTTTTATTTTGACTCCGTGAACAAAAGTGCTTTCCATTTATTACCACCAAAATGTAGCTGGCGTTCCTTATTTTATACTGCAAAATCATTTGCCGTCAGATGGAAAGCACCAGGAGTAAAAAATATCCTGCCGGAGAGCTTCAGCGCAAGTGGGCCGCCGCGCCTGCACCCTGCACCCTGCCCCCTTCTACAAACTCTCTGCGCTAGTCCAGCTCCCGCTGGTGCCAGCCCCAGGCGAAGGCAGGCTCCAGCCGCCTCCCGCTGCCGGTTCCGACCCAGGGCTCGCAGCCCCCCGCGGCCGCCCCAGCGCTGCGCTCCAGCCTCGCCGCCCCGCGGGCACTGCCCACAGCTCCGCAGGGGGCGCAGGCCCCGCCCCGGCAGTGACGTCCTGGGCGCTAGCGCGGATGCGCGGCCGTAGCAAGGGGACAGGGCTGGGACAGGGCTGGGACAGGGCTGGGACAGGGCTGGGACAGGGCTGGGACAGGGCTGGGACAGGGCTGGGACAGGGCTGGGACAGGCTGAGCAGCGGCTTCGGGAAGCAGCCTGCGCCCGGCGCCTGCAAAGCCCGGCTGGCAGCGGAGACGCTGGGGAGCCGGGCCCTGTGCAAGGCTCCAGGTGCCAAGGAGACTCGTTCGCGCAACGCGACCTCGGCTCCAGAGGCGAGCTGCGAGGCGACCCCCCCGGCTCCCGAGCACCCTGCGCCGGCAAGGCGACACCGCCCGCGGCACCGCAGGAGCGCCGGAGGGCGAGGAAGGTGCCGGCCGTGGCGACTCGCTCCCTGGAGCCCCGCTCCAGAGCTCCCCGGCTCCGGGGCTTGGCGGCAGCCCGCCTGACCTTCCAACTTTGGCTGGCAAGAGATGAGAGCGCCGCCGCCAACGAACCGCAGCCGCTCCCTCCTCCCGTCTCTGAGCTCGCTTTTAAAACCACTGCACTTTGTTGCGGAGCAAACGAGTGCGAGCAGGCTGGAGCCTGAGCGCAGACACCTCTTTTGTCTGGCGTTCGCCTCCTTCTCCTCAGTTCAAGATGGCAGCCCCTGGTGCCGGCAGCCCCTGGTGCCGGCAGCCCCTGGTGCCGGCGGATCCGCTGCCCCCCTTGGTCGGTCGACTCTCGGGAGGCGCCCCGAAAGGCTTCCCTCCGCTCTCCTCATCCCCCCAAAACACTCCAGGGCAATTAAAGCCGAAGCCTCTTTGAAAATAACTCTGTCCTTAGGCGGTAATCGGGACAGCTCAGAATCATGCCAGTTTCGAAGAGGCGTGCGACCGCAATTGGAGGCTGCTCTTAAACCATTTCTCACAGCAAAGTGACCAAAACCTAGTCCCAACAACGCAGACATGCTTCGGATACGCGGGAAACAAAAACCCCAAACGTTGCAACTGGTCCCTGCTTTACCCTCACAGTACCCGTGGCGAGCAAACTGCTATTGCCTCCGGTCCGTGCAACTCAAAAAGCAGTGAAGGTGCCAGACGTGGCCCTTGGGAGGTCATTTGTCATCTGTGGTCTAAATAAATTACTACGTAGCAGTCTTCTTCCTTTTTTTTTGTAAAGAGTAATTAAAAAAAAGCAAACTAAAACAATTGGTCGCTGCACTTTGAGTAATTGCAATGATCACTCTCTGTTCATAGTGACAGTGGCCTCAAGTCTTGCATGATGAGTCTGAAAGCCAACAGATAGCAACAGACTGGGGACCTGTTCACTCTGAATGGACACCACAGGCAAGCACCATCACAACTCTCTACGTGTCCCAGTTTGAGCTCCAGGGAAGCTATACCTGTTGCAGATCAGCAGCTAACTACCACTACCTGATGTGCAGAAACTTGGGGCTCTGTGCTCCAAATGTGGAGAGCACTAAGCATGCCTTGGTCCTAGAAGCAGAACTGGAAATGACAACGATCCTCAGCAAGCCCTGCATTGGTCATTCAAAAACCACTTTGTTCTTAAGCACAAACAAAATAAACCACAAAATACAGGTTAGCTCTAAGTAGGTCTTCATAGGATTTTCACAAAGATCAGCTCATGGAGAAGGCTGATGAAAAACAGGTTTGAGCTACTTGTTAGGAAATCATTGACAACCGTTACCAATAAAATGCCTATTAAATGCTGTCTCAGATTAAGGTGCAGAAAATTTTACTACACCCAGCATCCTGGAGTGGATGAGGGCAAATGCATATGACAGAAGTGTGAGGAAAGTATCTCTTCACACCTCTGGGCCTGAGAAAATTTTAATTATCACCTCAAAGAACAGCAGGAAGATTTGAAGAGCTCTGCACTCCATCCCTGTGAGCCAGACTAACACAGTAAGGAAGAGACAGCTTCCTTGATGAGAGACACTTTCAACCAGAGGGACCAGATGATTATTCAACAGGTGCACTGCTTCCTCTCATTCAGTAAAACCAGGTAGGACAGCAACAATCAGAACAGTAAGGTCAGCCACTTGCTGACCTCTTGAAGGACTTTACATGCTTGCAGATATGAACACTGAAAGCATCTCCTTTGCTGCTTTCTGGTGTGGCCTAAGTTCAATTAATTCACCAGTGCTGGAGAAACCAGCACAAGAAGAAAAGCTGCTTAACAGGACTGTCATTTAAGAGAAACCCCCCCTACCTTTATTAATGACATTTACTTCTTCTCCAGAGTTAGAACTCCCTCACAATATACAGCTGCTTTTACATATGAGGACATGGCACTCGAGTGGATTGCAGAGAATGAATGAATTACAGAAGAGAAGGACTGGGAACTGGAAGCATAGGTGAAGAAATTAAAGTTCATTAATCACTTACAGGTTTGCCATTTGCATCGACACAGCAATGCATCACACATTCATTAAGATACTAACTCAGTAACTCCTGCTGAAAATTGCTGGTGCCAAATTATTTATAAATACACGTTTTTTGTTTTTTTTTTTAAGTTAACAGCCTAGATAAAACTGATGGACTGAAGCAACAAAAAGATGCTTTAGGAGTACTGGCTGCCTGTGTAAGCCCATGGATACATCCTGTTTTTTTAACACTAGGTTCTCACAAATGCTCTTAAGAATTATGTACCTGACTTCCTGGATTGGTTGGAGGGTTCATCCAACTCTTGGAATTCCCTTCTTGGAACTTAGCATACACTAAAGAACAAATATTAATTCTAACTATAGTATGTGATACCTGAAGGAGCTGGGTTGAGAAGATTATATAAAGATGGGGCGAGAAGCTTGGACAATGGCCAAAATCATAACCAGTACAAGGTGCCAGTAAACTGCTTTTTAGCAAGCTATCTGTGGTCGTTTGAGATAGATTTGTAGCTTGGACATAAAAAATAAGAACAAAGAAACTTAGGTAAAATGGAAAAGTACTGGAGTCTCTGAGTGAAGAGGTGAATGTGCCAGGGGTAGGCCATAAAATTGCAACAATGGATAAGTTAATGTCATTTCATTGGAGCACAGAAAAACCTGTATCTGTAAGCACAGCTTCTATCTTCCCCTTGCTGCTATCTCCCCCCTTCTGCTGTTCTGGCTGTTGCTTCACTTGGCTGCTTTACTCCATCCCCACCTCCTCTAAGGTTGCTATATTCTGCAATAGTTTCTTTTGTCTATGCTGTTAGTTTAACTGTAAAAGAAAAAAAAAAACCAACAATTCCATTTTCTGACTTTCAAAATCCTCAGTTGTTGTGAATTTTCTGTCTTTGGGGCAGATGTACAGGAAGTTACTGGGGGAGGGATCCACTCTAACCCATAACTCTGTTCCATCAAGTGCCAGCAGTTAGAACTGAGGGAAACAGCACAGGTCCAACAGGTTAACTGTAGCATTTCCCTCTTTCCTTTCATTCCCTCTCCCTCCAATACATTTAATGCCTTTGGGGGCAGAAAACATAATTGGGTTGCTCTAACTATGCAGAGAGTGTTAAACAGAGTAGTGAAGTAGTTTATAAACCCTTATTTAGAGCTATGATACAGAAAATGCAGTACCAGGTTCTCAGATACCAATTTAACTAGTTGCCTTCTGCAGTCTTCTCCTCATTTGATTCTGTTCTATGGACAGAGGACAACTCTGGCACTGAAATAAGCATTCAGACCATGCAGTATCAGGGTTTAACTTCTGCAGAGAGAAGACTCCTGAGTTTTCACAGTCTTCAGTTAAGGATGAGCAAATCCAGGGAAGTTCTACACGTGAGGAAAAGGAGCAGTGGTTCCGACAGAAAACGCACACCAGATCTACAGGTCTGCAGAAGCAGATGCTGCCACTGCCAGCTTGGCATTTCTGGCAGCCAAATGGCATTCTGCCCCTGGGGCCTTAAAGAGCCCTGGTTAAACTGAGCAGTGGGTGCAAACTGCACCCCCATTCCCTAGAGAACAGCATTAGATCTTCCATGTGACATAAATGGCAACACCTGAAGCTAGGCAATAGATCTCAGATGTGTTTGTAAATATGATTGTGACTTCTGGTTGGGATAAAGGTTCTCTCCTGAAGCCAAGTAGAATCTCTTCTCAGGATCAAGACATACAGAGATTTCAGAAACTTCTTTTCACCTTGATTACATATCACAGCACAGCAGGCTTCCCAGCACTACACTTAGTACAGCAAAAAGGAAAGTACTCTGCACTGGGTTACTCTAGATGCTCCTGCCCACTACTGGGCACAAAAGAGACATCCCATTAAGGAGGAAGGAAAAAAATATCCAAAAAACAGCTCAGAAAAATCTTGCAGTATGTTTAAGAACATGCTGGCTGCTCAAATGTCAGCTGTAGTGGGTATTACTACTCATCTCATGGTGGACATACATCTGGAACATTATCTTCTAAAGTAAGCAGAGATGTGTGCTTCCTAATGGCACCTGATTGTTCATTATATATGCAGTTAGCAGCAGCCACAATTGGGTAAAAGAAAACATTATGTCATGGGCAGAGCAGAACAAACCCCATTTCTAGCACAGACTCCCAATTGTACTTGCAGAAGCATGGCACATCAGACACTCCAGTGTTGCAGTCTGCTCCACCCTACTTACCACTGCAGAAACCCCACAGCATGATGTCAAATACACATTTTCATTACGCTTGTCAAACCTTCTTTTCCTCTCAGAGCTACAGAGACTACAGACAGCATCATCTGAACAAGGCTGGCATCCCTAAGTCTCCCTCCTACGCTGCTATCAGCCTCAGTCCAAAATACCTTGCCCCTTGAACCACCCCTGGTGCTAGAAAGCAAGGTCACGGGCCAGTTCTGCAGGGCAGAGGAGGAAGGAGAAAAGGACATCCTCTGCTTTGCAAACAGCAGAAGTTACACATTAACCAGCTGATGCCTCGGTCCTGTTAATGTACAATGTCCTGGTAACTCCAGAAGCCTACGGAACCCAAGCACAGGCAGGAGGCCATTTCAAACCTCTGCTGAGAGAATGAAAAAGGAACTGTCTTTTTAGATTTACAGTTGAAAGCAAGGGCAGAACATCACAACAAGGCAGTCGCCCCAGCACATAAAACCCCTTCCTGACTGGAATGCTCCTCTGGCACTTTGGGATGTGTTTTACACATGTGCCTTCCAGATACTGCATTCTCTGGCTCTGCAGCAGTTGCTTTGTCAGTTAAGAAATACAGGAACAGAAAATGGCAAAGTGGTATTTTTACGTTTTAAAACACACTCACAACGCTGGGAGAAGGCACAGAGAGAAGGGTGAGAGCGCTCAAAGAGCAACAGCATTGGGGCTGAGGAAAGCCCAGTGTACTCTCTCTCAAAACAAGCAAACAACCAAACCCACCCCCAAAAAAACCTCACCACTTTTAAAACTACATATTTCTGGTTGAAGAAAAATACATCATGGAGTATGCAATCACATCGATTATGTCTGATCCATTACCACTCAGTACACTGAGAGGTTCTCACTTAAAATGAGGAAGAACAAACCAAAGGTAGCTCTTTTCTGGGGTTAGGGAGAAACGTTGCCATCAGCTCTGCAAGCAATATGAAAAAGACATTTATTTAATCCTGAACACAGCCAGGCCTGCTGGGTGCAAATGGCTTGTGGTATATTTCAGAGTCATGCGACTCCATTCCCCCCAGTCTGCCACTGCAGACCACTCCGTGCTGCTGGGAGATGGCACAGAGAGAAGGGTGAGAGCACTGGAAGAGTAACAGGGATGGGACTGAGGAAATCCCAGTGTACTTCTCTCGCTCAAAACAAACAAACACACCACCACCCCCCCCCCCAAAAAAAAAAACAACAAAAAAAACCCAGACAAACCCACCACTTCTAAAACTACATATTTCTTGTTGAAGAAAAATACATCATGCAGAATGTAATCACATCGATTATGTCTGATCCATACCACTCAGTNGCACTGGAAGAGCAACAGGGGTGGGACTGAGGAAATCCCAGTGTACTTCTCTCGCTCAAAACAAAAAAAAAACAGTTCTCCCCCCCCCAAAAAAAAAAACCACAAAAACAAACCCACCACTTCTAAAACTACATATTTCTTGTTGAAGAAAAATACAACCTCATTCAGTATGTAATCACATCGATTATGTCTGATCCATACCACTCAGTACACTGAGAGGTTCTCACTTAAAAGGAGGAAGAAGAAACCAAAGGTAGCTCTTTTCTGGGGTTAGGGAGCAACCTTGCCATCAGCTCTGCAAGCAACATGAAAAAAGCATTTATTTAATCCTGCATACAGCCAGGCCTGCTGGGTGTGAATGGCTTGTGGTGCATTTCAGAGTCATGCAACTCCATTCCTCCAAGTCTGCCACTGCAGACCACTCCTTGCTGCTGGGAGATGGCACAGAGAGAAGGGTGAGAGCACTGGAAGAGCAACAGGGGTGGGACTGAGGAAAGCCCAGTGTACTTCTCTCTCTCAAAACAAACAAACAAACCAACCAACCTTCCCCCCTAAAAAAAAAAAGAAAACATCCACCACTTTTAAAACTACGTATTTCTGGTTGAAGAAAAATACCATATCATGGAATATGCAATCAGATCGATTAAGTGTGATCCATACCACTCAGTACTGAGAAGAACTGAGGAAGATCAGTTCTGCAGACCACTCCTTGCTGCTGGGAGAAGGCACAGAGAGAAGGGTGAGAGCACTGGAAGAGCAACAGGGATGGGACTGAGGTCTTGAAGAAGATAACACATTCACAGAGGAGCTGACACACTCAGCAGTGGCTGGATGCAGTATGTGACAACCGATGGCATTGCACAGAGATGCTGCTACACCTTGTAGTGCCTCAAGCTCTTTCAGGCTGGCCCTAAACAGTTACTGCCAGAATGCAATGGTTGCAAGACTAAGTAATTTCTCAAGTTATATACAGAAGGATCAGATCCTGTAAAATACCACTGGAGCCAGCCCAGATAATTCTGAACTTCACCTTTGCGTTCAAGGTGTACTGAAAGTAGATGAAGTAGAAATAGCAAAGTAGCTCTAAGATAACTAAACAGACACATCACCGTGTTGTGGTGCTGAGAGAAGTTACTAACAATTGAGACATGGGGAATTGTTGGAGGAGCTGTAAATTAAAAGAACTATTAACCCAGATGGCTGTTAAGAAGCCACCCCTGTACCACCTAAGCTATGTAAATGGCACTCACCAAAGCTCCTCCCAACTCAGATACACAAGACATCTGCTCCAGCACAGTCACAGGAACACAGGATGTTAGGGGTTGGAAGGGACCCAAGGAGATCATAGAGTCCAACCCCCCATGACCATACAATCTGCACAGATCACAGAGGAACACATCCAGACAGGCCTTGAAAGGTTCCAGAGAAGGAGATTCCATAATCTCTCTGGGCAGCCTGTGCCAGTGCTCTGGGACCAGTAAAGAAGTTCCCCCTGGTGTTGAGGTGGAACCTCCTGTGCTGCAGCTTCCACCCATTGCTCCTTGTCCTATCCCAGGAAGCAAGTGAGCAGAACCTGTCCCCCCACTCCTCACCAGCCCTCAGAAATTTATAAACATTGATTAAATTCCCTCTCACTCTTCTCATCTCCAGACTAAGAAGTCCCAGGTCCCTCAGCATCTCCTCACCAGGTAGTACTCCAGTCCCCTAATCACCCTTGTTGCCCTCCGCTGGACTCTTTCTAGTAGATCCCTGTCCTTCTTCAACTGGGGAGCCCAAAACTGAACCTGCAGATCAGAAACTGGCAGGTAGAACCATCAGGAGGGAAAAGGAAGAATTTTAAGAATCATCTCTGGTATTCAGAATGGGAGATGGCAAAACTTTCAAAAACGTGGAGTCCTGCAGGAGTTCCATCCAATCTCAGCCAATTCCATGGCCAAGTTCAATCCCTCCAAGAAGCAAGTCTCACATTGTTGCAGAAAGTTCTTTTCAACAAAACTACAGTCTGAGGCCATGGTAACAAACTCATGGCTTTAAGTAAAATATTTAAATACTGTAGAAAAAAAAGGAGAGATTTCAAACAGATCCAGCCTGTGTCAGATTATGTAAAGAGCACCAAGCAGGTCTGAGGTGTTCACAGCAGCCTAGCCAAGGGATGCACACCTAAACTGACCAAATGGTTACTCAAATCACTGAATCACAGAATTAACCAGGTTGGAAGAGACCTCTAGGATCATCGAGTCCAACCTATCACCTAATTCTTCTAATTGACTAAGCCATGGCACTAAGTGCCTCATCCAGCGTCCTCTTAAACATCTCCAGGGATGGTGACTCCACTGCCTCCTCAGGCAGCCCATTCCAATGCCAATCACTCTTGCTGGGAAGAACTTCTTCCTAACATCCAGCTTGAACACGCCCTGGTGCAGTTTGAGGCTGTGTCCTCTTATTCTGTCCCTGGGTCCCTAGGAGAAGAGACCAACCCCACCTGGCTACAACCTCCTTTCAGGTGGTTGTAGAATGCAGTAGGGCCTGCCCTGAGCCTCCTCTTCTGCAGGCTGCACACCACCACCTCCCTCAGCCTCTCCTCACAGGGCTGTGCTTCAGCCCCTTCACCAGCCTTGGTGCCCTTCTCTGCACAGGTTCAAGCACCTCAGCATCTTTCTTAAACTGAGAGGCCCAGAACTGGACACAGTACTCAAGGTGCTGAGTACAGGGGCATAATGACCACCCTGGTCCTGCTGGCCACACTATTCCTGATCCAGGCCAGGATGCCATTGGCCTTCTTGGCCACCTGGACACACTGCTGGCTCACATTCAGTTGGCTGTCAACCAGCACCCCAGGTGCCTCTCTGCTTGGCTGCTCTCTTTGTGCAGCACTGTCCTCTATCTGCAAGGCAAGACAAGATGCAAATATGACCACAGCACCCCAAAAGTGCTAAAAAGAAACTAAGGCAAAAGTGTGACTAAATTCAGGCCAATTTGGGGCATAAACCTATTTTGAAATGCAAGAAACTGATAGGAATTCATGGTGTCTTCTGCTTAGCACCATGTATCTTGCTCAGCTGCATTCTCAAGTAGCTGGCTTTCATCCACTGCTATGGTTGATATCTGCTGTAATCAGGGGCATTTTAGGGTAACACAGTCAATATCTGAGGTGATGGAACAGTGAATCCAACTCTCAATACTGACAGAAAACTCAGTGCTCCTTGCAGGGTTATCAAGTGCCTGTGGGAGTGTGTTCAGACAGACGCCAGGCTGAGGTGTCAGGCAGCAAGTCTCTCTTCACTTCTACACTGATTGAAGTGTTGTGATGCATTAAAATGCTGCTGGAGCAGCTCTCCTATGGAGGCAGACTTAGAGAGTTGGGGCTGTTCAGTCTGGAGCAGAGAAGTCTCCAAGGAGACCTTATTGTGGCCTTTCAGTATTGAAGTGGTCTAGAGGAAAGCTGGGGAGGGACTTTTTAGGGTGTCAGGTAGTGACAGGACTGGGAGGAGTGGAGCAAACCTAGAAGTGGTTAGATTCAGATTTGATTTAGGAAGTTCTTCACCATGAGTGTGGTAAGGCACTGGCACAGTTGCCCAGGAAGGTGCTGGAAGCCTCCTCCCTGGAGGTGTTTAAGGCCAGGCTGGAGGAGGCTCTGAGCAACCTGATCTAGTGGGAGGTGTCCCTGCCTACGGCACAGGGGTTAGAACTAGCTGATCCTTGAGGTCCCTTGCAGCCCTGACAATTTTCTATGATTCTATGATCCCTCTAGACCTTCTGTCATCGGTGCCAGGGAAAAGCATCTGCACCCAAGACTACAGAACACACATGGAACCCCCAGCCAGGGACTTCAATCTTTCTGAATGAACAAAGATGTGTAAATTTCTCGTAGTATCCAGTCAAAAACTGCTGATTCATAGAATGGTTTAGGTTGGAAGGAACCTCAAAGCTCAGCCACTTCCAACCCCCCTGTGCCATAGACAGGGACACCTCCCACTAGAACAGGTCACTCAAGGCCTCATCCAACCTGGCCTTGAACACCTCCAGAGAAGAAGCAGCCACAATCTCCCTGGGCAACCTGTGCCAGTGTCTCACCACCTTCACTGCAAACAACTTCCTCCTCACATCCAGTTTCAATCTCCCCTCTACCAGTTTAAACCCATTTCTCCTCATCCTGCCATTACAAGACCTTGTAAATACTCCCTCCCCAGCCTTCCTGTAGTCCTCCTTCAGACACTGGAAGGCTACTCTAAGGTCTCCTGGAAACCTTCTCTTCTCCAGGCTGCAGAGCCCCAACTATCTCAGCCTGTCCTCATGGGAGAGCTGCTGCAGCCATCTGAGCTTCTTGGTGGCCTCTTCTGGACTGGCTCCAACAGTTCAATGTCCTCTCCCCTGGAATAATCAGCTTGGATAGTAAGCTCAGTGTGCATGGTGGGCCAGTGAGCATTCCAGTTTATCTAGCACCCTTCCATGGGCTGGCTAATGTAGGATGTGATGGACTTTCCTTCAAACAGTGATCCTCGGTTTTGAATCAGATTCGTTTCAAGGGCCCAAATGGTGGTGGTCCCTTGTTGTTAGTTGTGTCAAGTCTTTAACAAAAGAAATTTAAGACCCCTCAAAATATAATTTTTTTTAAACACACACCCCCACCCAAAAAAAAAAAAAAAAATGATGTAAAAGNAAAAAAAAAAAAAAAAAAAAAAGGCCCAAACCCTAAAACAAAAGAGAATAAAAAAGGTGGAGAATTTTTGTTACAAAGAGAAACTGGAAACTTCTCGGTACACAAGCAGAGACATGGCTGTATTGCAGAGGCCTCAGGGTAAGGATTAAAGAAAAAACAAAATAGAAACCCTTCCATCTCTAATTAGGGTCTTCATTTGCCAAAGAGCCGTTCCACAGCAGGAGGAATTACATTCAGGCCGTTGCTTGGATAACGTCTCCCAGCAGGTTGGCTCCTCAGAGCAGGCTGCTCTGAGCCAACAATTTCTGGTTACTTGGAGGCAAGCAGCCTGCATATTGTTTTAACTGGCCTGGCTTTTGCAGCCCGTTTTGCTGAAGAACAATCTTCTATTCAGAATGCAGAGATAAAAGCTTCCCTTGGTTTGAATTTGTCCCCAGTTTCTCTCTCTCTCTCTTTTTTTTTAAACATGGGAATTACAGGGTTTGGAGTTTGTATTATTTCCCTTGTAGACATCAATGTTTTTTCCCCCCTCTAGCCACTTGATTCTTTGCCAGTGAAGGCTGCTGTCTGGAGTCCAGCCATTCAGCAGCCCCTACCTCGTCATTAACACTGCGGTGCTGGCGGTCACAGCTCATTGCTGGCGACAGGAAATCCTAACTTGCAAGAGGTTAACCACAGCCCATAAACAGCCAGGCTGGCTCATTAGTCCCTTGCAGTCAGCTGAAGGGACCCTCTGGGCATTTCAACACCGTTCATGGACTCAAGAGTCTGTGCCCTCTGTGCTCTTTACTAACACCTCCCCTGCCCTTCAGCACCTCCTAAGAGCTCACTATTGGGATCCCTGGGGATAAGGTCCATCTTTGTTCCTATCCAAACCAAATTCTTTGAGGGTTTTGAAGAATTCCATGTCTGTGATGTATGCCTTCACTTACCAATTAAACCTAACACCAGTGGGCTGACAACTGAGACATGAGTGCATTACAATCATACAAACTACCAGGTTGGAAGAGACCTGCAAGCTCATCCAAGTCCAACCTATCACCCAGCCCTATACAATAGCACTAAGTGCCCCATCCAGGCTTTGCTTCACCACCTCCCTGGGCAGCCCATTCCAATGCCAATCACTCTCCATGGGCAGAACTTCCTCCTAACACCCGGCCTGAAACTGCCCTGGCACAACTTGAGGCTGTGTCCCCTCGTTCTCTTGCTGGGTGCCTGGAAGAAGAGATGAACCCCACCTGGCTACAACCTCCCTTTAGGTAGTTGTAGACAGCAATGAAGTCTGCCCTGAGCTTCCTCTTCTCCAGGCTGCACATTCCCAGCTCCCTCAGCCTCTCCTCACAGGGCTGTGCTCCAGGCCCTTCACGAGCCTTGGTGCCCTTCTCTGGACACATTCCAGT
Source organism: Psilopogon haemacephalus (assembly GCA_013396835.1). Lineage (NCBI taxonomy): Eukaryota > Metazoa > Chordata > Aves > Piciformes > Megalaimidae > Psilopogon > Psilopogon haemacephalus. The sequence goes on along the minus strand of VWZI01018148.1, from coordinate 859,791 downwards.
ACCTCAACATCTCTCTTGAACTGAGGGCCCCAGAACTGGACACAGCACTCAATACACAATACCAACACACATTTGATATTTTTAGTCAACTTTGGTGAGAATTTCATATTCACCAATTCTAAGGCAAGAGCTGTGCAAATGTTGGTAATTTATACCTAATCTCTCTAGAGAATTCAAACCAGAAATACATTCAGCTTTAATCTTCATGAAACAACCTGTTGAAATAGCAAACGGCATGGTCATTGCTCTCTACGTTGACCAAGAAGCCCTCTCCACATTCCTGTTGAGTTCACAACATGATGGTTTGATTCACTTGGAGTAGGTTCTGTAAGTTAGCACAAACATTAAATCATCCTGTCACCCAAGCAGCCACCTCCAGAGAGTATCCACCCAGCTCTTGTGAAGACAAAATGTTCCGAGCAGCAAAACAAGCTTCTGGCAAATTATCTCAAACATGAAACACAATTTGTGTGCCATTAAGTCCTTCCTCTTTCCTCCCTTTCACTCTCATGAAAAGATTTGCAAAACATTCCTACTTCACGGCTGCAATTTCTAAGGATCCACTGCTTGCTACCACTGCTGACTGCATCTGCCCAACTTTTACTCTGAACGTCGGAGTCCCTCTGGTGCAGCCCTGACCACATTCCCCACTTCTCCGATTTCTTTCACGGCCTTCTGTCTCTTGGTGCACCAAAATTAGGCGTGCCATTCATCTGTGGAGTCCCACGTTATACCATTCCCTGCCTTCATATCTGCTCCTTATTTCCTTTGCTTCCTGATCCATTTATCTGATTCTGCCTGCCAGCCTTCTTTTGTGCTCGTTTCTCCAATCTACCGTAGCTGCACTTCCTTGCCCACTCACTTCTCTGCTTCAGCCTCCGTTTCTGCACTCCTCCAAACATCTACCATTGTGCATTTCTCCGTTCAGAGAAACAGGCAGGCTCTGCCTGTAAAGAAAAACGATCGAGAGGCTCACGAGGCACATAGAATCGGGAGGGTCATAAAACTGAAGAGATGGGAAACATTCAGGTATTATTATTTCTGTGTGGTGCACACAAGAAGTTCTCACTCAGCCTGGACTTGCATTACTTTCCCTGGGAGTTCTGACTGAGCCAAGACTCCGGTAACACGTGCCCCGCAACAGCTGCTTCTTTATAGCTTCAGGCAGAGAAGCAGCTGTGTTCCACAGTTGGTTGCAAAGGAGTGAAGATGTGGTAGGGACTGCTAAGGGCTCGACTCTAAAAGTGAACATTTATTTGAAGTAATCAGTCCAACAACAGCAAATCTAAGGCATGCCCAGAGGGAGAGAGACAAGAGACAGCCTCCCTTCCTGATGGCTGTTGCCCTTCACAGCCCTGCAGAGCACACCAAGAGGAAGTGAGTAAAATAATACAATAACAGACTGCTGCCACTGGCTGCCAAGGGAAAGGTCTCCACCATCCATGAATTAAACCCTGTTAGAACTGTTTCTGAACTGCACAACCTGATTCAGCCTTTGTTTGTTCATTCTTCTGAGCACTTCCCTCTGACTCTTTTCTTTCCCTCTGTATCTGTCACTCCGACCCATGCACTACACAAACCTTTGCTGTTTCTCTACAGTTCAGTTGGCTACCATGTCAGTTTTTCATCTGTGATCGACCTTTCCCTTCTCTTTTCAAAGGGACTGCTGAAATGAAGGTAGAAATGAGAGGATTTAAAGAGGAAGGACATGGGAAAGGTCCACACAAACTCAAGACTTCAACTGCAGTGATGAGACCACTGCTTCGTGCTGCACCCTCATCTTCTCTGCATCCAAACACTTTTACATGCAAGATTTCTTCTTTTCCATTCTCATCCAAATCTGGATGAGAAATAGGCCTGTTGCTACTATATGGTTTGTGGTGGATGGAAGCAGAGGCAGGAAGATGAGAGGCAGAAATGCACCAAGCTTTTGGCAAACCTCTTCACTTTACACCATTTTTGCCTCTTTTTTGGGTTCAAAAATACACACCTGTCCCTATCAGGAAGACTGTGAGGGCCTATTATTTCTGCCAGTGAAAAATCCAGGCTGTTCCTGATAAACCATGTATTATCCTCTCTTCTGGAAGTCTAACCAAATTGCAGAGTCAAGGTCAGAAAATCAGTATGTCTATGCTGTACTGCTCGCACTGGGGAAGTAAGGAATAAAAATGGCAAGAGATAAATGGCACTAAAAAGATTTGCACAACTACTAGCATCACTTTTAAAATACAACGTTTTAAAAGATGTTTAGGGTTGTTTAAAACGGATGTTAGCATTTCAGGTGTCCTGGGCATTATCAATGATAACAAAGTGGGGAATACCAAGGAGCAATCAGTATGGTATTACAGCACTTCAGCTTTTCTTTAGGAAAAAAAAAATGGAAATGGAAAATGGAAATCCTCTCTTTCTGCTTCTCAATATATTCTTCAGAATAAATACAGTAAGGAAAAAAAAAAAAGCAGGCATGGCAAGGATTACAACTACATAGGCCACTGCTTGTCATGGTTAACTCTCATTTTAGGCAGTGCTAAGACAAGAGGTTATAGAAATTTTAAAAATTAAATGCCAAGTTAATGGAGATTCTGACTGATGGAGGAGGTCAGTCTTTAACAGCAGCCAGAATGCTGATTTTCTCTTCCAAAACACAAACTCTCTTCTCACTACCAAACACATGCCAATACTGCTCAAAACACAAACTATGCTGTTTATCAGTCCCCTTGTTTCATCATGAAAAACAAGATTAAGTCTATTAACTAGTCCACAGCCAAAGGAGCCTAGTCTCATCCAAGAACCTTCTCTTCTGCTTCATAACAACTCCTTTCTTCACACAGAATGTCTGTGAGTGCCAAAAAAACCCCAATATTAAGTCTCTTCTCCATCTGCAGTTGGACATGGCCAGCACTGCCATCAGAAAGAGGACTTCCTTTTACCCTCCTGCTCTTACTTGTTCCTGCCTCCACTGGGCACTACACTGACAACTCAAACATAGCCAGGCAGTCAAACAAACAAATCAAACATAGCCACACAGCCAAAAAACATAAACCAACAAATAAAAAAACTCAACCAGCTTAAGGGTCAACAATTAAATTTTGCTGTAAATTTTGAGACTGCTGCCTTGAAATGCATTCCAGATGCTTTTGAGATGCTGTTTACAAGGGCTGACAAACGGAAGCCATCAAAGGTCACCAGGCTGTGGAACAGATACCACGAGTGGAACATCAACTGCTTCACTGGATGGAAGAACCGTTCCTAAAGTGACAGCACCTTCTACTGCATGTGGCACAGAACCCCATGGGAGCAGGTTACTGCAGCTGCCCTTACCAGTTGAATGTGTCTGAACAAAGCAAGCTTCAGAAACACTGATCAGTGGTTTTAGGCATACCTCAGTATTTTTACATCTTGATCTACTCCTAATTGCTGAATACATTTAGCATGTAAGAGCATTTTCCATATGCATGTCTACAACTGAACTGAACTGGAAGGGGTTGCCCAGGGAGGCTGTGGCTGCTCCCTCCCTGGAGGTGTTCAAGGCCAGGTTGGATGAGGCCTTGAGTGACTTGTTCTAGTGGGAGGTGTCCCTGCCTATGGCATAGCAGGGCTGGAACTGGATGATCTTTGAGGTCCCTTCCAACCTAAGCCATTCTAGGATTCTATCATTCAAACTGTGCATCAAACTGTTCTTCAGAAACAAAGATGTGCTTTGCACTCCCAACTGCTGCGTGGAACTCCATGCTTAATTTAGGCTGTTAATATAAAGGTGTAAGTAAATTTTGTTTAACCTGCCTTCCTTTTTCATTACTTTCACTAACTTCAAAAGAAAAAAAAGTTAAAATAGACCTGCCACTGGCCCTGTTGTTCCTCAAGTCCTAGACCAGTTCACTCTTCTTCAGAAACTGAATAACCAAGGCAGCCTCATGATTTCTTGGTTGACTACTTTGTAAGTAGCTTTATATTTAAACTAAACTTTTTAGGCTATCAGGTAGTGACAGGACTAGGGGGAATGGAGCAAAGCTGGAGGTGGGAAGATTGAGACTGGATGTGAGGAGGAAGTTCTTCACCATGAGAGTAGTGAGACCTGGAATGAGTTGCTCAGGGAGGTGGTTGGGGCCATATCCCTGGGAGTGTTTAAGGCCAGGCTGGATGAAGCTGTGGGCAGCCTGATCTAGGGTAGGGTGTCCCTGGGCATGGCAGGGGGATTGGAACTTGATGATCGTTGTGGTCCCTTCCAACCCTGACTGATTCTATGATTCTAAACTGCTAGACAAAAGGGTAGGAGTCACCATAAGACCATTTAATGCAGACTCTAATTATGATGACTTTGGCTCCAGCCTAAGCAGTATAAAAAGAAAGATGATGTGGCAAAAGAAGAGATTCTTCTAGTTAGTATTTGTGTTTGGTTTGTTTTAATAAAATCCTAAAAAAGGGGGAAAAGTGAATGGATGCTGGAAGAACTATTAGGAATTTCCTCGTATTTCTGCTTCCTTTGATCTGAAGAAAACAGGAAGCTGTAGTAGCAGGGACTTCCTCTCTTTGTTAGGTTCTACTCTGATGCACATCCTCAAACACAGGCATCCTATTAATACAGAAGAGTCATCCCTGAAACAGAAACAAGAACAAAATCCTTCCCTTTCAAACCTGCAGAAAGTGAAGTAGAGCTACTTTTAAACAGATCTTCAGTGTTTTCTATCTCTCCTGGACTGAAATAAAACCCAGTGGCATTGCTGGGTTGTATTTCCCTGTCTTGGCAGATGCCATTTACCTCAAAAACGTCTGTGGGTGGGGAAGAGAAGAGAGGAGGCTGCACGGTGGAAGTGCAGCTCAGACGCTGGTGCTGCCACTGCAATCCAGTGGATGCAGGCATGCAGCTGGCATTGTAGGCAGCTCTGCCTTTCCCTTCCTGCAGGGCAAAGTTAGCCTGCTGGAGCACAGGCTGGCAGGCAAAGGAGGAGTCTCATTGTGCTGTATGCAGAGGAGACAGGAATTCCAGGAGGGGAAAGGTTCCCTTTGAAGCACATGGTACGAAGAGCTTCCCAGTGACCATGGCAACAGCTCAGTGGGTTCCCAGCCTGAGAACCAAGTTACTACAGCCATGCCTCAAAAACAAAAAAGTCTGAAAGAAGGAAAGAGAGAGGGGGAGGTGGGGTCGGGGTGTGGGTGTGGGGGAGAGAAGCAGGAGTAGAATTAGCCTGGCAGAAACTGAACGGCTCCCTGGTAGGCAAATCCAGCCAATAATGCTGGTCGGGTTCACAGGGTTTCCTTTTCATTTCCAAAGCTTTCTTCTTCCTCTGTCATTCCCCTTCTAGCCCTATTCAGGAGCTCATGAGATCAGTAAAACCCAGGCCTTTGCTTTGCCTGCATGCAGCACTGCTTCAAACAGGGCTGTGCTGTGATCAAAGGCAATGTTAAATCGCAGCTGCCACACACACCCCTTCCCCAATCAGGGTCCAGTTCTCATGGGCACTCCAGCAGGAGAGACATGCTGTAAACTCTTGCACTTCCATTACACCCCAGAAATCTGACTAGGGAGGATGAGCAATTAATAAAATCTGTATGGAAATGGACACAGCAAACGCTCCACAGCCACCATCCCGATAAATAAAGCGGAGTGAAGCTGCTGAAAACACAGACCAAGGTCTCACTAAAACCAAAGCCCAACAACACTAAACAAACACCACAAATCCAAACAGGCCACAACAACCAAACCGTTCACTTTTGCAGCAGATTTGTGTGTAGTGGCATTTACCTCTGTGGTATGCAGACTCTACTCTCTACTTCTCACTATTCCAAACTTCCCACAACGTCGTCTCTGTCTATCCACACACATAAAATCTGCCCTGCACTTCACAGAACATCTTCTGATGGAATTAAAGATCTAAGGACAAATCCCAAGGGCAATTCCAGCATTAGGAAATAAACAAGAACTGAAAGGGGGAGAATTCCTGTGATGGAGGTAAGAATATGCAGGTACAATGAAGCCTTCTTGCTACCCATGGCAGCCATTTGTGCAGGTGTGTGAGTAACAAGGCACTGCTTTGCCACCGTGATGGTTTGGGAGTTACCTGCCTCCCCCCCCACCCCCACGAATTCACCAGACTAGACTTAGTCAGCTGGAAGTTAAGTAAGCTGTACTTTCAGCTTAGCACAATGTACAAACATATATATACACAAATATTTACAGTTATATGCAAGTTAAAAGCAATACAGAAATGCAAAATCCCTCCCGAAACAGTCAGACTGCCAGGAGGCTCTCGAACCAAACCTCCTCTACCCTTCCCCCTCTTTCCCTCCCTTCAGAAATCATCAGATCAATCCTCATATATCTCACGTGATCAGTCTGGAGAGACCTGAGGTGAGATGTCAAAAAGACAACAAGGAGGTTAGAGCCAAAAAGGTTAGGTGGGATTAAAGAATTTAGGCAGATGCAACCACACAGACTGCCAGAGAGATGGAAAAGAAGCAAGTGAGAACTGAGAAGTGTGTCTTGTCTATATTTTGACTATCTGCTTCTCTCAGCAGAAGACTGAGTGATATAGGTCACTGTTTCCTCCTCACAGCCAAGGATTTAGTTTCTCTCAGTAAAATACTCCAATTAGCCTCCAACCAGCCCAGCCACTGATCTCACTTGCACAATACCTGGCTAACAGCCACACCTGCAAAGCTGCAGTGCACCACTTCACACATCCAAGACATTACTGAACATCTGGCCAGTATGTTTCAAAAACACTGCCTCAGCCCTGTGTCTTGTGACATCCACATTATCCCTGCATTAGACACTGCATCAGGGCAGGCCTGCCTTACAGAAATCTGAAAAAGCATAACCCCATAGAAAGGCAAACACAGCATTTGAAAGGTTCAGACAGTGCAGGAGAAGCCTCCTTGGGGGCAGGATCAATTCAGCTGAATAAGGAACAAAGGGCAGGCTTGCACACCCGTGCTCAAACTCTCTGGACACTCCCTGTTCAGCATGCAGGAGTCACATCACCACCATTATGCATCCCAGTAAATGCTACAGAGCACCTGAGGCAAAGACAGAGTCTGCTGTTCAGCAGGCCAAGCTCCAGCAAGCTCAGATCAGCAGATACTGCTTCTAGAGGCTGGGGTGTCTGCAGGGACATGGGGAGTAGCAGAGAGGGCATGGTGGGATTTGGGTCAGGAAAGCAACTTCACTACGTCAGGAAATATTTGTAGTGCTGTTTGTTCAGAGTATCTGTGGTTTCCACTGTTTTCATCCATCTTTGTACACCTACCTCCTCGCATGCTTTTCAAGAGCCTTACAGATGACACTGAGCAAATTCCTTCCTTAAATGGCTTTCCCTAAGACTCAACTTACTCCTGAAGTTTATTATGGATTGCTATGCATCTCTCAATGCCCAGTCTTCCCTGATTCCCATCCTCACGAGACTTTGTGCTCAGATTCTACCCTCCTAAGAGCAAAGAAGCATCAGCTGGAATTTCTGTGAAGTAAAACCAGTATTCCAAGCTAGGAAAAAAAAAAAAACCAACAACCTTTTCTGATGCCAAAATTCAACAGCAAGGGCAGTAACCTCTCAGAGGGATGTTTCTCACCACGCACCACATGCTACACCTGCAGCAAACTTTAGACAAGCAGATGGTTTCCCATTCCCTTTGAAAAATGGGACTTTAGAAGGTGTGTTTATAAACCACTTTTACTTATAAAATGTCACCCTAGGCTTTTGTTCTCTGCCTGATACACGACAGTTTCACTGCTCCCCTCCAGGCACCACCACTGTCTAACATAGTCTCAGCAATGCAGGCCAGCAGGATTTTGATGAGCCAGGAGAACTGTAGGTGCTTTCAGCTGCTCAGTCACTGGCAGAACTTGTGGACCATGCTCTTTCACACGCTTCCAACTACTCTAGACTTCAAATATCAATATATAACCACCTCGACCCTCAAAACAAGGGCAGCTTTCTGTGTTCTGTTAATCTGTTGTCTATTAAGAAAGCCAACCATAACCTGGGCTGCATCAAAAGCAGTGTGGCCAGCAGGTCAAGGTCTGCCCCTGTACTCAGCTCTCACAAGACCCCACCTGGGTGCAGCTCTGGGGCCCCCAGCGTAAGAAATAAGTTACAACATTATCTTTCCGTGAAGCATCTAGTGTCAAAACAGGCAAAATGGGAATATTTCATGCATTAAAGAGAGTTTTCTCTTGTTTTATTTCTTGCTGTTTCTTCCACCAAAAAGTTACCTGCACCATTTACCCCAAACCACCCCCTTACCTTTCCTAAGACGGTGAGGCAAGGCTTAGGCTCCAGCTCTGGCTGTTCCAGCTTCACCACTCCTACCCAGCCATATTCATAGAGATCTTCCTCATCATTGCTATTACATAGTCCAAGTGGATGCATCTGAAATAGAATCAGAAAGAAACCTTTAACCAATCATTAGAATTAAAAAAAAACCAAAAAGAACCCCAGATTGCTTTTGAACATCTTTGTTTATCACAACCTCACTTTTTATTAAAGATACACCAGAACTGAAACATAAGACTGTAGATAGGAAGAATTTGGGTTGTTTCTGTTATTGTGAGCTGTCACCTTGCTTCTGAGAAGCCATAGATGGCTCACACTTAAACGTGATTATTTTATATCTGAGAAAAGGATTTATAAGGGCAAACATCCATTTTGTAGAGTAATGCAAACTGTCTTGCAGAGTGACTCACAAAAACCTGATGTGCAACAAGCTCCAGAACCAAGGTTTGAGAGGTAGCACCACATTTTAGTTTTAGTATTTCCACAATAGTAACTGTCTGACATCTTTTGGAACATGCCTCAAAGGAAGGTACAAGAAACCTCCCATTTGTTATGGTACAGTCCACAGGCTCACAGGACATCAGGGGTTGGAAGGGACCCAAAGAGATCATCCAGTCCAACCCCAGCCCTGCCAGAGCAGGAAGAGACAATCTAGCTCAGGTCACACAGGAACACATCCAGACAGGCATTAAAAGTCTCCAGAGAAGGAGACTCCACAACCTCTCCGGGCAGCCTGTGCCAGTGCTCTGGGACCCTTCCAGGCAAGAAGTTGCCTCTTGTGTTGAGGTGGAACCTCCTATGCTGCAGCTTCCATCCATTGCTCCTTGGCCTATCCCAGGGAGCAGTGAGCAGAGCCTGTCCCCCCACTCTTGACCCCAGGCCCCAGATATTTATAAACATTTATTAAATCCCCTCTCAGTCTTCTCCAGACTAAGGAGCCCCAGGTCCCTCAGCCTCTCCTCATCAGGCCCCTCCAGACCCCTAATTATCCTCGTAGCCCTCCACTGGACCCCCTCCAGCAGATCCCTGTCTCTCTTCAACTGGAGAGCTCAAAACTGAACACAGTATTCCAGAAGGGGAACGAAGGGGAAGCCTTTGCCTGTCCAGTGACAGTAGTGGCTGACAGCCTGTCTCCAACAACACCACCTGGAGCACCTGAGGAGGCAGCCTTCCTCTTCAGAGGCAAAAATGCTGCACACAATTCCAAAGGCAGTTCAGTATTTGGGGTGTGGAATATTAAAGGCCTCTGAAGAGGGTCTTCAAGACAGACAGGAATTTACCAGAGTCAAGCACTTGGCATACCCTAGCTCAAGCGTCTCACCTCCACACACAAGGAATGCAAGGAACTACAGGCTAGTCTCTCCTCTGTGCCCAGCAAGATCCTCATCTAAACCATGCTGAGGCACATGGAAAGCAAAGAGATGCTTGGTGACACCAAACAGGGCTTCGAAGGCAAATTTAGTGGTCTTCTAACAATGAGGTTACAGCACTGATGGATAAGGGAAGAGTGACTGACATCATTTACCTGCCTTGTGCAAGGCATTTGATACTGTCCCATACAGCATCCTTGTCTATAAAATGGAGGGTGGACCACTTGGTGGATGAGGAATTGGCTGGAGATTTGCCTTCAAATGCATTGATTAGAAGGCAATGAGGTTACAGCACTGATGGATAAGGGAAGAGTGACTGACATCATTTACCTGACTTGTGCAAGGCATTTGATACTGTCTCATACAACATCCTTGTCTATAAAATGGAGGGTGGACCACATGGTGGATGAAGAATTGGCTGGAAATTTGCCTTCAAATGCTGCTCACACAGCTGTACTCATCCTGAGGGGAACGTTCAAACGCTTGTCCAAACCTGTGAGCTGAACCCACACCTTCATTCACAAACTTTGAACTAGTTAGTAGAAGAAAGCTGGGCTCTGGCTAGCAGGCTAACAGCTGTCAGAGAAGAACTCTCCTCCAGCATGGCTGTGGTGGCTCAGGCCATTGCCTTGTGAGGACAGACAGGACCACAGCAAGCCAATTCCAGTTGGTAGTCCAACAGCCCAGGCACAGAACATCTATTTTATGTTTCCTACCAGCGCACAGAAAACTGAAACAGGGAAACGACTGAAATCTACTAAACCACCACACAACTGCAAACTGATTTTGCACACCAGAAACCTCAAACCCAAATGCAAAACCCAGTGCAAGCAGTAAGGAAAACTAATAGGGTGCCACAGGCTCTGTGCTGGCACATGCAGAGAACTTGCTAGGTACATCTGCAGGCTACAAACTCCCAAGGATTTTGTTGCATCACACTGGAATCTCACCAGAGTAATTAACAAAACAAATTATATTATACCAGTAGAGCTCCCTCAAAGTCTGTATGTTTCAGAAAGGGACAACTGGACAAACACATTCACTGCTGGAGTGAAAACATGTGCATGGGGAGCCACCTGGGGCTGCACTGCTTGTTCCAGTCAGTCTGAAGATCCACAGCATCAGCACCAACACTGAGTGGAGAGATGAAGTCAGATGCACTAATCATAGAATGGTTTAGGTTGGAAGAGACCTCAAAGATCATCCTGTTCCAACCCCCCTGTGCCATAGGCAGGGACACCTCCCACTAGATCAGGTCTCTAAAGACCTCATCCAGCCTGGCCTTGAACACCTCCAGGGAGGGAGCAGCCACAGCCTCCCCAGGCAACCTGTTCCAGTGTCTTGCCACCCTCACTGTGAAGAACTTCCTCCTAACATCCCGTTCAAATCTCCCCTCCACCCGTTTGAACCCATTCCCCCTCGTCCTGTCATTACAAGACCTTGTGAACAGTCCCTCCCCAGCCTTCCTGTAGGCCCCTTCAGATACTGGAAGGTTGCTATAAGGTCTTCTTGAAGCCTTCTCTTCTCCAGGCTGAAAAGTCCCAACTCCCTCAGCCTGTCCTCATAGCAGAGGTGCTCCAGCCCTCTGATCATTTTCGTGGCCCTCCTCTGGACTCTCTCCAGCAGTTCCATGTCCTTCTTGTGCTGGGGGCTCCAGAACTGCACACAGTACTCCAGCTGGGGTCTGACGTAGCCACTAACACACTGAGGGAACAAACATTCACCTACTCACACCAGCTCTTTTAGTAAGTGGCATTATGAAGTCAGTGACAGGTTGTACAATCTACCAATTTATTCATCTTACCATGACTAGAAGCTAGGAGCATGACCTCTGCCCTCACCTACCAGCATCCCTTCCTCTGCACTCCTCCTGGATTGCTGTGGCAGCACTCTAAAGAGTCATAGATTGTATCAGGTTGGAAGAGATCCTTAAAGGTCATCCTGTCCAAACCCCCCTGCAGGCAGCAGGGACACTTCCAACTAGAGCAGGCTGCCCAGGGCTACATCAACTCGGATCTTGAATGACTCCAGGGATGGGGCCTCAGCCACATCCCTGGGCCACCTGTTCCAATACTGCCCCACCCTCATTATGCACAACTTCCTCCTGATGTCCAACCTAACTCTGCCCTGCTCCAGTTTCAAACCATTGCCCCTTGTTCTATTCCCACAGTCCCTCCCCAGCCTTCCTGTATGTCCCCTTCAGATATTGAAAAGCAGCTCTGTCTCCCTGAAGCCTTCTCTCAGCCCCAGCTCTCTCAGCCTGCCTTCGTAGGAAAGATGCTCTTCTGGTTCTGAGTGCTCTCTTTGGTTTGCATTGTTCAGATTTTTAATGCAAGACCATTTAGTAGTCCACTCAAACCAGCCTCTCCTTCAAGCTCGTCCTGATCTCATGACTCGTGGATAAGTGGATCTCAAGACTCAGATCAGAGGGCTGCAGCACCTCTCCTATGAGGACAGACTGAAAGAGTTGGGGCTGTGTAGGCTCCCAGGTGACCTTCTTGTGCCCTTCAAGAATCTGAAGGGGGCCTAAAAAAAACCTGGGGAGGGACTTTTGAGGCTATCAGGTAGTGACAGGACTAGGGGGAATGGAGCAAAGCTGGAGGTGGGGAGATTCAGATTGGATGTGAGGAGGAAGTTCTTCACCATGAGAATGGTGAGACCCTGGTAGGGGTTGCCCAGGGGAGTGGTTGGGGCCACTTCCCTGGGATTGTTTAAGGCCAGGCTGGATGAGGCTGTGGACAGCCTGACCTAGGGTAGGGTGTCCCTGGGCATGGCAGGAGGGTTGGAACTAGATGATCCTTGTGGTCCCTTCCAACCCCGACGGATTCTATGACTCTAAGTTACCAATGGCAACCTGATCACCTTTCTCAAAATTCTATTCCTGCCCCACCAAGACATTCGCTTTTCCAAAACAACCCAAAAAAACCCCACTTTTTTACAGCTTTTTCAAAAATCTCTTCTGTTTTTTTTTTTTTTTCTGCAGGGAATGCACATCTCCATACACTAACTCCTCAGTTTCCATCTCACCTGCTGCAGCTGCCTTCTCCCTGAACACACCAAGCCCTGTAGGAACCTTTCTGGCAGCACTGCTAAAATCACACTTAGGGTGCCTCACTGAAAGTGGTGCAATTTCCAACTGAGAATCTCTTCTCTGCAGGAAAGTGTCTCTGGCTTCACCCCCCCCTCCAGCCAACAGTATTTCATTCACACTTCATGATACAGAATCACAGAATCATTTTGCTTGAAAGAGACCATTAAGATCATTGAGTCCAACGATTATCTAACTCAAACAAGTCTGGAGCTAAACCATTAAGACTATTAAGACTCCAAGGGCTAAGAGGAAAGTCAGCTGAGGTGGTCCACTGGTTGGGTTTTTTCCCAATTCACATTACAATTAAGGAGCCCAAAGGGCTTAAAGAAGCAAACAAAAAGGCAAAGGACTCCCAAGCTTCCTGCAGCAGAGCACTAACCTGCAGAGCAGCATCACATACAGTCCCCAGTTCCTGAAGCAAAGGCCAGGGTACCAAGGCATCCTTTTCCCAAGAACTGAAGCATGACTTGGTCCAGGTCATGGAGGAGCCTGTGCTATACACTTCTTAAGTGTATGCTAGCAAAAGCAGATGTGATGCTACCTGCCCGAAACAAAGAGACATCCCACCCTGGTGAGTGTCTCTCTCTCTCACTTCTGACTTGCCCACACATTTTGAAACATAACTCAAGTCCTCTCCCTTTTGTTCAGCTCTGTGCCTAACAGAAATATCTGGGGGATAACAAAAGCATAACAAAATCTCAGCGTGTTGCAACAGTAACCAGAAATGACACTGCTGCAGGGCCAAGGAATGGGTGAGGGATTGAGATTAGCCTGAGCACTCTGGTCCCATCCTCTGGGCAATTCCCATCCCTCCCAGCACACAGAACTGATTTCCTCACAGAAGTGAGAAAGCAACAAAAGAGAGGTTTAATACCAGCTCACGAATCCATGCCAGGAGTGAAACATTCTGTAGTGGCAAAGTTAGTAGAAATTCTAGACCACCTAAAACCACAAAATAACACAGAAGGGCTCTGAGGATCTGCCCCTGTCCTGAAGACCATAAAAGAGAGGCTGGGGCCACTTCCTCGGTTAGCTCACTTGGAGAGGTTGAGCTCTGCCAAGCTCACCAGTAAAACCAACCTCCAGTTGGGAAGTCAAGCCCTGCAAACACCAACTTTAGTAGAGGCTCCACAGGTCAATCCTGCTGTAAGAAATTATTCAAACTCCTTCCACGCCAGTCTAAACACTTCCCTGTCCCCTCACATACAAGAGGTCAGAGACTCCCTTCCCCTGCACCACCCATGGGTGGTGTGGGTTAAATCCAGCAAGCGACTCCACACCACACAGACGCTTGCTCACTTCTCACCCCACCACACACACCTCCAACCCTATGGGTAAGTGAGAGAATCAAAAGGGTAAAAGTGAGATAAAACCATTTAATAGGCAAAGCCAAAGCTGTGTGTGCAAGCAAAGTCAGATGAGGAATTAATCTGCTGCTTCCCATCAGTTCAACCAGGCACACAGAGATCCATCACACATAATGGGAAGACAAATGCCATCACCCTGAACTTGTGTGCCCCCTTCTCTCTTTTCTTCCCTCAGCTTTACACTGCTGACCTTCACATGGTCTGGAACATCCCTTTGGGCAACTGGGATCAGCTGTCACAGCATCAATACCAATCTCCCTCAACATCCACACTGACAAACTGCTGCGATACAGACTAGAAGGCTGGAGCACAGAATGGTGGGAAACTGGCTAAACTGGCCCAAAGTCTGGGGTTATCTCCAAGAGCAGTGGTTCATGACTCAAAATTGAAGTGGCAGCTGGTCACACAGTGAGTTCCCTTGTGTCTGATACTATTCAACATCACTACAATCTAAGATGAGAGGACCAAATACACTCTCAGTGGAGTTTGCAGATGGCAACAAACTGGGAGAAGGAGCTAATATGCCAGAAGCATCACAAGACACAGTCACTGAGGCAGGCTGGAAGACAGAGCCAGCAAGAATTCCATTAGGTTTTTTGAAGACCTACATGTAGGACAGAGTAATGCTGAGCAGCAATATAGGTCTGAGTGGCTGCAATGTGGTTCTGCTGGAGCTTCTGGTGGACAGTTGTGATGGTTCAGGAGTTACCTGACCCCCACACTTTTGAATTCACCCAGACTAGACTCAGCCAGCTGGAAGTTAAGGAATGAAGCTTTATATTCACAGCTTAGCAGAGATATACAATATACAATACACTACAAATACATACACCTATATACAGAAACATACAAGTTAAAAGTAATACAGAAACACACTGCCCCTCCCAGAAATTAGAGTCCCCAAGAGGAGTTCCCAACCACCCTTCCACCTTCTCTCCACCCCCCAACCTTATCCCAGAATCTACCTTACTTGCAAGGTGAACTGAAAAGATCAGCAAGGGGGGGTTAGAAGCAGAATTGTTTAGTTGGGTTACACAGATCCAGCCAGAAGCCAGAGGGAGAGAGCTCAGACTCCACAGACAGACACTGTCTTATCTATGTTTATGTCCTTGCTTTTATACATCTCAGCAAACCTACAAGTGAAGCAGACATCACCACTGTTCTCTTTTTCACAGCCTATAATCTATTTTTTCCTCATGAAAATATTCCAGTTAGCCCCAAACCAGCATGACAGCATCTGAGGTTCTCAACTGCACTATTCCAATGCAGCATTGCTAAGACCCTACCAGAAAGAGAAGGCCTAGGCTGTGGCTGTGGCTTCTCTGTATCAGTGCTTTAGTAAAATGTGTCAATATCTGTGAGTAATCCAAAACCACACAAATGTTTTGAGGGTTTTTTCTTTGTTTGTTTGTGTTCTTTTTGGGGGGGGTGTTGGGTTTTTTGGGTTTTGGGGGTTTTTTGTTTGTTTTTTTTTTTTTAAAGGTAGGAGCTGCTGCTGCCTCTGTAGCCTGATAAAACAGAAGGATGTTATGCTGGCTGCAGCTGGCACACAGCAACCTCTTCCAGGAAGGTGAAAGCTGGAGGCATTTGATCATCACCCTGTGCTCCTCCAGACCACGCTGCTTTACTGTGCAGAGAGACACATTCTGCCACCAGCACAAGTACAAAACTCAGTTGAAAGTCAGCTTCCTCTCACCTGCAGGCTTGTTTGTTTGCTTGTTTTGAAGAAGAGCATCCTGCCAAAACCCAAATCACCAGGAAAGGTAACTTTATAGGACCTGAGCGTTTCAGCAGTGCATTTTTCTTGGTCATCTTATCTTGCAGTTCGACCCAACGATTAGCACTGAACCCACAAGTGGCTTACACCAAGCTTCTACAGCAAGAGCTTCATACCATGCTGAAACCTTCTCACAGCCTACTTTACTCCAGGAAGTATGCCAGAAGAGATGATGAGAAATCCAGTTTATGCTGTGATTAAATACAAAAGCAGAGATAGGCAACTGAACACATCCACCACGCAGAAGAGGCCAGCAAAATTCTAAAGCGCAGACACACCACACTACACACCACCCACACCAGTGCTGTGCACCGTCCTTTACCACAGTAAACTCTAAAAAGCAGCCAGAGCTGGGCCCTGATCTAGTTGATCACCACACTCTTTATCCAAAGCAAGCAGCACCACCATTTGCTTTCACCTTTGACACAGGAATGCACAACCTGTGACTCACAGAGCGTGAGTGCCATAGCCCAGACTCAAATCCCTCAGGAGAGGAAGAAAACTGCCAGCTGAAAGCCATACCTGGCAGGAGCAGTGTGCTCTGAGACATCCTCCTGCTAGGGCTAACCCAAGTCAGAGCAATGCTCCAGATACCCAGAGCATGAACACGGCAGCAGCTGCACACAAAACTACATTCAGCACATCTGCAGCAGATTTACTGCCCAGGCAGAGATCAAGTGTCCTGCCCACAGAGACATCCACTGCAACAGAGCAGCTGGACACTAATTATTCCAAACAATTTGCCAGGGAAGCTCACAGCCCATTCAAACAGCAAGCTGGCCTCTCCTTCCTTCAAAGGGTCTCAAAAGCAAGACTCCATGAAAAGATGTGCACAGCCGAGATAATTTGAGGGCAGATTTCTCCTCTCAAGAATTTAAGTGCTTTGATTATACTGAATTCTCCTGCCCCAGTATTAACAGAGCAAAAGGAAACAAAGTCAGGTTTATAGTTCTGGGGTTTTTTTCCTCTCTTTAAATGGGTGGAAAGATGCTGGCAAAAGATGCAGGCACAATGCCATTAAGGACAGGAGAAATTGGAGGGAAATTAGGAGTAAAATGATACCTGCATAGATGATTTTGGCTGCCAGTAGCTGTATAGTAAAACCAAAGAACAAGACAGGCCCCAAAAATGTACTAACAGCCAGAACTTTAGACATACTCATAACTGGCCGGGGAAAAGAGGATTAGCTTACACCTCATGAACAGCTACATTTGTCCCACGGCACTCAGGGAGAGACTCAAAACTGCAAGTATCAGGTTAGCGCCACATAATCTCCTTGGCTTAGCTTAAGGGCCACATATGGAGCTACAAATACTTTGCAAGTAAGTTTTCTAGCAGAAAATGGAATATGAAGAGAAAAGGAAGTATGAAGAGACCCTGAAAAACATTGTATAACATGATGGGGTCTATTTGTTCAACCCCAGGAATGAACTCACACGCTCTGTGAGTCCCAGGTTGTGTATTCCTCATGAAATTTAACAAGGCAAAGTGTAAGGTCCTGCACATGGGTTGCTGCAATCCCAAGCACAAATACAGGCTGGATGGTGAGTGGCTGGAGAGCAGCTCTGAGGAAAAGGACCTGGGGGTCTGGGTGGATGAGAAGCTCAACATGAGCCAACAGTGTGCACATGAGGCTCAGACAGCAACTGTGTGCTGGGCTGCAGCAAGAGAAGCATTACCAGCAGGGCAAGGGAGGGGATTCTCCC
>VWZI01018148.1:825160-841610 GCA_013396835.1 Psilopogon haemacephalus | reverse complement strand
AAAAAAAAACAAACCAAAAAAACAGTGGATTGAGACTGTTCATATAAGGAACTCTGAAATAAATTTGCACTGGCATTCCCTTGCCAAAGGCACAAATGATGATGCACACTCAGAAACAGAATGACCTTGGCTGGACCAGACATGCCAGGAGAGTTAGAAGAGAATGAAAAGACAAGGCCCATGTGCACACAGCAGAGAAGGTAGGGGTTTGGCTTACAGAAGCACACCACTCTGGGAAAACTCTCTCAGCTACTCATTTGCAGATTGCACTTCAGCCAGCAAGCTTAGCAAGCAGCTTGACAGATCTCATGCTGACCCCAGATTTCACAGTGCTCTGCCTCCAGACCAATCACAACTGCGCTGTCTGTGTGCAGCCTGATTTGTGCCTGACTTCAAAACCCAGCTCATTTTCTGACAAGGATTCTGGGCTAGACCCTGGCTTTCCAGGAAGCCCTTGATGTTACATGGCGTGTAGAAGCTGACTTACTTCTCCAGGGTCCTCCAGGATCCTGATTGGCAAGAGAAGACACTAGCCTGTGTGTTTTGTAGCAAGCTGCTAACAAGCATGGCTGGCTTGGTTGCATGCAGAGTTGTGGGAAACTCTGCTGGGTGAATGCAGAAGGGTAGAGAATAGGAGAAAGACAAGTTTAAAACGACACAGATTATTTCTGAGGCATCCCTTAAGTTTTAAAGCAGGCTTTGAGCAAAGTAACTTCAAAGAGATGTGGTGCATTGAAGCAACACACAACAGGACTTGCAGGGCTACTACGGGACCTGATGTCATCCTCCTGGACAGGTACAAAGCAGCCAATGCTGTCTCACACAACACCCTCATTGTAAAAATGTGGATTTGACAGGTATATCACTCAGAGGATGAGGAATTGACTGGATGGTCATATTTATGAGTGCTAATCAACACCTCAAGGTCCAGGTGATGAGTGGTGTCCCTCAGGGGTCCATACTGGGACCAGTATCATTTAACATCTTTGTCAGGGACATGGACATCAGCAGGAACTGAGGAAGAAATTCTTCACAGTGAGGGTGGTGAGGCACTGGAACAGTTGCCCGGGGAGGTTGTGTCTGCTCCCTCCCTGGATGTGTTCAAGGCCAGGCTTGATGAGGTCTTGAGCGTCCTGATCTAGTGGGAGGTGTCCCTACCTGTGGGAGGGGGTTGGAACTGGATGATCTTTGAGGTCTCTTCCAACCTAGACCATTCTGTGATTCTATATCAGCAAGCCTGCTGAAGACACCAAGATGAGTAGTAGGGTGCTAGGTTGGACTGGATGATGTTGGAGGTATCTTCCAACCTGGTTGATTCTCTGAGTAGGGCGACTGATACTCCAAAAGGAAGGGGTGCCAGCCCAGAGGCACCTTGTCAGGCTAGAGAAGTGGACCCACTTCTTACCCTCATGAAGTTCACCAAAGCCAAGCCCAAGATCCAAGGCAGTCCCCAAATGCAGGAGTAGGATGATGGTGAAAGCAAGTGGGGTAACGGTCTCAACCGAAAGACATTTAGATTAGAAATTCTTTACTGTGAAGGTGGTGAAACGCTGGAAGAAGCTGTGAATGCTTCTTTTTTACTGAAGCAAGATGAAGCTAACCAGCAGGCTTCAGTAAAAAAAAAAAAAACAAAACAAAAAAACACATTAGTTAAACTCCCAACATCATTCAGTTATTCTGCCCAGACTCAAAATCCTGCATATCAATCTGTATTCTGGTCAAAATACTCAGAAGGCTTTGCAAGCCTCCCAGTCTCCCTTCCTACACACTTCACACCCAAGACCAGTTACTCTGTCTGCTACCCAAGGCCCAGGTTCATCTGTCCTGATGGAATGACAAAGGTGTTTATCAGTCCTGTTGCAACAGACACAGCTACCTGGCACAAAAAAGGGTAGGGAAATGTTCTTGCATGGGCTGAAGGAAGAATGAAATCCAGTAGATATGCTGCTTTTAATTCAGAGGAACACTTGTACAGAGCAACTGCCAAAATGGATTAGACTACAGCACTACTAATAGGAGTTACCATCTGCATGGCCTGCACGTGCTCAGGTTGTATAAGAATAAACAAATGACATGAAGAAGGAAGTCACTGAAAACACACAGCAGTGCTGGATTTAGGGTCACAGAATCATGGAACGCACTGGCTTGGAAGGGACCTTTAAATTTCATTCAGTCCACCTGCTCTGCAGCAAGCAGGGGCATCTCCCACCTCTCATCCTTAAGAGAAGTAGCAGAGGGAACACAAACTTAGAATTATAGAATGCTTTAGGTTGGAAGAGACCTCAAAGACCATCCAGTTCCAACCCCCCTGTGCCATAGGCAGGGACATCTCCCACTAGAACAGGTTGCTCAAGGCCTCATCCAACCTGGCCTTGAACACCTCCAGGGAGGGAGCAGCCACAACCTCCCTGGGCAACCTGTGCCAGTGTCTCACCACCTTCACTGCAAACAATTTCCTCCTAATATCCACTTTCAGTCTCCTCTCTGCCACTTTAAACCCATTCCTCCTCATCCTGTCATTACAAGACCTTGTGATTAGTCCCTCTCCAGCCTTCCTCTAGCCTCCTTCAGATACTGGAAGGCTACTCTAAGGTTTCCTGGAAGCCTTCTCCTCTCCAGGCTGCAGAGCCCCAACTCTCTCAGCCTGTCCTCATGGGAGAGCTGCTGCAGCCCTCTGAGCATCTTGGTGGCCTCCTTTGGACTGGCTCAAACAGTTCCATGTCCTGCTTGTGTTGGAAGAACTTATCCCCTTGTTCCCAGAAGTTTCAAGAAGCTTATTCAGATGAATAAACCATTACTTTCACTAACTTCTGTCTTCCTTTGCTGTTTATAGCTGAGGTGAAAGCAGAGAGGCTGTGTTTGCTGGTTGCTTTCCAAGAAGACGACAGTAGGAGACCCAGCTGGAAAGCAACATTCCAGATAAGGATGAACTAGTTACATACAGAGATCAAAGAAACCTCCCACATCCTATTCTCATCATTTTGGGTGGTGTGCTGCACTAAGGTGCTCCAAGTGCACAAACAGGCACATCCAAGTTATTTCCTCCATGTTTACCATAAAACACCCTGTAAGGTGTAACTCAAACACCCAACAAGCACTGTCTCTGCCACTCTGCTCTGCGCACCCAGGCATCCACAAAGAACCCTCAGACAGGCTGAGTGCTGACAGAGGTAGATCACAGTGATCTCATCACTGACGAAAAAAAAGTGAGAAAGGAGATGGTAGGGTCTGTAGCAGCCTGCAGACACTGTTAGTTACAATGCTTTGTACTACCTCCCCTCACCTGTGCACCTTTCACTATGTTGGAAACTGGACATTAATTCTTATGCTAGTTTGATCCTTTACTTCTTACCCTACAGCTGTTACTTCCCTCCAAGACTCTTCATGAAAGCCTCTGTCAGCACTTGGCAAAGCCTGGCTGGTAGCATCTCCAAGAGCAGTTGGTGTCTATGCAGAATGCAACCCAGCCACAGGGCTCCAGCGTGTCCCTACCCGTTCCACACTGCAGCCTTCACTGACAAGGTGACACACTTTGTGCTGTCCCCAAGAGGGTGCACCCACAGGGGCCAGAGGGAGGGAAGAGGCACACAGAACATGCACACAGCGAAAGGCTGCCCTATAATTAAGAACAATATTGTCCTCAAAAGGAGGGATGGAGGCAGGGAGCTAATGCAAGCAGATTGTTACAGGAAGAATGCAATGTCTTCACTCACTACAAAGCTAATCAAGCTGCCTTTGTGCGGTATACAAATGCCAAACAGAAATTGTGATTTCTGCCAGAAATAATTTTCCATGTGCAAGACATTTTATCCATANGCTGGGAAGACAGAAAGAAAGAAGGCTTAAAACGCACAACACTCTATTCCATCCCCCTCCCCTCATGCCAACCTCACATCTATTATCCAACACAAGAGAGACAACAGGCAAACAGCAAGAGGTCATCTTCAAAGTGCTGGTTGCCAAGGGAGGCCAGTGGAAAGAGCGAAGGCATGTCCCCATCAAAGTCCAGCAGCTGTGAGAGAGCCACAGAGGTGCAGCTTCCCCTGGGGCTGCAATGAAATTCAGAGATGGAGAGCAGCGCTGGAGCTGCTCTAGCTGCAAGATAAAACAGGCAGCTTCTCACTCTGCAGCAGCAAAAGCACAAGAGAGAAGGGTTATGGCATTTTAATCCTTTTCTCTGCCCGGTTTTGCACTGCAGATACTTGAGCTACTGTTCAAGCTCATCAAAATACATCCTGTAGAATCTCTGCAGCAGTAGGCAGAAGGCTGCACCAAAGATTCACTTTCTCCTCAGTTCAGAATTAAAACTTTGGCTCAGTGACTACACCCAAAACATACCTGCTGTACCTTTTTCCAGCTAATGCACAGCCAGCTGTAGTTTCATTCAGAGAAAATACAAACACATCCTCACAGTTGGAGCCTGGGAGACTGCCCCACAATAAAAACTGTCTGCAAGTAATTCCCAGCAAATGATGGATTGTTTTTTCACAGAGAAAGTATAAGGCAGTAACACAGAGTCCTACAACTGAAACGTCTGCATTAAAAAAAAATCAGAAGCCAAACGTATGAACCACAGAGTGCAGCTCTCAGGATTCTCACAACTAGCTCTCTGTATTAAATGAACATACAGGAAAAGAAGCTGCAAATGCAAAGAGTAAAATCCAGCAGATTAAGTAAAGCCCAACAGCAAAGAGGAATCAAAATTGCTCTATTATGAGCAAATAACTTTAAATGCCAATTCTGACTTTTGCAGCTCTCAGAAGTTGGAGGCCACTCTGTTTTAGGAAAATTATTGTTAACCTCCCTTGGTAAGTGGCTTAATTAGCCAACAGAACTTGGAAATGTAGCTGTGGAATTACAGGGTAGCGGTAGGGTAGAAATAATCTCATATTTACCTCCCACCCCATGCCTAGAATCTTCCCCAAAACACACAAAGAAGGGAAGCAGCTGGCTCTGGCTAAGGCTCAGACACCCTAGCATGCATTTTGGAGCATGAAGTTTCAGCTGACATCAGCAGACGAGCAGCTTCAGACAAAACTCAAACGGCACCAGAGTTCCATAGCTGGAACAAGTCCCCTAGGCTGCAAGTCCAAAGGTTGACAGGGAGAAGGGCTTTAACGTTTAGAACCTTCTTGATTTCCACCTTGACTGAAAGTCAGTCTGGAAGCACCAGCACCAAAGTGAAAAGACACCCCTGGTGTTACAGCACCAGGCCTGCAGTCCCCTTCATACCAAGGAACTTTTTCAAGGCTTACTGATGCCCTCTACCTCAGCAAGGCATCACCGAGCAGCCTAGACCTGAGCACTGCTTTTGTGTCTCTCAAAGTGATCTGCTAAAGCTGACTAAAAACAGCAAGCCTGCTGTCAGAGGATTCAAATTCAGTACATAAGCATCTGCATCACTACCAAAGAGTTTCAAGAGCCCAAAACCAAGGATGTGTTGAAAGCCCTCCATGCTGGACATTTGTAAGAGTCTAAGAGAGTAAGGAGCTGGTGTGTGCACACAGCAGAATTGGTTTTCACCTGGCCTACCTGGATATTTGTCACCATGGCTTCAAACATACCCAAAGACAAACTTCTTGAGAAGTGAAGCACTCTTCAGCAGCTTTATTTCCTGTGAGAACTTCTAACACGACTAAGAATCCACCATCTCTTTCCAGATTCACACACAGCTGACTTACCACATTGAGCTTTGTCATCAATTACAAAGCACTCCTCCACTTTCTACATTTACCTTTAACTTAGACTGCAGCAAACAAAGAATGCTCAAGAAAATACATGTGATGTTTTTTACAATCTGAAGACAGTGAGTTCCATCCCAAGTAGTTTTTTGGAGTTTACATTTGTATCATATTGGTGTCTCTGTTAAGAAGATATCCTGGAGCAACACACAAGTAGATAAAGTTTACAGAAGCTCCGTTCCAACCTCCAGCTGCCAAATATCCCACTTCATGCTCCCTAACCCTTCTCTCCAAGACCTATCACTTGACCTCTTTTTCCCTTTGACAACCTCATGTATGTTTCACTGCACCTTTCCAATTTATTGCCTCTGCCCATGTGAAAACATTGCAAGGTGTTAGAGAAATTTCAGAAGTTAAAGAACCAGCTGATTCTGAAAGCTCAGCTCTCCAAACAGGCACAGCCTTCTGTTTGTTCCTAGACTGACTCCTCTGCCTTCAGCACCACTTCTGAAGAAATCACCTCCACAGCCTTCTTCAGGCTTTGCCCCTGCCCTGCACTCACATTCACTGGGCAAAGTCCAAACATCACCTCTAGTTTGTAACATACCCATTTATCAGGTTGGACACCATAACAGACAGCACCACAACCTCTCCAACCTCTTTCAAATGCAAGGCTGCACGCAAAGGTCCCCGAGCTCCTGCACTGGAAGGTGACTTTGTCACCGTACTTGAGCTTGTCAGAGCAGGCAGGGGAGGCATTCCCCTTTCTCCTCTGGACAGAGCACTCTGCTCACCACATCTCACACTAAGGGAGGACAGAGCTGGCTGGGTTTCTGTTCCAGCAAAATCATTTCCAACTGTATGGGAATCATTCCTTCCTCCCACTGCTCAGCCTCCTCGCTCACAGTACAGGGCGAAGCTGCCCCTGCCTGGAGAAGCTGAGTACCTGAGAGGCAGGGGGGGGCAGGGAAAAAGAAAAAGAGTAGTGCCCAGAACTATGGCATGGAACCCAGGGGCACAGCTTTGGCTGCTGCTGGAGATGGAGCAAGGTCTACTGGGGCTTCTTCCACAAAACAAAGTATCTGGTTTCAGATACTTTCCACTCTGGTGAGACCCCACCTGGAGTATTGCATAATAGTTCTGGAGCCCCAATTACAAGAGGGATGCAGACATGCTGGAGCATGTCCAGAGAAGGGCCATGAGGATGCTCAGAGGGCTGCAGCACCTCTCCTATGAGGACAAATTGAAAGAGTTGGGGCTGTGCAATCTGGAGAAGAGGAGGCTCCGAGGTGATATTCTTGTGGCCTTCCAAGATCTGAAAGTGGCCTACAAAAAAGCTGGGGAGGGTCTTTTTAGGCTATCAGGGAGCAACAGCCACAAAGTTATCACCTCACTGCTCTTCCAGACTACCTCTTCATTTCTCATCCATCCCGTTCCCCTTTTTACCTTTTGTTTTGTTTTGTTTTTCTTTCTTAAGCCAACTCATGCAGCACTGGCACACAGCCCACACATGCTTTTCAGTCCAGCAGAGCTTGCTGGCTTGAGCTTAGCGCCGTGCATCTGCTGCTGGCACACCTCACCACCGAGTTATGGCCTCACTGATTGGGAAACGAACGCTGTAAACTGTACTCCAAAAACGCAGCAGGGTGGGACAAATGAGCGCTGCCTGCAGGACATTTCACTCTGCTGTCAGGAAAGACACAGAGTGCAGTGACCGCGGTAAGGTGCTGCAAGAGAGTAAAACCCAACACTGCAGCTACAGCAGATGAGTGCTCCCCGACAGCCTCACTGCTTCCCCTGCACACAGCTCCTGTGCAGCACTGGGCAAAACACACAAACAGCCACCCTGGGTGTGACCCAAACCCAGCCCGCACCAACCTCTTATCTCCAGCAGTGGCCAACTGCAGATGACAAGAGGGATGTGGACATGCTGGAGCGTGTCCAGAGAAGGGCCAGGAGGATGATCAGAGGGCTGCAGCACCTCTCCTATGAGGACTGTCCTATGAAGACTGACTGAAAGAGTTGGGGCTGTTCAGGTTGGAGAAGAGGAGGCTCCCAGGGGACCTTCTTGTGGCCTTCCAGTATCTGAAGGGGGCCTACAAAAAAGCAGGGGGGTGGGGGCGTTTTAGGCTATCAGGTAGTGACAGGACTAGGGGGAACAGAGCAAAGCTGGAGGTGGGGACATTCAAAATTGGATGTGAGGAGGAAGTTTTTCACCATGAGAGTGGTGAGGCCCTGGAACAGGTTGCCCAGGGGGGTGGTTGGGGCCACTTCCCTGGAGGTGTTTGCAGCCAGGCTGGATGAGGCTGTGGGCAGCCTGATCTAGGGTAGGGTGTCCCTGGGCATGGCAGGGGGGTTGGAACTGGATGATCCTTGTGGTCCCTTCCAATCCTGACTGATTCTATGATAGTAACGAGCACTTCCTTCAGTGTCTTCACAGGCTCACAGGATATCAGGGGTTGAAAGGGACCCAAAGAGACCATCCAAGTCCAACCCCCCCCTGCCTGAGCAGGACAATCCAATCTAGCTCAGGTCACACAGGAACACATCCAGATAGGCCTTGAAAGTCTCCAGAGAAGGAGACTCCACAACCTCTCTAGGCAGCCTGTGCCAGTGCTCTGGGACCCTTACAGAAGTCCCCCTTGTGTTGATCTGCACCCTCCTGTGCTGCACCTTCCACCCATTGCTCCTTGTTCTATCCCAGGGAGCAGTGAGCAGAGCCTGTCCCCCCGCTCCTGTCCCTCAGCCCTCAGAGAGTTACCAGCATCGATTCAATCCCCTCTCAGTCTTCTCTTCTCCAGACTAAAGAGTCCAGAGAAGACTGAGAGGAGAGCTGAGTGAAGAACTCGCTCTTCCATGTTAGGAGATGGGAAGAAGCGCTGGGATCCACCGGGGAAATGCCCTTCTGAGGAACAGCCACCTGATGGCAGCCTGTGGCTTCGGTCCCACCGTCCTCAGTGGCAACTGGCAACCATTTTGAGTCGGATTAGCTCCACACTGAGTCACCGCCGAGGAATGTTCTGTAGTAGGGAGAATGACTTAAAAATAATTTTTAAAAAAGCTGCTCTTAATTCTAACGTGGCACACGTTGCTGAAAGGCTCGCTGCCAGCCCTCCGGTTTCGCACGCCGTGAAATCCGTTCAGAGCTCTTCTTGCCTTCCGCCTCGACCTGTCCGCTCCGCAGCGCCGCTGCCCAGCTCAGCTCAGCTCAGCTCAGCTGTGTGCTGCTCCCCGCAGCGCAGCCTAGTGCCGGCAGGGCCCAGTGCCGGCAGGGCCCAGGGCGCCAGGCCCAGGCGTCACTGCCCGCCCGCTCCGCGCCCTGACAGCTGCAACCCCAGCGCCGCTCCGCGCCCCAGGCAGCGAGAGCCCTGCCTGCTCGCACATCTCCCGGAGCCCTTCGGAGAAACTTAACACTGCGCGCCCCAAAGCTTCGTGGCGCATTCTTTCGAGTTCTCGCTCAGAATAATAAGGGCTGCTGAAATTCTGGAGACCTTCTGCACTCCCACTTCCTTACGAAGTGGTTCACGCCCTGATGGAAGAGCAAAAGTGGGTTCGCTTTAAACACGGCATGGCAAAGCTCAACTGGTTAGCAGAAGTGGATTTGCTTTTAACACGGCATGGCAAAGCTGAACTGGTTAGCAGAAGTGGATTCGCTTTAAACACGGCATGGCAAAGCTGAACTGGTTAGCAGAAGTGGATTCGCTTTAAACACGGCATGGCAAAGCTGAACTGGTTAGCAGAAGTGGATTCGCTTTAAACACGGCATGGCAAAGCTGAACTGGTTAGCAGAAGTGGATTCGCTTTAAACACGGCATGGCAAAGCTGAACTGGTTAGCAGAAGTGGATTCGCTTTAAACACGGCATGGCAAAGCTGAACTGGTTAGCAGAAGTGGATTCGCTTTAAACACGGCATGGCAAAGCTGAACTGGTTAGCAGAAGTGGATTCGCTTTAAACACGGCATGGCAAAGCTGAACTGGTTAGCAGAAGTGGATTCGCTTTAAACACGGCATGGCAAAGCTGAACTGGTTAGCAGAAGTGGATTCGCTTTAAACACGGCATGGCAAAGCTGAACTGGTTAGCAGAAGTGGATTCGCTTTAAACACGGCATGGCAAAGCTGAACTGGTTAGCAGAAGTGGATTCGCTTTAAACACGGCATGGCAAAGCTGAACTGGTTAGCAGAAGTGGATTCGCTTTAAACACGGCATGGCAAAGCTGAACTGGTTAGCAGAAGTGGATTCGCTTTAAACACGGCATGGCAAAGCTGAACTGGTTAGCAGAAGTGGATTCGCTTTAAACACGGCATGGCAAAGCTGAACTGGTTAGCAGAAGTGGATTCGCTTTAAACACGGCATGGCAAAGCTGAACTGGTTAGCAGAAGTGGATTCGCTTTAAACACGGCATGGCAAAGCTGAACTGGTTAGCAGAAGTGGATTCGCTTTAAACACGGCATGGCAAAGCTGAACTGGTTAGCAGAAGTGGATTCGCTTTAAACACGGCATGGCAAAGCTGAACTGGTTAGCAGAAGTGGATTCGCTTTAAACACGGCATGGCAAAGCTGAACTGGTTAGCAGAAGTGGATTCGCTTTAAACACGGCATGGCAAAGCTGAACTGGTTAGCAGAAGTGGATTCGCTTTAAACACGGCATGGCAAAGCTGAACTGGTTAGCAGAAGTGGATTCACTTTAAACACAGCATGGCAAAGCTGAAGTGATT
This sequence comes from Psilopogon haemacephalus, assembly GCA_013396835.1. Lineage (NCBI taxonomy): Eukaryota > Metazoa > Chordata > Aves > Piciformes > Megalaimidae > Psilopogon > Psilopogon haemacephalus. The sequence goes on along the minus strand of VWZI01018148.1, from coordinate 831,214 downwards.
AGCAGAACTGTAAGCTCCTCCGGAACCTCCTCCGTGTGCCTGCCAGAGATGGGAGCAGCTCTCGGGGTACCACAACTTCCTCAAATATAAAAGCTACCTAAGGCTTTTTTTTGGTCCAAATAACTTGACACTGCTGCTCTACGTGTTAATTTTGATCTGAATTGTTACAGGAATGCTAAACCAAAGCGTGAGATTTAAGGTAGCCCGATCCAGCCTTCCTTTCAGAGAGCTGTGCTCTATTTCAGGATGCAGCAGCAGCAGCATTCCTCCCCTTTTCTTCTGATCTTGATTCCTCCTTCCTGTAGCCACAAAGTTATCACCTCACTGCTCTTCCAGACTACCTCTTCATTTCTCATCCAACCCATTCCCCTTTTTACTTTTTGTTTTGTTTTGTTTTGTTTTTCTTTCTTAAGCCAACTCATGCAGCACTGGCACACAGCCCACACATGCTTTTCAGTCCAGCAGAGCTTGCTGGCTTGAGCTTAGCGCCGTGCATCTGCTGCTGGCACACCTCACCACCGAGGTATGGCCTCACTGATTGGGAAACGAACGCTGTAAACTGTACTCCAAAAACGCAGCAGGGTGGGACAAATGAGCGCTGCCTGCAGGACATTTCACTCTGCTGTCAGGAAAGACACAGAGTGCAGTGACCGCGGTAAGGTGCTGCAAGAGAGTAAAACCCAACACTGCAGCTACAGCAGATGAGTGCTCCCCGACAGCCTCACTGCTTCCCCTGCACACAGCTCCTGTGCAGCACTGGGCAAAACACACAAACAGCCACCCTGGGTGTGACCCAAACCCAGCCCGCACCAACCTCTTATCTCCAGCAGTGGCCAACTGCAGATGACAAGAGGGATGTGGACATGCTGGAGCGTGTCCAGAGAAGGGCCAGGAGGATGATCAGAGGGCTGCAGCACCTCTCCTATGAGGACTGTCCTATGAAGACTGACTGAAAGAGTTGGGGCTGTTCAGGTTGGAGAAGAGGAGGCTCCCAGGGGACCTTCTTGTGGCCTTCCAGTATCTGAAGGGGGCCTACAAAAAAGCGGGATGGGGACATTTTAGGCTATCAGGTAGTGACAGGACTAGGGGGAACAGAGCAAAGCTGGAGGTGGGGACATTCAAAATTGGATGTGAGGAGGAAGTTTTTCACCATGAGAGTGGTGAGAGCCTGGAATGGGTTGTCCAGGGGGGTGGATGGGGCCACATCCCTGGAGGTGTTTGCAGCCAGGCTGGATGAGGCTGTGGGCAGCCTGATCTAGGGTAGGGTGTCCCTGGGCATGGCAGGGAGGTTGGAACTGTATGATCCTTGTGGTCCATTCCAACCCTGACTGATTCTATGATTCTATGCAGATGCTTGGAGAAGAGTAAAAGCAGAACAGATGCAGAATGATTCTTCTTTTGATACGGCCCCTTAATTACAGCTATCAGTGATTAAAAGATTTCCAGAGCTAAGACTTCATCCAGAACATTGTGTTTAATAGTAAGCAACCCATCCGTGCTCCGTGACTTCACCTTTTGGGTGGCACCCACACTTTTTGGCTTTTTCACCACCCTGTAACAAGTTAACAGGCTTTGCTCTTTAAAATGCATATAGTCTTTTGCTAACTTCAAAGCTGTTCTGTGAATCCCACTGAGTACACTCTGACAGTCCCTGTACTGTGAGCAACACTCAACAATTGTTCCTTAATTACTGTCTGCACATCATACTGTTGTCAACAACATCTTTTCAAAGCTGGCAAAATTCAGCCTCTTTCAGTCACTCCAGGACATGGTGAGGCTGATCCACAGCTCCTGATCTGCCTGTTCCTTTTCCTCCTCTCCCTGTCCAGTTTCACAATGCATTGACTTGAACTGCACACAACAGCCAAGCTCTTGGAGCCCAGTGGTGCCCACAAGGTCTTCTGCTTTGCTCTCTGGCCCCTTCCTAGTAATAGCAAGGTGGAAAATTAAAATTACATTTTCAGTGTTACATCTACTAGAATAATGTTTTAGGAATTGTTCTTAGGAAGAAAAAGAAACCCTAGCCACAGCTTTGAGAAGCCTTTCAAGATCCTGCTTTGTTCTTCCTGCTGCACGCCTCCAGCTTGCACTGCAGTTAACAAGATCCTTACCAAGATCAGCACTGATCCATAACCCACTGCATGTACAGCTGTGACTCAGGGAGAATCCCTTTAACAAAGGTCTTTACACAGCACATTCAGCCAAAAACAACACAGAGCAGAGTCTGCAGAAAATAAAAAAAAACCAACAAAACCAAACACAAGGTCAGTGGAATCCCTGCCCAGTCACAAAGAGAACCAGCAAAGGCTGAGCATGGAAGGTAACAACCATCCACAAACACAGCTCCCTTCTCTGTCTGGGAACTACTGCTTCTGTCCATAACTTTTAAATAACTGCTGGTGCTCATTTTTAAAAACAGATGTAAGAGTCCCTTCCTTTCATCAGGCATTGTGCAAATTGGTTAGCTGCCTATCTATAGAGAGCTGACAGATATTGTAAGCACCAAAGGCTACAGGATAAAACAGCTGTGTTAGCAGAGCTGTCGTTGGGATGCTTCAGGGGACTGTCATACTGTGCATGGCCACTGTCAGGTAGATAACAGTAGACAGAAGTGGACATCAGCCTTCAGACAATCCAGCTCAAACACCCTGTACCATATTTTCTCTTCTTTCCAGTACCTAAAATCACAAAAATCTGCCTTTTTGTGCAGTGCACACCAAACCATCACAGACTCTAAAGCACTAAAATAATGTAATCCTGACTTCAAATTCTCCTCTCACTGCCACAACAGGGAGCAATTTCAGGCACAGAGGCCTCACGCTGTGTACTGTGGACACATTTGTTGGAAGCTCAGCTGATAAGCTCCTCTTGCCATACTCTCCTAGTCCAGAAGGACAAGGCACATCTCATACTGTCTGTGTTAGGCTTTAAGGACACATTTTGTCATCGGCCTAAAGAAGTAAGCTTTAAAGTATGTCGAGGAAGGAGGTCTCCCTTCTCTTCTTCTGCACTGATCACCTGAAGTGCCATCACTTATTTCCCCCAGCATCTTCAGGACATCGCCTCCAGTCCCACTCACAATCACAAAAATGCAGCCCTTTGAGTAAACTTCTCTTAGCACAAAGAGGTGCCAGACAGAATTCCTGGATTGGAACCTTTGATGCTGCTACTCAGTAATAAATAATTTAAAAAAAGAGTTAGCACATTTTCTTTTAGACTATCAACCTTTCTCATTTTCCTTAAACAAAAGAAAATGTGACTGAACAAATAAGACACTGTAGTCAGTGGTGCAGCTCAGTTCCGATATAAACTCCCTCAAGCTGGAGTCTGAGTAAAACCTGCTCAAGATCAAACTCATCTGCTCACTATCATCATGAGCTTCCTGTTCATTCATCAGTGTATGAATGGTTACAATAGGCCCATCAAGACAAAAGATGGCTTCAGAGAGAACGTCTGACAGAGGAAGAAGTTACATCAGCCCCACACTCCTTTGTTCAAAGAGCTCTGAACATTAATAGCAGCTAAGGAGGAGGCAGCTGCTACACAGAATTAGAAAGAGGCAGAAAGAACAATTATTTCCTGGCAACGTTCTTCCCCCTGCAGCTCAAATAAAACTCGACAGAACTTATGCTGAACAGTAGGAGAATGAGAAAAATTCCAGAGATTCGGTCGTCTTCGCTCTGCTCCTGTTGGTACCTACCAGAGATGCCAAGAGAAGCACCGGCCGAGCCCTCCTGCACCTTCCTCACCACCTCTGGCTGCTGCACTCTCCAAAAGTGAGGGGAATTGCAATGGCACAGGATGGAGTAACCGTCACAAGGGCCTCAGAACCTAAACCAATCTTCCCCGGGCTGCCCTAAATTCTAGCCGCAAGGCTCCAGGTGAAGTAATGGAGTGGGGAAAGGCACAAAGAAAACCGCCATGGGAGCTCTCGCCCATGAGTTGGTGCTCATGGGAAGTCCTCAGCCATGGACAGCAGAGAAGCCTGGCAGCAAGTCCTGCAGACTCCTCACCATCTGCTTGCTCTGATCCTGCATTCCTTCCAAAGCTTCCGCCACTGGCTTCTGCCAGAGTCACTGGAGCAGAGGGAATTTCTGGTTGGCGTGGCAGTTGTGTTAATTCCTTTGGCTGCGTGGACACTGCTGCCAGGAGTAGCTGCACAGCCTCAGCAGTGCACAGGGGAAAGCAGGTCAGAACTTTCTCCTCCTTCTCTTGCTTACTAGAAGCAAAGACACGGCAGAACTCATCTGCTTCCGTGGGTAGGGAAATCTCTGCTTTATTACCCTGCTGTCTACTACAACAGACTGAAGCAGCCTTTTGGCCACACATTGGGGTGGGATTCTCAAAAAGGGAGTATATTACAGCAGATATCTAAGTTCCCAGAAACTGCTAGGGTTCCCACCCCAGTATTTTTCCCTAGCCTCTCGGTACCATGAGGGCAAAGTGCCTGCAGCATTAGCAAAAGTACAAGTCAGAGCCCATCTCAGAGCTCTGTAAGATGTGCAAATTTCCCGGTGCCTGAAGGTTTGGTAACTAGAAACCAAAATCGGAGTATTTCAAGTGTATTAAAGCTGTTTCTACTAGTGTCAAGTATCAAATCAGANGGAGTGCAGAAAAGGAGTTTTGATGTAGACCAGCAAAACGGAGAGATTTCCACATGAGAGAACACAGAATGCCAGTATCAGCCCACATAGTCCACAATAAAGAGGCTGCCTTGCTTTTTTGAGCACAGACCTCTCATTAAGGTAATAAGCTGATTTAGCAGGCCATAAATGCAGTGTCCACCCCAGAGTGAAGCATGGGAGTTAGCAAAGGATGCAGCTGCCTTGCCCTCACGGTGAGACTTTCAGGCTTCAGAGCACCACTTTTGGGTACTGATCTGAACTGTGCTGCAAGCAGTCTCGTGGCTGTGGGGAAAGGAAAACTGGAGGTTCTGCCAGACAAAAATAACCACTGTGGTTTCTGGCACCCTGGAATACATTTTGGGATTGAGATAATCCCATTAGGTCTTTCTTCTAAAACAATCCCTAAGTGAAACAATGCAGAATGGTGGAGCTGGATTTCAGTTTTGGAGCTAACGACTTCGCAGAGGCTAAGGGGTGCAGCTCTCCAGCAGGCAGGGACTGGCTCCAGCCCTCTGTCACGCAGACAGATCCTAAGCCTATGGCAAAAGCAGACGCAGGCAGAGTTTGTTTGCCATCCAAGCTGAGGAGTTTGCTCTGCCTGAGCTCCAAACATGTATGAAATTGATGCAGCTACACTAAGTAACCTACGGTGCCCCTCTGGTCATATGCATTCCTCCGGGCTTTGCATCGTGCCTACAAGGTCAGACAGGTTTCGGACATCAGCCTGCTGTAGCTCAGCTCATTTCCCATGCTCTGTACAGACACAGCCCTGCGGGGAAGAGCTGCACTGCCACAGTTTCGCAAGCTTCCCTTCCAAAAGCTGGTTTCTAACCCTCACCTTTGTCATTGAAACGGAGGTTCAGAAACGCACTTCTGCAGTTTCTAAAGCGATGTGAGGCTCGTAAAGGAGAAGACTGGGAACTCCTTCCATCCCTGCACATCTGCTCCAGGAAAGTCACGCCTCTCCTTGCTCCCTTCCACACAACTGCTCTTTTCCCACTCGTGGTGTGTGTCTGAGCTGCTTCTCCTGCTTCTCCACAACGTCAAGTTTATCACTCCCCCTCAGACTCCACCTGGCCTGTATTCCTCTTCATACAAACCCCAGAAATCTTCAGCTGGAGCTCTCAAAAGAAACCAGACTAGTATCCAGTGTAATATGGAAGGCAGCCTGACAACACTCAGTCCTTCCTTTGCCACTTTGCTCCTCCATCCCACACGGACACCACAATCGAGAGCTCAGCACACGTGGGAGCTGTGCAAAGTGAACTAAGGGAAACTGCAAGCTTGCAGTCAACAAAATGCTGGAGCTCCAACGCTTGCCATCAACACCTTCTGTAGGCTCAGGCATTCCTGCTCTGCCTCTGTGGCACATGCTTCACCTCCCCAAACAAACAAGGACTGGCTTTGTGTCTCTGCTTAAATTTAGAAG
>VWZI01018148.1:802159-825108 GCA_013396835.1 Psilopogon haemacephalus | reverse complement strand
AAAAAAAAAAAGAAATAAAAAAACCAAAACAAAACAACCAAGCTGCCAGGCTGCCATTACATCAGCGAGAGCTCTCCTTTCTCTATCAATCCTGCCTCACTCAGCCTTTGAAGAGCCTCTGTGTGCCGCTGCCATGTGCTTTGATCTTTCCATTTATGCCCCAGGGCCAGCACTTGATAATATCTGCTTTGCCTGCACAGCTTTGGGAAGGGCAGCGGCACCCATTCCTGTCCGGGAGCAGCTCTGCCAAGGCGCTGACACAGCCTCTGTGTCCCCCTGACCCCCCCAGCAGCAGCAGCAGCCGCAGCAGCCAGCGCCGACACAGGCACAGCAGCTTCTGCTCTGTGAGCAGTGCTGGGGTGGGACAGCTTCTGGGCAGCCTTTGGGCTGTGCTAAGTCACTGTGTGCCAGCCACACGGCCCAGACTGTGCCCTGCCTGGTGAGCAGTGCTGGGGTGGAACAGCTTCTGGGCCCAGACCGTGCCCTGCCTGGTGAGCAGTGCTGGGGTGGAACAGCTTCTGGGCCCAGACCGTGCCCTGCCTGGTGAGCAGTGCTGGGGTGGAACAGCTTCTGGGCCCAGACCGTGCCCTGCCTGGTGAGCAGTGCTGGGGTGGAACAGCTTCTGGGCCCAGACCGTGCCCTGCCTGGTGAGCAGTGCTGGGGTGGAACAGCTTCTGGGCCCAGACCGTGCCCTGCCTGGTGAGCAGTGCTGGGGTGGAACAGCTTCTGGGCCCAGACCGTGCCCTGCCTGGTGAGCAGTGCTGGGGTGGAACAGCTTCTGGGCCCAGACCGTGCCCTGCCTGGTGAGCAGTGCTGGGGTGGAACAGCTTCTGGGCCCAGACCGTGCCCTGCCTGGTGAGCAGTGCTGGGGTGGAACAGCTTCTGGGCCCAGACCGTGCCCTGCCTGGTGAGCAGTGCTGGGGTGGAACAGCTTCTGGGCCCAGACCGTGCCCTGCCTGGTGAGCAGTGCTGGGGTGGAACAGCTTCTGGGCCCAGACCGTGCCCTGCCTGGTGAGCAGTGCTGGGGTGGAACAGCTTCTGGGCCCAGACCGTGCCCTGCCTGGTGAGCAGTGCTGGGGTGGAACAGCTTCTGGGCCCAGACCGTGCCCTGCCTGGTGAGCAGTGCTGGGGTGGAACAGCTTCTGGGCCCAGACCGTGCCCTGCCTGGTGAGCAGTGCTGGGGTGGAACAGCTTCTGGGCCCAGACCGTGCCCTGCCTGGTGAGCAGTGCTGGGGTGGAACAGCTTCTGGGCCCAGACCGTGCCCTGCCTGGTGAGCAGTGCTGGGGTGGAACAGCTTCTGGGCCCAGACCGTGCCCTGCCTGGTGAGCAGTGCTGGGGTGGAACAGCTTCTGGGCCCAGACCGTGCCCTGCCTGGTGAGCAGTGCTGGGGTGGAACAGCTTCTGGGCCCAGACCGTGCCCTGCCTGGTGAGCAGTGCTGGGGTGGAACAGCTTCTGGGCCCAGACCGTGCCCTGCCTGGTGAGCAGTGCTGGGGTGGAACAGCTTCTGGGCCCAGACCGTGCCCTGCCTGGTGAGCAGTGCTGGGGTGGAACAGCTTCTGGGCCCAGACCGTGCCCTGCCTGGTGAGCAGTGCTGGGGTGGAACAGCTTCTCGGCAGCCTTTGGGCTGTGCTAAGTCACTGTGTGCCAGCCACACGGCCCAGACTGTGCCCTGCCTGGTGAGCAGTGCTGGGGTTGAACAGCTTCTCGGCAGCCTTTGGCTGTGCGCTGCCCAGACTGGGTCCTGCCTGCTGGCTTCTCCAGACTCCATTTTGCTAAGGGTATTTAACAGCAGCATGAGGCCCACCAGCTTGTCTCTTGCAACACAGGTATGGGAAACATCCTAGACAGCAAGGTGAAGTGTGTCAGTTATCACGAATCATCCAACGTGACAAATGGGACTGCAGATTCCCTTTCGCTCCTGCAAAAAGACCTGCATAGCCAACACACAAGGAGCCAGGAAACTCCTCTTTGCAACCAGGAATCTGACACAGGATGCAGCTTATAGGAAAAAATAAAATAAAATACAATATTCCAAAGGTTCTGAGGTATTTTGCTTTCATTTCTGCCATGGCACTAACCCCTACTTTCTAGAGAATGAATGTATTGGGTGCAGAAGTGAAGATTTTCAGCAGCAGCTCTAGGATGAAGCCTGCTCTCTGAGATTCTTAGTCCTATATTACCACAGATTTTCCTGGCACTTTAATTATTAAATGGGAAGCAAGTTACTTCGGTTATTAATAAGCAAGCATTTCAAGGACAGAACTCCTTATATAACTTATACAACAGTAGAAACCCTAGAGGAAATTTCTGCTTATTTTAGCAACTAAGTTCTTGACACTTTTTAATGTTCAGTAAAAGGCAGAGGTAGAAAGCTAAAGAGTGAGTGGCAGTCCAGCAGGAAAATACAGCTGGAGATCTTACCAGCAGCTAAGTGTCAGATCCTTAAATGGGTAAAGATGAAAGGACAGGATTATTAAGGGCAGTTAAGATAAATTTAACCTGAAATTTCGAGATCTGACATGCAGCACTGTCATCATCTTTTCAACAGATACAGCCAGGCAATTTAAAGCTACTCCTCATTAGCTGGTGGATAAACTGCTTTTGATTGTCCTTCAGTGGCACTGCCTCCTCAGTCTAATATGATTACAGCAGCATCCCTCAGATTCAGACCTTCCCCCAAAAAAATGCATACAAATACTGTCAAGAAATTATTTACCAAGATGCCAAGTGTAAGCACAGAAAGCAGCTTCAGTTAGCCCAGCTCCACTGCTGGCAGTGGCAGCAAACAGCAAAGGCACTCAGCCCAGCCTGCAGCAGCTTTCATCTGTGGAGGGAGCTGCCTTTAAGAAGCTGTATCAAGTGGCGTCCTCCACAGTCACGCAGCATGCTGCACACAACAGGGAAGAAAACTCCTTGCTGGACAGCATTACAAACCTAAAAGCTTTTCTTACAAACATGAGGCCTTCCAGTTTGGTTTCAGCCACCTGGGGCAAGTGCCAGAGATGCTGTTTCACTGCTAACCTGAGAGCTCGGCGTGCCTACAGCACAACATCTGGTCTGAGTATTCCAGTTGTGAAAAAAAGGACTTCTGAAAGCTCTTCCCAGAACTTGCCCTGTTCAAGAGTGTGACCTCCTTCCCTCCATTCGGTGGAGGTGAATCACAGAACCATAAAATCAGCCAGGTTGGAAGAGACCTCCAAGCTCATCCAGCCCAACCTATCACTCAGCCCTATCCAACCAACCAGAGCATGGCACTAAGTGCCCCATCCAGGCTTTTCTTGAACACCTCCAGGGACAGCGACTCCACCACCTCCCTGGGCAGCCCATTCCAATGCCAATCACTCTCTCCGTGAAGAATTTCCTCCTGTTATCCAGCCTACACCTCCCCCTGCACACCTTGAGAATCCTCTCACCCCGGGCTGCAGCAGGATGCATTTTACTACCAGATCAAAGAAGAAACAACCATGAAACTTCCCAAAGGACCTCGATATTTGCCCTGGCTTTATGAAAAAGCACTTTTTTCAATCCATATTTTCTTTGCAAGCCCTCCCAGTCCCCGAATGTTTCAAGAACTCTGCATCTTAAGAACTTCAAAAGGTAAAGCCTTTACAGTGAGGCTGTGAAGGGCTCTTCTCTGCCCCCGCACCCTGCAGTTGCAGGCAGCTGCCTGCTCCCAGTTGAGCCCACTAGGAACTGTTAGCTGCGGCCCCACCCCAGGTTTTACCCTCAGCCGCTCCTCCCAGCACTTCAAAGGCAAAGTATTTTTGTACAGCGCAGCAAGGAGTGTAAACTGCCCAGCTGCTTCCAAAGCAAGACGATTTAACCCTTGGGTACCCGGCGCACTGTGTCCTTAGCAGGGCGTGTGTGTAACAACCAAAACAACCCAAGAAAATCAACGGCAGCCTAAAGCTTTTGTTAATGCCATCGCTGCCAAGCGACTCCAACGACACTCATCTTCCCCTCTCCCTTTTTTTTTTCCTGAAGGAAGAGGGCAGACAAACTGGAACGTCGGCACCAAATTTACAAATGTCACGCAGATACCTTCCACTACATACCAGAATTTCGCCTAAAGGGCTAGCAGAGATCACTCCTCTCAGTAATGCCGACTCAGCTATAAATATCTAAATACCTTTCTCGAGCTGAACCAAAAGATCCCACACGTTCGACACTTTGCTGCAAGCTCCAGGCAATTTACTACCCCCACCCGGACTGTCACTGATTCTCATGGTAGTGGCGAGCTGGAAGGCAGCTTCCTCACAAAGGAAACCTCTTTGCAGCAAACATCAAAACGGGCTGCAGCCCTTTATGTTGGGAGAAGGCTGGAAAGGGAGAGAAAGACACTCAATGATGCTCTTCTTACTGGAAAATGGGATCAACAACGTGCCTTTGGTTCTGGGGTTCCTCATGAAGTTTTGAGTTTGTGTGCTCTGTAATGTCCCCACCACGTGGAGCACACAAGAGGACCACTGGCCCAGCACTGCCTGCGTTCTCTTGGACCTCAATTTTGTTTCAGGCCAAGCTGGTTGGCAGCCAGTTGTATGCACACACTTCTGCCTAGCTCTCCATCCACACTCAGAGCCCAGGGAAGGGCATTCACCTTGACGTGCAGGGGTGGTGGGCAAGCCCTAACCTCAGACAAGCCTCTTCACTGTCTGACAGCAGCCTGCCCAGTCACAGTCTGCAGAACCCACCAGGATTTAGAATCATAGCATCAGTCAGAGTTGGAAGGGACCACAAGGATCATCTAGTTCCAACCCCCTGGATTCCAGCTTCTTTTTGATGGTTACTAAACAACAGAGCTTGCCTATTACTTACACACGAAACTCTTGTGTACAGTGAGGCTGTCCAAGCTATTTTTCATTATGCCTTTTATTCTGTATTCTTTTTTTTTTCTTTTGTACTGGAGCTTGTCTGACTTCTGCATTGCGCAATGTTCCACTCCAGCTAAAGCACTGCCTCCTTTGCTAAGGCACATCTGTGCTCAAAGCACTCACAGCCTGGGCAGAAATGCTGCCAAACGCTTCAGCCAGAGCTCCACACAGGGAAGGGTATCTCTGCAGTCTCAGTTTGGATCTTTTACTTCTGAAATCAGCTTTTTTTCCTCTCATACACTTCGCTGATACTTCAAAGAGCTGCATCTCGATTAGGAACAAACAAGCTGAGAGGTCAGATCCATTTCACTCCTCCTTGCTGTATCAGGTGTCCCCCGGTACCAGCAGTGTGGCACAGGGACACATCTGGAGAGTGCTGCAGGGACATGGAGCAGGTAAGTCCCTCCCTGCAAAGGGCAAACCAAGCGCCCCGTGCTATGGCAGGTGCCCTGCTGGTGGCTTTGGTTGCACCATCACAGAGAGGATGGGTAAGTGGGGCTGCTTATCGTTGTCCAGCCTGAATGCTGCTCACTCAGAATGTATTATGAAGGTTTTAAGAGGATTCAGAATTTGCTACAGTAACCAGTGCATGACAGCCAGCTTCCCACACTGCCTGCTGCCTGGCACCATTCACATTTCTCTGGTCCTTCCTCTCCATTTCAGCAGGTTCAGCTGCTTGGAAGCTAGTCCCAAAGCCCTAAGAGCAGGACAGGATGGTAACTGAGGAATCAGGGTACAGACATGGGAAGCACAAGCAATAAAACACCAAGGCTTGTGTGCATGTTTAAATGCACATCCTGGCGGGGTGGGGGGGGGCTAAGCAATCAAGCATAGCTGAGTGCTCCTGCTCTAGACCTGCATTCACTGAACAGGAACAGTTTGGAGTTCTGCTCCTGAAACTACTAGAACCTTTAACATTCAGCCCACAAGCTGCCTCTTCCCGTTTCTCTGGTTACAGAGTTAGACTCCAGCAACACTTCAGTAGCTGGTTCAGGCAACTGCTGTAAGATGAGTGATCTCTGGCACTGTTCTCTGTGGGGGTCCTTGCATCCCACAAGTTGAGAGGAAGTCTCTAGGTTCCCCCTCCTGTGGGTCATCACTCTCCTTCCCATACTGCAGAGGTACAAGCAGCAGTACATCTGGAATGGGTTGCCCAGGGAGGTGGTTGGGGCCACATCCCTGGAGGTGTTCTCAGCCAGGCTGGATGAGGCTCTGGGCAGCCTGATCTAGGGTAGGGTGTCCCTGTCTATGGCAGGGGGGTTGGAACTAAATGATCCTTGTGGTCCCTTCCAACCCTGACCAATTTTATGATTCTATGATGTCCATCTCTCCCATTTCCCAAGCAGAATGTTGAGCACAGACAGCTCACAAACTCCACGTGAAATTTACAACTAAAGCAGGTTAACTAAGCACTGTAAGTCTTGTTCAGGAACCACAGTTAACAGTACCCCAAATCACAGCTCCTTCAGCAACCTTCTCTACAGAACCTAAGCAGCTTGCACCAGAACGCAGGGAGATATGATCCCAACACAAAACATTCCATGTTCCAGGTGCTGGATTACTCCATTAACTACTGGCTAAAATTTGCAACAGCTGCACCACTCACTCAACTCACTGGCAGAGTCCAAAGAGCCAGCACAAACTCAACCATTAGGAAGCCCTAAAATTTTGTGTCTTTCTTCCAAAGATTGCCAGAAGAGCTTTGGACAAACCAATACAGCAGGTTGCCTGTGTAGATAAACTAGAGAGAACTCAGTTGAGCTAGACCACAAAAAAAACACAGCTGTGGCTGCTTGCACAGTGCTAGCGCTAGGACAGGGAACTACAACAGAAAGACAGAGGGAATCTGGAAGTCATGCAGAGGCATCTGTGGCTCAATGTCCAACATGGTGCTGAAGATGGATTCTCGTGCTCCAAGTCCTACCAGGACTGAACTGACAGCCAGGAGTGAATCCAAAATATCTGGCAAGATAACAGGAGATCACCATTAACTGGAAGCAGTTTACACAGGCACCCTTTATGAGCAGAATAATTATTATGGGTGGGGGAAAAAAAGGGAAAGAAGAAAAAATAAATAAATAAAAAGGGCAATGTAGATTAACAATTTTCCAAGGGCAACTGAAGCAAGGGAATGAGTCAGGTCCAAAAGAGCCATTAAGTCATATTTTTAAAGTTAAAAGATTGGTTTTTAAGACTTAATTGTGGGAAAATGAAGCTCTGGCTTTGTCAGTTTCATTTGAGAGATGGCTTCAATCCAAGCTGCAGGTTACAATCTCCTACTACAATTTCAGAAACCTGGTTTGGGCAAACAGGCTGGGGAAAGCCAGCAGGTAAACACTCCATATTGCAGTCTGCAGTGAAAGGAGAGGTTTCCATGGTATGAGCTACAAAAGTGCTATCCTGACCTACCAGACTAGCACCTTGATGCATCTCTTTACACGTAAGACCCTTCCTTTGTGCAATACTATAGCCAAAAAATGGCAGATTCTGCTGGAACTTAGAGACATGCATGCCCAAGGTGCTAACTTTGGTATCTGCTTTATTCGAATTTTAATTCTATTAAATCCCTAAATTTGACTTTATGAAGTGCACAAAACTGATTTCCAAAAGGACTACTGATTAGGTTTCATCAAGAAAGGTAAAGTCTCTTGATATGAGAAATACCAACCCTAATTTCTCTGCCTGCAACCCATCTGGAGATAACTTCAACAGGAACTATTGACATGTGGCAGAAACAGTTCCACCTATAAAATCATCATGAAGGCTAACCCATGATTCAGGCATCAGTGATTATTCTAACAGGCCCTGCAGGGCCAAGGCATTTCTCTTCAATATCCTGGTTCACATCAAGGTACCAGGGATAAGGTACCCTGTTAAATATGCCACTGGAGTACCAGCACATGTGAAAAATAATCTCTCTTCTTAATTCTCTTCACTGCACATCTGTGTGCCTAGATAAACAAGGGCAACCAGCTTCTACCAGAAACCTCCAACTGCATGGGATTAAAGGCATCATATTTCAAAACAAATCAAAGCTTCCTTCCCTATCCTCAAAAACAAAGAGAAATCCACTAAATCACACCAGGATTAACTCTGAACTAGTTAGAGGTTATTACAATTTTTCCTGTTTTGTACTTCGCTGCTCAAGAGAATCATAACATCACAGAATGGTTTAGGCTGGAAGGGACCTCAAAGCTCAGCCAGTTCCAACCCCCCTGTGCCATAGGCAGGGACACCTCCCTCTAGAACAGGTCACTCAAGACCTCACCCTGCTTGGCCTTCAACACCTCCAGGGAGGGAGCAGCCACAACCTCCCTGGGCAACCTGTGCCAGTGTCTCACCACTCTAACTGGAAAGAGCTTCCTCTTAACATCCAGTTTAAATCTTCCCTTTGCCAGTTTAAACTCATTCCTCCTCATCCTGTCATTACCAGACCTTGTGCATAGTCCCTCCCCAGGCCTTCCTATAGGCCCCCTTCAGATACTGGAAGGCCACTATAAGGTCTCCTCAAAGCCTCCTCTTCTCCAGGCTGAAAAGCCTGTAAGTGAAATACTTACCAACCACAGAATGGTTTAGGTTGGAAGGGACCTCAAAGATGCTCAGAGTGCTGCAGCAGCCCTGCTCTGAGGACAGGCTCTGAGAATTGGGGCTCTACAGCCTGGAGAAGAGAAGGCTGCCAGGAGACCCCCTATGGCAGGGGGTTGGAACTGGCTGAGCTTTGAGGTCCCTTTCAACCTAAACCATTCTATGATTCTATGATCATCCAGTTCCAACCCCCCTGTGCCATAGGCAGGGACCCCTCCCACTAGAACAGGTCACTCAAGGCCTCATCCAGCCTGGCCTTGAACACCTCCAGGCAGGGAGCAGCCACGACCTCCCTGGGCAGCCTGTGCCAATGTCTCAGCACCCTACAGAACCACACTTTTAAATGAAGAGTGTAACATATCTGAGTCCTTGATACCTTCCTTGCTCTAGAACTATTGCCTGCTCTGATGCATTTTTGTATCAAGGAATTAAGTGACTTACAGGTTAAGTAAACATAACCTTCTATGCAAGATCACCCCCATGTCCATGGAAGTTTGTCAACACTGAGGAAATAAGACATTTAGCTGCCTGCCTGCCCTCTCACACAGGTGAAGCATATGAAAACTGTCCTCTCACACCAGAAACTAATCTCACCTCAGATCTTCTACAAAGCTTTCACCCAACAAGAGCCCATTAAGTCACATTACGACCTTCAGGCATGACCTTGCCAGGGTTATCAACCTCACACGTGGAAGAACTGTGGCTGAAACACAATAACTCAGGCCACAATTCTTCCACTTCCACCTCTTCAGCTAGCAACTCTTCCTCACACCCTGCAGCTCACTGCCACACAGGAGGTGCCATGTCAGAGTCAATCCTGTGGCCCTTTGCAACACCTAACCTAAAAGAAAACTTTGGTCTTAACACTTTCACCTCAGATGCAGAACCTTGTACCTCCTTTGCTCCTCAGCCCTTCTCCATTGTTCCACGTTCAGTACCCCCAATAGAATCACAGAATCAGTCAGGGCCGGAAGGCAGCACAAGGATCAGGCAGTCCCAACCCCCTGCCATGCCCAGGGACACCCTACCCTAGAGCAGGCTGCCCACAGCCTCTGCCAGCCTGGCCCCAAACACCTCCAGGGATCTGGCCCCAAACACCTCCCTGCAGGGGCAACCCATTCCAGCCTCTCACCACTCTCATGCTCAGCAACTTCCTCTTCACCTCCAGCCTCAATCTCCCCACCTCCAGCATTGCTCCATTCTCCCTATCCTGTCACTCCCTGATAGCCTAAAAAGTCCCTCCCCAGCTTTTCTGTGTGCCTCCTTCAGATCCTGGAAGGCCACAAGAAGGTCACCTGGGAGCCTCCTCCAAACTGGATAGCCCCAACTCTTTCAGTGCTAACAGCAGAGTGGCCCTTCTCTGGACACCTCCAGCATCTCCACATCCCTCTTGTCCCAGGGGCTCCAGAACTGGATGCACTACTCCAGGTGGGCTCTCACTAGGGTGGAGTAGAGGAGGAGAATCACCTCTCTGGCCCTGCTGGCCACACTTCTGATGCAGCCCAGGCTCTGCTTGGCTTTCTGGGCTGCAAGTGCACACTGCTGCCTCATCTTGAGCTTCTCATCCACCAGCACCCCCAAGTCCTTCTCCTCAGGGTTGCTCTCCAGCCACTCACTACCTAGCCTGGATTTGTGCTTGGGATTGCCTCAACCCAGATGCAGGACCTTGCACTTGGTCTTGTTGAACCTCATTCTTTCTGGACAGCAAGAAAAGATCTCAATTCAGTCTACTGCTGTATTTCTTAGCCTGTTTTCCCTGCACCGTGGTGTCAATTTCTACTCCTTAATCTACATGGCTGAAGAGCTTTTGTGTTTTGCTCCTAGTTCTTTAGCCATGTCCAAATCGGACACAGGATGAAAAGCTCTAGAGTCACACTACAGCAGAGCTCAACCCTGTTGGTTATCCACCACTCCTCTTAATCACAATCCCTGGAACAGCTGTCTTGGCTTTTACTATCTCTTGATTTATCCAATTGACTGAGACTGGTGCGAAGGTAGAATAACTATCTGCATTACAGACAACTTTTAATGGATTTTCTACCTGGCAAGTCAGTTTCAAAGGCAGTACCATCTGTTGACAGTAAGGAAATGAGAACTGACACAGGAATAAGAAGGAATCACAAAGTGAGAAATCAAAGGCAAGAAAAAGACACCAGGAAAGAAATCAGAGGGCAAGCCCAGAGTTTTTTATCCCTTACTCACTCCTCCACATTTAACACCATTCCCTCTTTATTCTTCAGAGCTCTTGTAACCATGCTGCCAGCCCCAGAAATGATGCAGCCATGGAGCCCCAATTCAGAAAGCTGCTCCCTGCCATCCTCAGCTGAGCCACCACTTCCACCCAGGAGAGCAGAAACATAGGCTTGGAAAAGCAATCTAGGTCTCTGGAGGACATCAGAGGAGCTCTGCTGCTTTGCCAGGATTAGCTGCCAAGTTCTAAGCAGCATGAATGAAGTTTATTCACTCACCACCTGCCTCAGTATTAGAAATACGATCCTGGAGTCTTACCATCAGAGATGCAACTCCCCTACCAGATAGTAAGAGGCAGGAATGGGCCAACATCAGAAGACCTATCAGAAATATTTTCCTAAAGCATGCACAATTTGGAAGGCAACCCTTCTAGCACTTCAGGCAGGCAACATATGCTCACTTACAGCAAAGCAGACCACAGGTTTTCTCCTAACCCATTTTGGTCATCCCTCCAACAATCCACCTCTGGTTTGCTGTTAGCAGACATCCCTCAGCATCTGCAAGGACATTTCACTGATAAGTTTCAAAACGGGCAGCAACAAAAACAAAACACAAACCCACAAAAATCAAAATCATAGGACCACAGGTACCCATGAAGCTCCAGTCAAATGGCACATTCCTAATTGCTGTCATAATGACTGTGCTGTATTATTAAGAGGTGAAAAGCTGAAGGGGAAGCAGCGAGCATCCCTGAAATAGTTCTGAAAAATAACTGCACTGCTGATGCCAACCTAAGACACTTTGCTTCTAAAAAGCCCTTTAAAAAAAAGAAAACCAAACCCATATTCTTCCAAGCAGTCTGAGAAGGTTAGCAAAACCAACTCCTCCTCCTGCAGGCACAGTTTGTGGTATCAGTTCTGTACAACGCCAGCAGTGAAAATCTGTTAATTCGTTTGCAGCTCCTCTTCCAGTCTCAGAAACGCTACTCTGCGCCGAGAAACGGAGCATTACAGTTGGGCACGGGTATGCCACATTATCATACTGATACAAGGATTAAATTCCTCTACCCCAGAGCTCACCAACTGCTCCTTGCAGAGGGGCACCGCAGCCCCCAAACCCCTGCAGGCACTCTGAGGGGCTTGCCCAGCTGCTCAGGTCTTACTGCGGGTTAGATGCCTACCTACTGCCTTAGCATGGCTCCTAAGGCTTGCTCAGGTTCTTTCTATTCTTCTGAACATCTTTTATTACTTTCTTTCACTTCAAAAAGTGAAGCTCCCTGTTCCCTTCCCTTGACATATTCAGGATTCCTTCTCCTTTTCTCAGCCTCTCCTAACTAACTGAACTGGTCCCAGCCAAGGTCAGAGTTCTGCTGCCTTAAGAATATGTTTGGCATTAATCTCCAAGACAGGCTGCATCCATTTCTGTGTCCTGCTTTGAAGACTGCACTGCTCATTTTATCTGGGGTATGTTTTTAAGATGCAATCTTTTTCAAGATTCAGTAGCACTTGGATAGTATAACTGCTAAAAAAAAACATTAATTCAGCTTTATAGGCAGTGCAACTTTGTCTGACAAATACCTTTACCTAGAAAGCTATTTGCCAGCAAATAGCTCGTGCCCTCAATTCAAGAGACAAGTTGAGGTACTGGAAAGGTGTCCAGAGAAGGGTGATGAAGCTGGGGAGGGGCCTGGAGCACAGCCCTGTGAGGAGAAACTGAGGGAGCTGGGGGTGTGCAGCCTGCAGAAGAGGAGGCTCAGGGCAGAGCTCATTGCTGTCTGCAACTACCTAAAGAGAGGTTGTAGCCAGGTGGAGTTGGTCTCTTCTCCCAGGCACCCAGCAACAGAATGAGGGGACACAGCCTCAAGTTGTGCTGGGGGAGGTATAGGCTGGATGTTAGGAGGAAGTTCTGCCCAGAGAGTGATTGGCATTGGAATGGGCTGCCCAGGGAGGTGGTGGAGTCACCATCCCTGGAGGTGTTGAAGCAAAGCCTGGATGGGGCACTTAGTGCCATTGGTTAGGGCTGGGTGCTAGGTTGGACTGGATGATCTTGGAGGTCTCTTCCAACCTGGTCTATTCTATTCTATTCTATTCTATTCTATTCTATTCTATTCTATTCTATTCTATTCTATTCTATTCTATTCTATTCTATTCTATTCTATTCTATTCCCTTTCCTATTCCATCTGCAAGATTAAGTTGTACCACTTACGCAGTGAAGACTTTCCTAGCTTCACCAATTGCAATTCCAATCCTAAGATGCCAGCTGCAAGATATGGACTTAATTTTTTGTTGTTGTTGTTGTTGTTTTATTTGCAGAATTTCTCCTTGCAATAGAATTGAGTTAGATGTATGCTCCTGTCTATTCTTCCTCATACACAACGCACCATGGGAGCTGGAAACAACATTTGCAGAGCCTGCTTAAAAGTTGTTGGAGAATACTTCTACAACATCAGCCCTGATCCATAACATCTCAAAACGTCTCTAGCTCTGGGTCCTGGCAGAGCCAGAACAACACATCAGGGCGAGTTTAAGCATCTCTAAAACCATAGCCTGAATGCCAGTCCTGTCCCACTCACACAGGTAGCACAGAAGGTCCTCAAAAGATGATGTGAACCTTCAGCTTATGGATTACTTTAAAAGGAGGTACAAAACTTTATTCATAAAACGAGGCCTGTTGTTGATAAGCTTGACACATTACAGCCCATGCCCTCACTGGAAAGAACTTCAGGCAATCTGTCCATTTAGAAGAAAACACAGAGTTTCAAGTCTCTAACCTAAGGTAACCAGTTCTAGAGCAGCAAGGCAGCAAGCCTCTGATAGCCTTTTGACCTATGTATGACAATGACCCAGCAAGGAAAAGGGAGAAGCAGACAACATTAGGTGAAATTAAAATCACACTAAAAGTGAATGGAGTAGTCTAAGCAGAGCTGAACAAAGGCTCTGGGTCAGAAAGGACACAATTCTATCCTGTAAGCCCCGTAACAGCATCCTGCGAAAAAGTTGGAGGTGTTTAAAGCCAAGCAAACAACCAACCAACCAAAAAAAACCAAACCTCTCCATAAAGCTCCCTTAGGTACGTAAGCATTGTGCTTTCCAAACTAGCTCCTCTGGAGTGGCAGGAGATGCTTCATAGCCTTCATCAGGCAGAAGTGACTCTTCCAAAGCAGAAGAATTTTCCAAAGCCCATTCCTTCTCTCTCACCAGCAAGGCAGAACACCACAGCACATGCCACTTGGTGCACTTCCAGGGTGGAACCAGTAACCTGAGAGGAAGACTACAAAGCTGTAGACTCAACCACAACGGCTCCAGCTACTGCTTGCAGATGTGTTTATCAATTACTTCAGACCACTAAAAAAACACTGGAAAACATATTCACTGGAGAAACGGATTTGGGAACTGTAAGAACAATTAAAGGGCAAGAACACAAAGTTCTCATCTGTGCCAATAACTAAACGTGGACGCTGACGGCTCCAAGATCTCTGCTACTAAGCTCAAAATTGATTCTTCCCCAGTGCAACTCTGGACCATGCAAGCTGCACCTTGAGAAAGTATGGACACAATCACAACACTCCTCTGCAGGGCATCCTGTTAAGGCATTATTCACTAAACTCCATCCAGCCCTTGAACACATGGATACTATTTCAAACCAAAGGGCAGAAAAAGAGCAAGCAAGAATAGATTTTCTGCACACAGAAATCCATTCCTTCTCCCCTTCTCTGTACAGTAGCAAACCACCTGCCAGAAGCCCTAAAGAGCATCTGGGCCCTTTGCTTTTGATGACAGAATCACAGAGCCACAAAATTTCTTAGATTGGAAAAGACCTTCAAGATCATCGAGTCCAATCATTTCCAATGACTTCAGGAAAGATTGCCCAGCAGCAAGGAGGGACCAGCACGCATCTGAACAAGGACAAGAAGGTATCTGTCTCAGTTACAGAGCACAAAGACTGCAACACATCACCAGGTGCAGAGGAAGCAGCCTCCAGGAGAAGGAGCTACTGCCACAAATCCACCTCTGACACTCCCGAAGCCTCTTCCAGAGGTGCAAGCTCAAGCAGCCAGG
This sequence comes from Psilopogon haemacephalus, assembly GCA_013396835.1. Classification (NCBI taxonomy): domain Eukaryota; kingdom Metazoa; phylum Chordata; class Aves; order Piciformes; family Megalaimidae; genus Psilopogon; species Psilopogon haemacephalus. The sequence goes on along the minus strand of VWZI01018148.1, from coordinate 810,401 downwards.
TAAACACCAGCAGAAAACCAAAAACTGTAGTGCTTTCAAGATGCCATTTTACTGGGGAAGAGTGAACACGTGCCATGGGAACTACCCAGCTTAAAGATAGCACAGTTGATTTGCTAGAGGGTAGGGATCCATCCAGAGGGACCCGGACAGGCTGCAGAGCTGTGCCCAGGCCAACCTCATGGCATTCAACAAGGCCAAGTGTTGCACCTGGGTGGGCAAAATCCCAAGCACAACTCCAGGCTGGGTGGCAAATGGCTGAGAGCAGCCCTGAGGAACAGGACCTGGGGGTCTGGGATGGTGAAAAGCTCAACATGAGGCTACAGTGTGAGTGCAGCCCAGACAGCAGCTGTGTGCTGGGCTGCAGCAAGAGCAGCTGTGGGCAGCAGGGCAAGGGAGGGGATTGTGCCCCTTGGCTCTGCTCTCCTCACACCCCTCCTGCAGCACTGTCTGCAGCTCTGCAGCCCCCAGCACAAGCAGGACATGGAACTGCTGGAGAGAGTCCAGAGGAGGCCAAGATGCTCAGAAGGCTGCAGCAGCTCTCCCATGAGGACAGGCTGAGAGAGCTGAGGCTCTGCAGCCTGGAGAAGAGAAGGCTGCCAGGAGACCTTAGAGTAGCCTTCCAGTATCTGAAAGGGACCTACAGGAAGGCTGGAGAGGGACTGTTCACAAGGTCTTGTAATGACAGGAAGAGGAGGAATGGGTTTAAACTGGCAGAGGGGAGATTGAAACTGGCTGTTAGGAGGAAGTTCTTTGCAGTAAGGGTGATGAGACACTGGCACAGGCTGCCCAGGGAGGTTGTGGCTGCTCCCTCCCTGGAGGTGTTCAAGGCCAGGTTGGATGAGGACTTAATCTAGTGGGAGGTGTCCCTGCCTATGGCACAGGGGGGTTGGAACTGGATGATCTTTGAGGTTCCTTCCAACCTAAACCATTCTATGATTCTATGGACAGTGGCACACAGGCTTTCACTGAGGTGTCCCAGAGACAGCAACATCAACTGTTTCCATACTGTCTCACAAGGGCATTGCAGGGTATGCAGGGAGAAGGAAAACTACTTTCATTAAGAACAGCTTGGGGGGAGGGAGCTAAAGAAAAAGTAAGTCAGAACAACATCCACCCATCCCTAGATGCAGCCACACAGTTCAGATGACAACTTCACATCAGCATTAGGAGAACACCTATCAGCACTGAATTCCTGGAGGAAACACACAGCTGCTTCACTCTCTAAATAGCTCTCACCTGAAGATTCACTGTGAAAAAGTGACATTTAGATGCCACAGGCAGGGGTTTTATCTTTCCTTCTGGAAGAAGCTGTGTCAAGATCTTTCCCTATTTCTGTATGTCAGTAAAGTGCTGTTCACTGGCACTTGTTGGGACCTTTCAATGCCACAGCAGCAAGCTACAGGTCTCAAAATTTCTTGCTGAATTGCTATAGCAAGATGGGTCCTGGTCTTTGAGCAAAGTGTTCACATCAAATAAGGCAATCCAGCACTTTTCTCCAGTGGCTGCTCCTCAACACTGTTCAGCTATGTCCTCAGTGACACAGTTGGTTTCACTTGCTGCGGAAGAAAAGGCTGCAGCAACAAAGAAGTGCATCTATAGCAGGAATGGCTAAACCCACAAACCCTTTCCACTGCAGGCCATGCATTAAAACAAATTATCACCACTGAAAGACAGACTTTTGACAAAGTGGAACCATCCAAATCAGCACATTACAAGTCTGCTACACCAGAGTTTCAAATAACAACTGCTAAACCACTACACTAGGAGAAAAGAATTGTAGTTAGGAGATCATCCAAGCCACACAGGTCTTCACAACAAAAACAGAAATCTGCCTGTACTGGCACCCACACAGAAGAGCTCTAGCAAAAAGCTCCATAGCATTCCCATCCCACCTGGCTGTGATGGTTACTTTGGGATGGAACCCCAGCGACAAGGTAGTCCATGGAGATTCACAACAGAGCACCAGGCAGGATACGGCAGAAGAGAATCGTGGCAGAGAAAAGAGGAAAAAGAGAAGTCTACCACAAAAACTAGTCTGAGGAAATGCTTTCATGCAACATAAGACACTTCCTCCTGTGGCACAATCAAGGCAAAGAGTCAAACCACAATGAGGCCTTTCTAAGACACCAAAACTAGGGAATTTCAAGTGGCAAAAACCCCCACGTCTCTGTTTCTGAAAGGACAGAGAGCGCCAGCTCTGAGGCAGCCACATCCTGGGCTGCAGAGACCCTGGATGGCCTGGAGCTAGAGGTGTGTCCAGCAAGCCAATGAGGCAAAGCAAGCTGAGAGCAGCTTAGAAACCCACCATGCTTCTTTTTTAGGATTCCTGGCTGAGTTTGGTCAAGTTTCATGCAAGTCAAAGCAGCCAAGTGGAACAATTCATTTTAATAAATCAGCAAATTCCAACTACAACTTTCCCCCCATAATTTCTGATCATCTCCCGCTGAAGTTTTCAGATCCTCTTTAAACCACAAATGAAGAATACAACAGGCTCTTGTTCCAGGGTGTCTGAGGGACACCTCTGTCTTTCTGAGGGAGCCCATAACAGCTCCCACCTAAGTGGACCTCAGGCACGATGCACTGTGCTGGTTTGAACTAATTGGAGAATTTGAGTGAGAAATTAGACTATTGGCTGAGAGAGGAAAACACAGGATGGCACTGCACCCAGAGCTTTACTGAGAAAGAAAAAAAAGTTGTTTTGTAAAAGTTATAACCAAAACACAGATAAGGCAGACGGTTTCAGACCGCTCTGGGCTGTGGCTGCTTCTCTTGCATGGTTCCTTTGTCTCTCTGCCTTGGTAGCTAATTCTCAGTAATTCTACTAACTTCTTTCCTACTCCTAACCCCCCTGGCCCATCTACCTCCATCTAATCTGCAGCATCAACAGGTGGTGAGATAAGATTGGGGAAGGGGGGAAAGGTGGTAGGGGGTGGTTGGTTACCCCTCTTGGGGATTTTGGTCTCTGGGAGGGCTGTGGTGTTTCTGTATTACCTTCTCATTGTATGTATCTGTAAATATCTGTTACACATTGTAAATATCTGCTTGGATATTGTGCAAAGCTGTAAATATAAAGCTTCATTTATCAACTTCCAGTGTTTCTGAGTCCTATCCAGGGTTTATTTCAAAGGTGGGAGGGGCAGGGAACTGCTTAAACCACTATATAAACCGTGGGCACACCTGAGCTCAAAACTCTGTTTTGCTCCAACTCTGTAAATATCTGTTATACATTGTAAATATCTGCTTGGATATTGTGCAAAGCTGTAAATATAAAGCTTCATTTATCAACTTCCAGTGTTTCTGAGTCCTATCCGGGGTTTATTTCAAAGGTGGGAGGGCAGGGAACTGCTTAAACCACTATATGCACTGCGGGCACACCTGAGCTCAAAACTCTGTTTTGCTCCACCTCTGTTTCTCTGCATCTGGCCCTTCTACCATGTGAGTCTCTGCAGCGAGGTTCTAACAAGGAGCTAAGATGCAGCAACTGGACTACCTCCAAGCTGTAGCAACTAGAAAGGAAATTAAGTGGTTCCTCCTGCAAGTAAGCACTTCAACAGTATTTCTGTAACATAAAACCACTCTGATGACTGCAAATCCAAGAGGGACCCGAAAGTAAACTGAGGGAAAGAGATTTTGTTGTGTGAGGAGGAACTTCTGCTCCAGTTAAAAAGAGCACAGATCGGAGTGATCTGAAGCTGCCTATAAATATTCGAGAACATCAAAGCTGGTCTTGTTAAATTAAAAATGCTGTCACACAGATAGGAACTAGCCTCTAGCACTGCCAGCTTCAACATGTGAGCCTCTGATCTGAGAGGCAGAGGCTCAGCTCTTCAAGAAATTTTATTCACCATAGGAAGAAAAGAAAAAGAAAAAGAAAGAAAAAAAAAAAGCAAAGCAGCAGTTGAGCTTAATAAGGATATTAAATACCTTACCAGTGAGCTAATTAGAGCTTAACTCTTTCAGGACACTTCAGCCTTTTTACTGACAAGGACAAGAGTTTTCCTCCCATGCTACTTACACAGCTGGGATAGCTCCAGGAAGGGTTCCTATCCAAACCTCTGAAGCAAACCCTTATGCAACCTTCAGAAAGAGCAAAGATTTTGCTGGTTTCACCTCAGTGTAATTGGAATGTCATCACAGCACACGCACCACACACACACACACCTGTGCAGACGTTTTGGCTGGCTACTTCCTATCAGTCATTTATGTCTCATACTAAAGCCTTTCCCAAAAGATTTCAAACGTTTGTCTTCCCAGAGCTGCCTGAAGATGACAAGAGAGGTAGACAAAAGGAGACCAGGTCACCTCATTTGACTTCTTGTTATTTGAGGAGCTCCCAGTTGGCAGCTGAAGACAAACAAAATACACACGGCTGAGAAATTTATCCCAATCTGCAACTACAAGGCTACTACAGAAAAATCTCTGCAAATTCCCAGTATCAAAAGCTACAAAGATTATCCCTTCCAGTTACAGATGTGGCAGGTAAAGAGGAACTCTGGCAGCACAGCATAGCAAAAAAAAAAAAATCCAAATGAGATCACATCTTGGGAGCTCTTTTGCATTAACTACCTCACAGTGTCTTTTCCTCAGATACTCTGGGGATGCTAAAGATAGTATCTTTCAAAGAGGCAAACCACTGCCAGCTAGCAGACTGGGGATACCTTGCCTCTGAGCAAAAAGAGGTCTCCAGCCCTTGGCTACTAGTAAATATTGAACTCAGCAGCATCTCCTGGCTCCGTTTCACGAGTTCACTTCTTGCTTCCAGACTTGCTACACATCATTCAGGACATCTGCCAGCTTGGCATCCAGACCACAAAGAGTTCATCTCCCCTTTATCCTCACAGCATGCAAGACAGTATCTGCTCCAAAGAGCTTCTAGATAAACACAAAGAGGCATGAGAAAGCGTGAAGGACCCTTGCAAAGCACAGCCCTGCAAGGGGAACAGCCTGAGCCATAAGGCGATGGAAAGCAACCATGCGGAAAAGGGCTTGGGAGTTCTGGTGGAGGAGAAGCTGGGCAGGAGCCAGCCATGGGCACTGGCAGCCCAGAAGGCCATGGGAAGCCCTGGCTGCACCCAAAGCAGTGTGGACAGAGATGGAGAGAGGGGATCCTGCCCCTCTGCTCTGGGGAGACCTCACCTGCAGAGCTGGGGCCAGGTCTGGAGCCCTCCATACGGAAAGGACATGGACCTGATGGAGAGGGGACAGAGGAGGTCATGAAAATGATCAGGAGGTTGGAGCAGCTCTGCTATGAGGACAGGCTGAGGGAGCTGAGGGTGTTCAGCCTGGAGGAGAGAAGGGTTTAGAGAGACCTAATAGCAGCCTGCCAGGACCTGAAGGGGGCTACAAGGCAGCTGCAGAGGGACTGTTTGTTAAGGCCTACAGGGACAGGACAAGGAGCAATGGTCTGAAATGAGAGCAGAGCAGACTGAGATTGGACGTGAGGAACAAGTTCTGCACTATGAGGGTGCTGGAACTGCAACAGGTTGCCTAGGGAGGTGGTTGAGGCCCCATCCCCGGAGATATTCAAGGTCAGATCTTACAAGGTTCTGAGCAACCTGATCTAGCAGAGGATGTCCCTGCTGACCGCAGGGGGGCTGGACCAGATGATTTTTGCATGACAGTTCCAACTCAAACCATTCTGTGATTCTGTGTTTTCCTGCTATAGCAGAACACACCCTTTAGAGCCTGCCTTAGAAGAAATCCTGATCTGCCAATTAAAAAAAAAAAGGCCTTCAACTGCTGTGCTGCTCATCCAACCTCCATCCTTATGTCCAAAGCCAGAAATGCTTCAGTGCAGCAAGAGCAGGCATCATCAGTGTGCACAACTGAAATGCTATCTATACAACACTGATGTTTGGTTTGTGAGATGTGCATTATTTACACTGTGCTTGTTGTCATTAAGGGAAAATCTATCAAGGCTCAGTTGAGAGTGCCACTGTTAGCCAGGCCTAGAAGAAGAAGGGAAATCTGTACATCTGCAAGGGCAGATGCTGCAGGGGAAAAAAAAGTAGCTTTTTTTTTTTTTTTTTAATCACAGCCTTTAAAAGAGGTTCTGAACTATAGAGTTCAGAACTGACCCATCAGCATAAAAAAATCATAGAATCATAGAATGGTCTAGGTTGGAAGAGACCTCAAAGATCAGCCAGTTCCAACCCCCCACCATAGGCAGGGACACCTCCCACTAGATCAGGACGCTCAAGACCTCATCAAGCCTGGCCTTGAACACATCCAGGGAGGGAGCAGACACAACCTCCCTGGGCAACCTGTTCCAGTGCCTCACCACCCTCACTGTGAAGAATTTCTTCCTAACATCCCGTTCAAGTCTCCCCTCTGCCAGTTTGAACCCATTCCCCCTCGTCCTGTCATTACAAGACCTTGTGAACAGTCCCTCCCCAGCCCTCCTGTAGGCCCCCCTCAGATACTGGTAGGCTGCTATAAGGTCTCCCCGAAGCCTTCTCTTCTCCAGGCTGAAAAGCCCCAACTCTCTCAGCCTGTCCTCATAGCAGAGGTGCTCCAGCCCTCTGATCATCTTCGTGGCCCTCCTCTGAACTCTCTCCAACAGTTCCATGTCCTTCTTGTGCTGGGGGCTCCAGAATTGCACACAGTATTCTAGGTGGGGTCTGACAAGAGCAGAGTAAAGGGGGAGAATCACCTCCCTTGCCCTGCTGGTAATGCCTCTCTTGCTGCAGCCCAGCACACAGTTGCTGTCTGAGCCATGTGTGCACACTGTTGGCTCATGTTGAGCTTCTCATCCACCCAGACCCCCAGGTCCTTTTCCTCAGAGCTGCTCTCCAGCCACTCACCACCCAGCCTGTATTTGTGCTTGGGATTGCAGTGTCCCAGGTGCAGGACCTTACACTTGGCCTTGTTAAATTTCATGAGGTTAGCCTGGGCCGACCGCTCCAGCCTGTCCAGGTCTCTCTGGATGGCATCCCTGCCCTCCAGCAAGTCAACTGTGCCACACAGCTTGGTGTCATCTGCAAACTTGCTGAGGGTGCACTCAGGGTTGGAAGGGACCCCAAGGATCATCTAGTTCCAACCCCCCTGCCATGCCCAGGGACACCCTACCCTAGATCAGGCTGTCCACAGCCTCTGCCAGCCTGGCCAAAAACACCTCCAGGGACGGGGCCCCAACCACCCCCCTGGGCAACCCATTACAGGGTCTCACCACTCTCATGGTGAAGAACTTCCTCCTCACCTCCAATCTGAACCTCCCCACCTCCACCTTTGCTCCATTCCACCTCCAGCTTTGCTCCACTGAAAATAACTTCTTAAATCCGTCCCAGTGAACTAAACGAGAAGTTCTTCTGCTGGGCTGGGATGGTACGGATGGAGAGACATAAAGGAGAAGGATTTTTCCCACCCACACTTAATACACTTTTTTATTGTGTGTTTGGAAAAGCAGAAAAAGCATCAAAAAACCTCAAAGTAGGAGAGCAGATCTTGGCACACACTAGGGTCTTTCCTAAATTAAAAGCAATTTTTCAAACACTACAAGCAGAAGCATTTGAAAGTTGCTTACCAAGCACATGCAGGAACTTCACAGCAGGAGGCACGTACTTGCAACCTGCATGCCCCTACAGCTAATTAAACACTTGTGCTCAAACCACGACTGCAGACTAAAATATGCCCCTTACTTCTTTTGTCAGGCCACTCAGCTCCTCGCTGATTCTTCGCTTTGCTTTACTACTGAAAATGATGCAAAATAATAAAACGGCTTAAGCACAGGAAAAAAAAAACCAAAAAACCAAAAAACCAACGGCTTCAGAAAACAAGCAAAATCCTTATGTTAGTGCAGAGAGTAACACCGGGCTGGGAAGACAAACTCTGCATTAATTAAACCACATATGTAAGGGTGCACTCATGTCTGGAGTAAAACAGGCATCTAATCATAGAATCAGTCAGGGTTGGAAGGGACCACAAGGATCACCTAGTTCCAACCTCCCTGCCATGCCCAGGGACACCCTACCCTAGATCAGGCTGTCCACAGCCTCCTCCAGCCTGGCTGCAAACACCTCCAGAGATGTGGCCCCAAACACCTCTCTGAACAACCCATTCCAGGCTCTCACCACTCATGTTGAAGAACTTCCTCCTCACCTCCAGGCTGAATCTTCCCACCTCCAGCTTTGCTCCATTCCCCCTAGTCCTGTCAACCTTTATAAACTGCCTTTTCATCTTAAAGCCAAGAGCAACAACCAAAGTCTTTCAAAGCAGCACGAAAAGGAAACGAATGTTAAAAAAA
>VWZI01018148.1:746043-792992 GCA_013396835.1 Psilopogon haemacephalus | reverse complement strand
GCTGCCGCCACCCGGCCTCTCTCCGGCGCCGGGAAATGCCCGAGTGCGTTAGGCATAAAGTCCCGGGCGTGGCGGCACGACTGCAGCCCCGGAGGTGGTGCCGGCCCCGGACGGACCGGTCGGCGCGGGCAAGAGCCGTTTCGGTAACGGCATGTGCCGGAGTCGCCGGTTCGCCCTGGAGAGTCGCTGCTCCGCGGCGCCCGTGCGTTCCGCCAATGCCTGCCATTTCCTGCAGCCCGCCCGCACCCCGCGGGCTCCTCATCGGCGTGCGGGGCGGGCACGACCGGCCCGAGCGGCAGAGCCTACGCTACGCAGGTGCGGCTGAGCGGAGACCGCATCCCGGGCTCTGGCTGGCCGGTGGCGGCGAGCCTCGGAAACTTGCTGTAGTTCCTTCAGGCTCCCTGCGGGAACTCGATTGGAGCGATAGAGTTTTGCTGTAAAAGTAGTGCGTGAAGCTACGGTTTGGAACTCTAATGACGCAAGATGTTACGGAGCCCAGAAGTATAGATTGGTGACAATAGGGGATTAGACAAACTGATCCCTTGAGGTCGGTGGGATCCCTTGCTATGAAGCACAACTTTTGGAAGCATGCTTGGCTCTGGGGTGAGTCTCTGACCAACTGGCAGAAGGAATAATACCACGGTGGAGAAATTGCTGGCTCTTTTCCTAAATACACTTTGTCACACTGAAGTCAAGGTGATGGCATCCTTAGTGAGACTCATCAGCTTAACAAATCATGGATGCATTCTTCAGTGAAGAAGTGCCACGAAGGGATCACAGGAACATACTCTGCTTCTACCACAAGCCCCAAAATAACCCCACAATCCAAAGCACAGCAGATGAAAGGCCACTGAAGTATGGGATGCACGGAGAGTGAGCTGCCAGTGGGCTGGCTGTGCTGCTCTAGCCTAGCAGCAACAGAGAATGCACTGTGCAAGCAGATGTGGCCAACACGTGCCAGTTCCAGGTGATAGCTGTGTGTCAGTAGGACTTCAGGAGTGCACAGTATCTGGTGTAGGAAACAGAAGCAGTTAAATCCCTTATTGCAAGCTGCCTGTGCTTGATTTTCCTCACGTTCCCCAGTGAGGCAAATGGTCAGTGCTTAGCACAGGGTTTTCCTAAATCACCGTCGATGTAGGAAGAGGTGAAGCACTGAGAACTGTAGATTTTCTTCCTGCCGAGTCAGTGACATTTCACAACTTGCAGCAGAGGATGAGAGCGTCACTGTTAACTAGAACTGTGCACCTGTCATGAGGAGAAAGTCTGCTAACTTAAGTGGTTCAAGCAAATGATGTCCAAACTTTCTAACCTGCTGTTCTCTCGTGCCTTCCAAAGAGTCAGCAGCAAGTCATTTGCAGTCACTGGCAGGTTTTCATGCCCTGTATGTCAGTCAGGATGTCTTTCCTCTTGCAAAGGTCCTGACGCCACTGTAATCAGGACTTGTTCTGTTAGTAACCAGCTCATGTCCTAAGCTGTTTCAGGTCAAAGTTTCTCAAGTGTCCTGCTCTCAGCAGATCTGTCATTGGCAGCAAGGAGAATTGGAATTTTGATGTCAGAGGATGTGCACAGGTTGTCATATGAAGGGTAATGAATGAATGGTGCCTCTCAAAGAATGACTTCCAGCAAGGCACCCTTACACAGCTTGGAGGAACCACACAGCATTGTCATACTTGTCCTGCTCTGTGCCAAGCACAGCAGGAGCCTAAGGACAGCTGTAGTGCTGGATGTGCCAGCTGGCCAGGGTTTTGCTAGGTACACTTGGCAGTGGTTTGCCTGTTTTGGGGAAAGATCTATTTTAAACAGTTCTTCCCTTGCCACTTGTTTCACACCAAGGTAACTTCTGTGAAATGGATCAGGAAAGAGAGCAGTGCTAAAGGCAGGGGGACAGGGACAGAGTGGAGAAGGTTATTTTAAAACTCAGTCAGCAAGCTAAAATAGTTTTGGGAAGAGCAGCTCTAGAAGCAGAGATGGGAAATGAAAATATAGGAGTTCCAAGAGACCAAGACAAGAGCTCAGTGTCTGTGCAACATGCAGTTTCAGTCCTACAAAAACTGGGAACAACCTGAGATTCCTGATTCTGGACATCTCTTGAATTGAGTGGACCAGAACTGGACACTACTCAAGATGTGGCCTGACCAGTACCAAGTAGAGGGGCAGAATAACCTCCCTTGTCCTGTTGGCCACACTGTTCCAGTGGTGGAGTCCCCATGTGTGAAGGAGTTTAAAAGACAGCTGTGTCCTAGGCTACATCAAGAGAAGCAGGGCAAGAGAGGGGATTCTGCCCCTTTACTCTGATCTCCTTAGACCCCACCTGGAGCATTGTGTGCAGTCCTGCAGCCCCCAACACAAGCAGGACATGGAAGTGTTGGAGCCAGTCCAAAGGAGCCACCAAGATGCTGAGAGGGCTGCAGCATCTCTGCTATGAGGACAGGCTGAGAGAGTTGGGGCTTTGCAGCCTGGAGAGGAGAAGCCTTCCAGGAAACCTTAGAGTAGCCTTCCAGTATCTGAAGGAGGCTAGAGGAAGGCTGGGGAGGGACTATTCACAAGGTCTTGTAATGACAGGATGAGGAGGAATGGGTTTAAAGTGGCAGAGGGGAAATTGAAACTGGATGTTAGGAGGAAGTTCTTTGCAGTGAGGGTGGTGAGACACTGGCACAGGCTGCCTAGGGAGGTTGTGGCTGCTCCCTCCCTGGAGGTGTTCAAGGCCAGGTTGGATGTGGCCTTGAGCAACCTGTTTAGTGGGAGGTGTCTCTGCCTATGGCACAGGGGGGTTGGAAGTGGATGAGCTTTGAGGTCTCTTCCAACCCAAACCATTCTATGATTCTAGATGTGGTGCTGAGGGACCTGGTTTAGTGTTGACCTGTCAGTGCTGGGTTAAGGGTTGGACTCAATGCTTGTAAAGGTCTCTCCCAACCTAGATGATTTTGGGATTCTACCTCAAAAGAGAACAATCAACACTAGAGAATTGTTTTGAGGCATAACTTCCCACACCTCATTTCCCTTGCAAAGAGGTGGATATTATAGAACCCTCCTCCTTCCCCATGCTGCTCTTGAGAAAAGAGTGAAGCACCAATGTGCCACTGTGATCAATGTTATACAAAAAAAAAAAGCTCCAAATAAATATTTCACAAGAAGCACAGCTCTGCACACCAGGCAAGAAGAAAACAGCATGGAGTAGCCACTCACAGCAAGCCTGTCAGCCATTCTCACCATTAAGTGAGCTGGGAACACAGTTTCCTTGGTCCTGCCGTCCCTGGAAGTGTGAATCCATTTGGCTGAAGAGGTCTGAAGGCTGCCCTGTGTCACATCTCTGCAGTCACCACAAACACAGACTGGAGGGCCCTCTCCAGAGCCTCTTTTCTCCTCTTTCCACAGTAAACACATGCTGTCTGCCTGTCAGCCTCCCTGCTCCTCTGAACTTGCTAGCTAATTTTAACCAAGCTTAAGGGCAGAGCAGAGGTCTTAAGATAGTACATTCTTGCAGATTTTGTGAAAATCAGAGGCTCTGGACTTTGGATACTGCAGCAGCGCCCAAAAAGGACGCGGGGGAAGCTAAGGCAGCAGGAAAATAGGTAAGAAACGGAGTATCTTCAGTCCTACTGACGCAGGAACATTCTGTGGTTTATTTTATGTCTTTTAAATAAAATAATCCGTTCTAATTGTATTCCATTTAATTAGCATGGAACTTTTGTAGCTGTATTTGCATCTTAAGGGGTTACTGTCAGGAAAGGACTTAAATGTGTGTGCATATAAATGTTTGGTACAGAACAGTGTCCCTCAGTGGCAGGGCTGAGGTTGGTGGAGCTCAGCTATCACACATCCTGCCTGACAGTCACCAGAACACCCATCTGTGCCCAGCAGCAGATTAGTCACAGCATGTGTTGTCTTCTGCTTGGTGAGGATGCTTAAGGAATGTGAAAGGAAGGGAAGAAGAACTCAGGTTAATGAGGGGAGGTGTTAAGGGCAGGGACACAGAGATATTAAGAAAAATACCTTGAAAACAAAGTATTGTTAGCTCTGCTGTTTTGGCACCAAATTTCTTGTCCTCTAGTACTGGTGGACCCTCCCCAGTATCAGCTATTGGTATAGCAAAGAAAACATTTGATTTTCAGTTAAGTGTTTTCTTAAGACACATCACCAAAGCCCAGCTCCCTGACAATCTACAGTGGTGTTAGGCTCTGATGATCCAGCGTGCCATGTCTGCCAAAGACTGAACTTTCAGCCACTAACAATGTCCATTTTTAAATAAACTTTTTTTTCCCCCTCATATATTGTCTTAGATTCTAGCATAAGAAAGAAAATGATTACCTTTTTCCAAATAAAGAATCAAACTAACCAACAAGCCTGGATTAAAACTGCTTCAGTTACTGTGAACTTTCAATTTCCACATGGTTGATATTGTCCCCAGTATCAGCCAGACCTTGTTTGGGATATAGTTCACCTCTCATCCACTTTTGTGTTGGTTTGAGCTAATTGGAGAATTTGAGTGAGAAATTAGACTATTGGCTGAGAGAGGTAAACACAGTGTGTTACTTCATCAGAGTTTTTCTGAGAAAGAAAAAAAAAAGTTGTTTTTAAGAACTGTTCTGAAAACAACCAGACAGCAGACTGTTCTGGCTGTGGCTGCTTCTCTTGCATGGTCTCCTTTGTCTCTGTCTTGGTAGCTAATTCAGAGTAAAACTACTAACTCCTTTCTATTACTAATCCCCCTGACCGATCTACTTCAGCTTATCTGCAGCATCAACAGGTGGTGAGATAAGGCTGGGGAAGGGAGGAAAGGTGGTAGGGGGTGGTTGGTTACCCCTCTTGGGGATTTTGGTCTCTGGGAGGGGTGTGGTGTTTCTGTATTACCTTTTCACTGTATATATCTGTAAATATCTGTTATACCTTGGAAATATTTGCTTGTAAATATAAAGCTTCATTTATTAACTTCCAGTGTCTTGAGTCCGAGCCGGGGTTTATAAAAGGTGGAGGGGCAGGGAACTGCCTAAACCACTACAACTTTGTAAAGAGAAAAGAAAATCTCTTCAAAGAGGCTGCTCAGATAGGTTAAGTGGTAAGAAGAGGTAGTTCTTCCTGCTGTGACCCAGTAACAGCAGATTACACAGTGGAGCTACTTCTCACCCCTTCAAAAGGGTGAGGACACCCTGTGGCTGCAGAGTCCAGTAGCTTCCTCCCCCCACAGGTGACCAATGACCTCTTCACGTTCAGGCTGCTGAGTACATGGAAGTTACAGTGTGCCTCCTGAGGGCTTGGTTTTCCCTTTAACTAACAGGTATTCACCATTTGAAAACCCAAACCAAGTCAAACCAAGCCCTCAAAAAACAAAACCCAAACCACCATGCCACCAACCCCAGCCCATCACTGCTGAGTCCAACCAGTAAGTGTTGTGAACACAGAGTGGCAAACAGGGACTGTAGCTAAGAATGAGCTCTATGTGAAGTCCTCATCCCAGAGTTTAAAACATTTACTTTTAATCAACACAAATTTAAAGATTCCTTAAAACACAATATTAAACTGAGATGTATTTTCAGTGAATGTGCTTGACACCCTGGTGAGGCAGAAGAACACAAGCAATGAAAACCAGTTGGGTAATCTCAGAGCAGTATGAACAGATGACAATCAGTGGCCAAAAGAAAGCTGGAAAGACTACAGCTTGAAGTATTTTGTACTGCAGTCAATGATGTTTTACAACTTCTGAAAAACTGCTTTTAAGCACACAGTTGGAGTCCCTCTGGGCTTCAAGAGCCCAGGCAGGACCATCCCACAGGCAGACCTGGGAGTGGAGTGCTGTCCAGTTCCTTGCAGTGCTGCCTGCCCTGGCCCTCCTGACAGAGCAGAGGACAACTTCCCTTTGCTCTTCACACTTACCACTGAATTCAAGGGCTTCTTCTAGCTGAAGTGTGCTGCTCCACGTTCATATAATCTGTTTTATGATGCAGTGTTGGAGAACTGGGGGGAAAATGTGAGAGTTATTCACTAGAGCATTTCATAAATCACACCTAAGATCCTTCTTTTTACAGCTAACTGTATCTGAGGCACCCTCACAGCAGATCAAGTGTCTATGGTGTGATGGTTCCAGAGTTAAATACCCCCCCACATGTTTGAATTCACCCAGACTAGACTCAGCTGGCTGGAAGTTAAGGAATGAAGCTTTATATTCACAGCTCAGCACAATATACAAGCAGAGATTTACAATATATTACAGATCTTTACAACTATATACAAGTTAAAAGTAATACAGAAACACACTACCCCTCCCAGAAATCAGAGTCCCCAAGAGCGGTTCCCAAGCACCCTTCCACCTTCTCCCTACCTCCCAGTCTTATCCCAGAATCTGCCTTATGTGCAAGGTAAATCAGAGAGATTGGCGAGGGGGGTTAGAAGCAGAATTGATTAGTTGGGTTACACAGATCCAGCTAGAAGCCAGGGAGAGAGAGCTCAGACTCTGCAGACAGAGAACAACTCTGTCTTATCTATGTTTGTGTCCTTGCTTTTGTACATCTCAGTAAGCCTATGAGTGGAGACATCACCATTGTTTTCACAGCCTATAATCTCTCTTCTTAAAATATTCCAGTTAACCTCAAACCAGCAGACATGGGCAGGTTAAGGAGAGCTGTCTGTCCCACTGACACCCCCACATCTGATTTCAGTAACTGAGCACTCTCCATATTCCCTACATGTTCTAACATGGTGCTCTGCAGAGGCCAGTATCACTACAGCTTGTTTCATACAATCATAGAATCAGTCAGGGTTGGAAGGGACCACAAGGATCAGCTAGTTCCAACCCCCCCTGCCATGCCCAGGGACACCCTACCCTAGATCAGGCTGCCCACAGCCTCTGCCAGCCTGGATGCAAACACCTTCAGGGATGTGGCCCCTACCACCCCCCTGGACAACCCATTCCAGGGCCTCACCACTCTCATGCTGAAGAACTTACCCCTCACATCCAGGCTGAATCTCCCCACCTCCAGCTTTGCTCCATTCCCCCCAGTCCTGTCACTACCTGATAGCCTCAAAAGTCCCTCCCCAACTTTTTTGTAGCCCCCTTCAGATCCTGGAAGGCCACAAGAAGGTCACCTGGGAGCCTCCTCTTCTCCAGCCTGCACAGCCCCAACTCTTTCAGTCTGTGCTCACAGCAGAGGTGCTGCAGCCCTCTGAGCATCCTCGTGGCCCTTCTCTGGACCCCTCCAGCATATCCACATCCCTCTTGTAATAGGGGCTCCAGTCTTGTAATAGAGGCTCCAGGACCCTATTTCATAAGCAAACAAGTTTGCTGTGCTTCCTAGTAAGTGCTGGAAGCAAGGTGTCCCTTACCAACTGAATGCAAGGTCATGGACGTGTCTGCCCTTCTTTCATCACCACATAAAGCTGTTGCTGGGCGCCTCTGGAGACATGGTTGCACAGCACAAAGGCTTAGGACCGACCAAAAACTTTCTTCAGTCATATCTGAGTGCTTTATGAGTCTCCACTCCTGAAGCAGCACCAGCGGTTTCACCCGTTGATTCAGACTGGATGTGAAGAGAAGCTTCTTCACCATGAGAGTGGTGAGAGCCTGGAACGGGTTGCCCAGGGAGGTTGTTGGGGCCACATCCCTGGAGATGTTTAAGGCCAGGCTGGATGGGGCTGTGGGCAGCCTGATCTAGGGTAGGGTGTCCCTGGGCATGTCAGGGGGGTTGGAACTAGGCGATCCTTGTGGTCCCTTCCAACCCTGACTGATTCTATGGTACGCGGTGCTCTCTCCATGGCTGCTCAGGTCACCTCGACATTGCCGCCCAGGCGGAGCTGCCGAGGTGCAGTGAGGCAGAGCAGCCAGCAGGTGGCGCCCTCGGCCCAGCAAGCCCTTGGCAGGCACAGCCTGGGCGAGCCAAACGCGACCCAGAGGTCAGCACGGCCCCGGGCGCCGCCGCTGCGCCGCCGCTAACGCCGTTACCGCTGCGCTGCCGCTAACGCGGTTACCGCTGCTTCAGGAGCGAGCAGCCGGGGCTAGGCGCTGTTCATCCGGCCCTGCCGCATCCAGCACGCTTCTTAACGCCAGCGATGTGTAAACCACACTAAATTAATTTGAAGCACCTGAAAAAGAAGTTAAATCTATCGGCTGCTAAACACGGCGGAGGATAAACCCTAGAACACGAAGAGCTCCTAGGGTTGAAGCCAGCAAATAGATTGTACCACTTCTGACTACGAAAAGAAAAAAAAAACAAACCAAAACAAAAAAACCCAAACAGTCCTGAAAGGGGACTGGCCAAAACAAAGGTTTTTTTAACGTTAACAAGTAGTTTGTTCAGGTGAAGGTGAGCTAGGCAACTATTAATTTCACCTTAGGTTATCTATTGTTTTTAGTTGCCAAAATTAGAGACCTGTCTGGCACTTGTCATTACCTTAAAGTGCTGCAGCTCCCACATTCAAGTACAGCATCTGATCTATTCAGTTAGTATATGGCCAAGTGCGAGGTCCTGCATCTGGGTTGAGGCAATCCCAAGCACAAATCCAGGCTGGGCAGTGACTGGCTGGAGAGCAGCCCTGAGAAGAGGGACTTGGAGGTGCTGGTGGATGAGAAGCTCAACATGAGGCAGCAGTGTGCACTTGCAGCCCAGAAAGCCAAGCAGAGCCTGGGCTGCAGCAGAAGTGTGGCCAGCAGGGTCAGGGAGGTGATTTTCCCCTCCTACTATGAGACCCCACCTGGAGTACTGAATCCAGTTCTGGAGCCCCTATTACAAGAGGGATGTGGACATGTTGGAGGGGTCCAGAGAAGGGCCACGAGGATGCTCAAGAGGGCTGCAGCACCTCTGCTGTGAGCACAGACTGAAAGAGTTGGGGCTGTGCAGGCTGGAGAAGAGGAGGCTCCCAGGTGACCTTCTTGTGGCCTTCCAGGATCTGAAGGGGGCTACAAAAAAAGCTGGGGAGGGACTTTTTAGGGTATCAGGTAGTGACAGGACTAGGGGGAATGGAGCAAAGCTGGAGGTGGGGAGATTCAGACTGGAGGTGAGGAGGAAGTTGTTCAGCATGAGAGTGGTGAGGCCCTGGAATGGGTTGCCCAGGGAGGTGGTTGGGGCTCCATTCCTGGAGGTGTTTGCATCCAGGCTGGCAGAGGCTGTGGGCAGCCTGCTCTAGGGTAGGGTGTCCCTGGGCATGGCAGGGGGGATGGAACTGGCTGATCCTTGTGGTCTCTTCCAACCCTGACTCATTCTATGATTCTATATAAAGGACTTCAGCTGTCCCCAATGATTTACATAAAAGTTACCATTAAAGTCAGGTTCTAACAGTGCAAATAAAGAAGGCTGCCAGGAAGGAAGTGTGGCAGACTCTGTGAACACCAGCTGTCACCTGTCCCTGCTGAGCATTCAGCACACCACTAACCTAGGAAGAGAGAGAAAGGATTCAGGTAATAGCCCTCCCAGTCTAGGTGAAGCTCTATTGAGACAGAACTGATTCTTCACTCAACATTTCATGACCTTCCTCCCTCTCTGTCACAAAGGGGCTCTTAGGACAAACTGGAGAGAGGCTTCTGTGTACCACAGGCAGAACTGAGTGAAGGCACTCAAGTGAAAGAAGGAGGTAATTCTACATTTACAAAACACTAAAGTTGCTAGGATTCTCAGGGCTCCTGAATTTCTAAAGGAATTTCAAAGCCTAGCGAATGACTAAGAAATAAGAGAAGGTATTTCCTGTCGAAAGCTGGCAGTGCTCCAAGGAAGAGCTAACTCCTGCCAATAGGAAGTAGTCTTTATGAAGTTTTCTTAAGCACAGTTGTCTACCTCCCAGAGTATTTTTCCAGTACTGAACCAGGATGTGCAAACAGAAAAACTTACCGGAACAGGAACTTGAAGGCATGTGAGATTTCAGCAGCTGGCTGGTTTCCTCAGAAAGCTTGCTCAATACATTAAACACACAAGGTGCAGGACACAGGCAGAATGTTCACTGGGGCAGCAAAAGCTCAGCCCTTCTGCTATTTGCATGTTCTGCAACCTCACCTCCAGTGATGCCCTCACTGCATCCTCTCCACTAAGTGTATTACCTTCACCTTTGCTCCCAAAAAAATACGTGATGCAGAAAGGTTAGTACAGGAGAGGACATCTGTGGAGGTTCCCCTGTATGTAAATTAAGTTAATCAGTTGCTATAGACACATCTGCAGCTCTGGGAGCTGTGCTTTCCACCTGCCTTTGTGACAAGGGGTACCCTGCAACCTATGGCTGCTGAGCCACCGCTGAAGCCCAAACAGGGCACAGCCTCTCTGAATGCAGGAATGCCCTGAAGAGCTGCAAGGTGAGCTTCAGTGCCTGTGGCTGTTGGGAACTCCAGAGACAGTGAAGGGAGATCCTACTGCCAAAAAAAAAAAAAAGCCTTGTAAGAGGCTTAGCCTTCGGAATATCTTTGTCACATAAACACTTCACAGCATTGTCTGACTTAACCCAGACAAAAGTGAATCAAGAGCAAGGTTTCATTACCCATGGTGATGGGAGAACAAATTATCTTGGGCTGGGGAGACAGAGAAGACTACTGCAAGGGTATGTGATCTCTGTCACAAGATACATGCTGCCCAAGTCAACTGATGCTGCCTGCTGAGGCTAGGACACCCCTGTAGGGAAAATGCAGACAGAACTCCAGCACAAAGTTCTGAAGGAAGAGTTTTAACAGAAGGCACTCATGGTACAACTCTGATAGAAATTTCCTCACTTCAAAATCAGTTAGGTCAGAGAGCTGAGTCACAGAGATGATCAAAGGAAGAATTTCCAGCCTTTGCCTGTGGCCCACTACACAGATCTAAGATGGAACTGAAACAGATCTGCCCACTGTTCCTTGTAATTTTTGGACAGCAACAGGTACCAGCAACATATGAGGTGGAACATAAAGACAAGGAACTGGGATGAAAGGTACACAGGTTTGTAAGATACCTGCAGGAGATTCAGAGTTCAAATCTGGGCTCACTGGGCCTTTTCCACATCTCTGGTGGTACAGAGAGTCTGCTGAAGTAGACTCTCAAAGTATAAATGGAAAAGGGATGATAGATGAGGAAAAAAAACACCTTCTGCAGGAACTGCTTGAGACAAAGAGAAGCACACATCCTGTGCTACAGCAGGCAGGCAGCTGAGCAGCAACACATGGTGGGCTAAGGACAGTCTGTGTAAATCCTCATGCTGCAGCAGGACTGCCTTTTGCTAAAGAAAAACAGTGTGTCACTGTTCCTACCAGGCTACCAGAAGTGCTGAAAAGTGATGAAAAGTTCTATGTCCTTTGTTACCTGCTTGGCTGTAAATTGTCTCCACCTACTACAGCAATTAAGAGCAAACACCAACCCCGTGTATGTTTCCAAAGAGCCTGGAGCTGTTAAGACTAGAAGGAAGTGTTGCTGGTAGCCAGACGACTGAATAAGGTGGCCAAAGTGAAGCTCTTCCCCTGTTCAGCTGACAAGAAGCTCAGCAGTTAGGTTAGCAGAGTCTCTTACAGAAAGGTGAGGGTTATTTTCCCTCACTACAAACATGACAGGCTTGGAATAACCTCCTTTTATGCTACAGACAGTTCCCCCTCTCGTTTGCTCAGCTAGTGATACAGCTCTGGGAATATTCCAGCTGTTGACACAAGCTTGAGGCCCGGGGCCACTTTCCAAGTGTTTCCAAGACACACAACTGGGCAAACAAACTCTTTCTCAGACTATGCCTTTTAGTCCAACTGTCTTTACACCCTCTTCTTCCATTTTGTTTCCCTTCTCTGTTCTCCCTTTTTCGTAAGTAGAAGGCATGCCACTAATTTCTTTCTCTGTATCAGAGATTACACAAGGGCAAAGCCTTTGTTAAACAAATCCTTCTTAAACAAAACCCTTTCCTTTGGTGGGTTGGCCACCTGGAACATACAGGAAAGCTGCATTAGCAGGAATTAATGTTGTTTCTGGCAGGACAACCAACAGTGTCCTCATCAGCACATCCTTTGGATGGATTAATGGTGCTGACCTCAAAGGCAGAGCGAGAAGCGTTCTTGAGTGACAAGAGCACTGTCATGTGAATCTTGGGCTTGAATCCACCAACTGAAAAAAAAAAAGAAAAATGGAAAAAAACCCAGAAAGTGTAAACAGAGAGTTTGAAAAAAAAAAGACAACAAACCAGATATGGAAGTAAGAATTGAACTTGAAGACTTTCAACTCAAGCTTTCTGAACGAGTGTCAGTTCAAGACCAGCTTTATGGAACTTTTCTTTGCCACTCTTACCCAGTGACTTAACCATATACCTCATCAAAGACTTTATTGTATCTTAATAGTAGTAACACAGCATCTGTAAACCTAAGCATTCTCTGCTGCTACACCACACCAAGTCTCAGCAATACTACTAAGATGACAAGACTGCAGGATGCCAGACCCTTCCTTTGCCAGCTATAGACGTAAGGGATGCCACTGCTGTGTTCAGTAAGAGTGGACACCACCAGAGCAAAGGGCAAACTTCCAGTTTTGTGCTTGGTCACGCACCAGTGTGACATGGCTCATCTGCTGCTCCCAGTGTACCTGTCCTTGCACTTGGTTTATTCGTGATCACAATTGTTTGTTGCAAAGGGAGAAGCTGCTCATGCCCTGGTTCTACGTAAACAGGAAAATGAAATCACACAGTGAAAGTTTGGGGTTTTTTTTCAGCCACAACAGAAAGAAATCAGAATATCCATACAGCAAATGACATCACAGCTGCTCTCAACAGCCTGGCCGTGAATATCACACAGCAGCACAAGCAGGGGCACTTTGTTTGCTGTACAAAAGGGTAACTTACTTGATAACAGAGAATCCCAGAACAGCTCAGGTTGGAAGTGACCTCAGCGATCATCTGCTCCAACCTTCCCACCATGGGCAGGGACACCTCTCAACTAGAATCAGCCTCATCCAATCTGCCCTTGAACACCACCCCAGGGAGGAAGCAACCACAGCCTCCCTGGGCAGCCTGTTCCAGACTTTCGCCAGAAAAAGGTATTAATACTGGGCCTGCATTTTGTTAGCTTTCAATGGTGGAAATCAGAAGCAGCAACATTTTTGCACTCAGCCTAAAGGGCTTATCGAAAGTCATGTTTTGTTTTTTTTTTTTCACAAAGGTGTCCAAGCAGAAAGGTGAACTCCCAGCCTTAACTGAATGTCACGCTGCAATGAGCAGGGAAAGAACAAACACAAACTTACAGACACAGTTTGCTCTTTGTATCATGAAAGCCTGGCAGAATTCCACCACTGGAGCCCTGCCAAAACACAGCACCCCTGTGCCCCCGAGCTCCTAAAGCTCATGTCCGTCCCTTCACCACTTAAACGCCTTCATTAATCTCAATTCATTGCGGCAATAGGTTTCAGAATTCACTGAAAGCAGGCAAAGTTTCAGTGTTTCGCAACCACTCAGGTCGTGTGCAGCTGCCACCTGCGACGCATGGAAAGGGTCAGGCACTGAGCGGAGGCCAAGCCCGCAGTGGCTGCCTGTTGCTGCTGGCAGGCTCAGCACCAGCAGGAGCAGCAGCAGCAGCGGCAGCAGCAGGGGCAACGACAGCGGCGGCGGCAGCGGCAGCAGCAGCAGCCCGCCCCTGTGCAGCCTTCCCCTGCACAGCCTGCCCTTGTCTGGGCCCAAGCCCTTTCAGATCTGACCCTGACCCCTTGTGATATGCTGATGTTTACAGGCTCACAGGATGTTAGGAGTTGGAAGGGACCCAAAGAGATCATCGAGTCCAACCCCCCTGCCAGAGCAGGACCAGACAATCTAGCATAGATCACACAGGAACACATCCAGACAGGCTTTGAAAGGCTCCAGAGAAGGAGACTCTACAACCCTCTGGAGAGTCTGTGCCAGTGCTCTGGGACCCTTGCAGTAAAGAAGTTGCTCCTTGTGTTGAGGTGGAATTTCCTGCACTGTAACTTACACTCATTGCTCCTTGTCCTATCCCAGGGAGCAAGTGAGCAGAGCCTGTCCCCCCACTCCTGACCAGTCCTCAGAGATTTATAAACATTTATTAAATCCCCTCTCAGTCTTCTCTTTTCCAGACTGAAAAGACCCAGGTCCCCCAGCCTCTCCTCATAAGTCATGCCCTCCAGTCCCCTCATCATCCTTGTAGCCCTCCACTGGACCCTCTCCAGCAGATCCCTGTCCCTCTTCAACTGGGGAGCCCTAAACTGAAGGCAGTACTCAAGATGAGGTCTCACCAGGGCAGGGTAGAGGGGAAGGAAAACCTCCCTTGATCTGCTGGACACACTCTTCTTAATACACCCCAGGATCCCATTGGCCTTCTTGGCCACAAGGGCACATTGCTGTGCCATGGATGTTCTCCACCAGCACTCCCAGGTCCCTCTCCACAGGGCTGCTCTCCAGATGTTCTTCACCAGACAGCCCCAGAGGCACAAAGATCACTTCATCACACACGGCCGCTACTCTTGAGGAACAGGCTGGGCTCAGAGGACAGCCCTGAGGTATTCCTGCACGCAACTCATTGACTTCCTCGCTGCCTCTGATTCTTTTTAGCTCAGTTTTTAACCCAGACTCACGGCACCTGCGAGAGTTCCATTCATCGGCACTTGTGTGCCCACGCAAGTCGCGTTTCTCTCTCGGGTTCTGCTCGGGACAGCTTTGTGACACTTGCCTCTGAGAGGGTGGCCAAGAGGCCTTTAACCGACGCCTCTGACCCGGGCACAGGTCCCCGCCAGCGCCGCAACTAAACCGCAGCGGCCGGGCCGGGCCGGGCCGGGCGGTCCCTGGGCCGCCACGAGCTGCAGCGACCCCGACCCCCGCCCCTCAGCTGATGCAATTCGTTTCCCCGCTTGCTTTGAGCCGCGGGCCAATCAGACGCTGGCCTGGGCGCAACGTCACGCCGTCCCGGCCAATCAGGAAGAGACACGATGGTAGAAATCCGGGCGGGGCCGCGACGAGCAGAGAGCTCAGCGAGTTGTGGCGCCGGGCGGCGTCCCCAGTTGTGCTGCTCCGGCCATGGCAGCGCTGCCCGGTGCCGCGGCCCCCCGGCTGCTTCTCATCTCTGGCAAAGCGGCTGAGCCCTCCGACCCTGCGGCGGCTCGGCAGCTCTCCGTTGTCCTGCCAGCGGGAGCCGCTCCTAGCCCCACGGGGCTCGAGGCCCCGCAGCCGGCCCGCAAGCGGCAGCGGCTGACCCATCTGAGCCCGGAGGAGAAGGCGCTGCGCAGGTGAGTGGGGCCGGCGGCGACGCCTGGCGTGTGGCTCCGTGCGGTGGTGTCTGTCCGCAGGGTGTCACCGCCTTGCCCTGTCCCGTAGGAAGCTGAAGAACCGCGTGGCGGCCCAGAGCGCCAGGGACAGGAAGAAGGCGCGGATGACCGAGCTGGAGCAGCAGGTGGTGGAACTGGAGGAGGAGGTGAGGGGCCGGGTTGAGGGGTTGGGCGGGCTGGTGAGACGGGAGTGGGCCGCGCTGCGGCCTCCCCGGCTCATCGGTAGCTCCGCAGAACCAGAAGTTGCTGCTGGAAAACCAGCTCCTTCGGGAGAGGACGTGTAACCTCACACTAGAGAACCAGGAGCTCCGCTGCCGCCTGGGCCTAGTTGTTCTGAAGACGGAGGAGGAGGAGAACGAATCCAAGGTGAGCTTTAAGCCGCTGGTCTCCCTCTCCTGGGCGCAGCTTTCCGGGAACTGCCCAGCTAAGAGGCAGCTGCGTGGCAGTGGGCGGGGACGAGTACCCCCGGCGGAAGCCTTGTGGCGGGGAAGGGAACGGGCCGGCCTGTGTCCGCAGCTCGGACTGACGGACAGCCCCCAGTCGGTGCCGTGGGTGGTGGTGAGGTGACGGTTCCGAGCTGTTCCGAGGCTATTTCATCACCTTTTCTACATTGCTTTGTGGAAGGGTAGTGGTTACTGTTACAGTTGCATGTGTCTGTCTCAAGGGAATAGGACTTAAGAGTGGGGTGCGGGGGTCAGGTTCCCCTTTAAAAATGGTGAAATAAATCTGCAACTCAATGGCAGGTTGAGCCAGATTGGAAGTGGCATTACCTTCAGATTCCTGCTGCGCAAGCAAGTGTGGGAATCTGATCCTGATGCCTTTGCTGGAAGAGCATCACCTTCAGGATTCTGTATTGTGTTGCCTGCCTGGGACATTGCTGGTGGCTGACTGGATTTTTTTTTTCTTTCCCTTGACACAGTTTGTGAAGGAATCACAGGTGGATGAAATCAGGTTGGTGACCGGGTCCGCTGAGTCCGCAGCACTCAGACTACGTGTTCCTCTGCAGCAGGTGCAGGCCCAGCAGTCACCATTTCTGATAACTTCCATGTGGATTCTGATGGCAGTGATTCTTCAGACTCAGAGGTGAGCACCCACACTCTTAGGCAGAGTGCCTGTCAAAATCGGTGTGGATTTAATGTTGGTGTCACAGCTTCATGATATAAAGACTTTCCAAGCCTGGAATACTGTATTTGTGGCTTAAAACAGCTGTGTTAAGTTGTGCTTCCTATGTATAGGAGTTTGTGCAATTCATTCAAGTCTGATTTCCATAAAATCTGGGAGGATATTTCCTGAAGCAGTCTTTCAGCACCTTGCAAGCATGTGCAAATTCTGTGCTCTTGCTGGTGTTGAGAACAGACTTGATCACTTGACACAGCTGTTCAGACCTGGAGCTGTCCCTCTTGTGAATGGCTTCCAGGAATGCAAGGATAGGTCTGCTGAAGCAAAGCTCTGCTACTTGTAGTGTGAAGCCAACAGACACTGTGGTACCTGATGGCCTTGAGAAGCTGGAGTTTCTAGTAGAGGCTCTGAATATCAAATGCATGTAGAATTCTAAAGTGATTGGCAGTGCCTTTAATGGACAGAGATTCTTCTGGAAGATAGTTGCCTTTACTGCCTGTTTGGATAGTTCCATGCCTGTTCTAGTTCTCTGATCATGTTAGCATACAGCAACTTCCACGTGAGGGTTAGTAATTGCCACAGCTGATGTTTTGCTGTAACAGTAGCAGGCTGTCTTTCTAAAATAAGTGTTTCATTCTGCAGTCTGATCTGCTCTTGGGCTTTCTGGATGGTCTGGACCCAGACATGTTTCTCAAATACGCTGGTCCAGAGTCAACCTGCCTGCAGAAGCTGGAGGAAGAGATCTGTGGAGAAACAAATTCCATACCACCCTCCACCTCTCCTTCTTTGGGGTCCCCATCAGCCAAGCTGGAGGCCATTAATGAACTGATCAGGTTTGATCATGTGTACACAAAGCCCCTGATGCTGGAGATTCCTGTTAAAATGGGCAACCAAACCAATATGCTAGTGAAAATTGAAGAAGTATCTCTCTCTCCGTCTGAAGACAAAGCTGTCCCTGAGCTCCCAGTATCTGTGAAAGAGGAACCTGTAGACAGCTTCATGCCTGAACTGGGTTTCTCTCACCTGCTTTCCTCTCATTGCAGCCCTGCAGCCTCAAGCTATCTGTTGGATGCCTGTAGTGACTCTGGGTATGAAGGGTCCCCATCACCCTTCAGCGACATGTCCTCTCCACTTGCCACTGACCATGCCTGGGAGGATAGCTTTGCCAATGAACTCTTTCCCCAACTGATCAGTGTCTAACTCAGTAGTGTTAACTTCCCCTTGCATAGCTGTCCTGGCAGAAGAGCAGGATCTGCCCCTTTGTGGGGGGAGAGAGGGAATCAAGTGTGTTCAGGAAAGTGGTGTTCATTTTAACCCCTGCTAGCAGGGGGGTGATGGCCAATGCTTTCCTGCTGGTGGGAGAGCACCGATGCTCTCCTGCCCTCACCTCTCATCAGGGCTGGCTTAGGAGGGAGGAGAAGCTGGTTTCTCAACTACCTGCCAATTCTACACAAACCTAAAAGTGAATGTTTGGTCTGCATTCAAAATAATTTAAACCAAAATCTGCAGTGGGATCTGTGCATGGACAGCTGGGTTGAGACTAAATAGTCTGCATGTCTCACAGATTTACTGTGTAAGTGCTTGGTTTCCATTTGCTATGTAGAGTTGCTTTCTCCATTTCATATTTAACTGTATTGGTGCAATTAAAGTGCAATGCAGCTCACTGACCCTTTTTTGCCTTGGATCTCAGTGGGGAGGGGAATAGTTATGGGGCCTTGCAAAGTTTTTGAAAGTAGAATTTTTAAGAGATTAGGTCTGAAATGTCTTGTCCTTGTATCAGCCCAGCAGCATTTCCATGATGTACACAGCTGGATGCTTCAGTTGCTTTCTGGAAGCATCTGATGCTGCTGAAATCTTAAGCTGAATGTGGAAGCTGTCCCAGGTGTTTGCACAACTCTTCTTGGTTTTGGTGCTGCTTCAGCCCTTGTGTTAAACTTTGACTAAAATAACTTGGCACTGGGAAGGGCAGGAAATGGGGGGGGTGGGTCAACGGGAGGATGTTGGTTGCTGACAGTCAAGGTGGCAGGCCTGCTTGGGGTTACAAACTTGAGTAACCTGGCTTGGTGTAATAAAGCATCCTAGCTGATGACTGGAGTAAAAGCCACAGCTGTGCAATACAGTGGAAAGTTAGATAAAACTCACCTGTAAGTTAATCAGAATAAGTTGCTTTGCTTTCAAGCTGGGAAATAGAATTGACTGTGAGAAGACCCTTCAGTATGTAATAAATAGTGAGGCTAAAAAGCAAATGGGCAGAGAACAACTGGATCCTAGTTCTGCATTATTTTTTATCAGTAGTATTTGAGTGTAATATGAAATGAAGGTAGAGCAGGAAGAGTATGAGAAGATTAATTTCTTTAAAACTCAGTTTTATGACTTCCAGGATAAGAAGCAAATACATGGGCCTGTGTATGAGCAGCTGAAACTAGCACCTGCAGAAGGGCTGATCTTCACACGCCTTCCCTGGAGCTAGAGAAAGGTTGAGACTTGCACACCAAAGATGTGCAGCTGTTTTTTCTGTTCTCCCATCTGGCCTTTAAAAGCTTGCACAATTAGAAAGGTAACCACAGCAACTGCAGTAGCTGTTCCTGTTGAGTGCTGGAGTACTCCTAAGCGAGGTTTGTGTTCTTGTGAGGTGGTTGCCGCAGACGTCCTGTTCTGCAGGCAGCTCTTCCTTGCTGTCGTTTGATCCCAGCTGCAGAAGTGGAATTTTTGGTGCTGTGTGCTGTCTCCCTTTTTAAGGTATCTCAGGTTCTTGTGGATTTCTCAGTATGGTTTTGTTTGGTGTTTAGAACTGCAGTTCCTAGGCAAGCTACTATGCCTAAACTGAGTACTTTTCCAAGTGTAACAGCAATGAATTTTCAATCACTAAAAAGCTCAAGGAAGTCTTTAAGGGTCACATTTCTGTTGTACTTGAAACTGGACTCTGTTTAATAGGTTCATGCTCAAGGCTTGCTAAGCCCAGCAGAGCTGTTCAGTGTAGTATTTGCACTGGTTTGCTTCCCTTTTCCAACTTTACAGCTCCAGGTATTTTCCTGGCATGTTTTATCCTTGCTTACTGGTAGAATTAGGTTCCAAAGGCAAGCTGCTACTATACTGAGATCTCTCTCTCACTGAAAGCACCTGACCAGTTCTTCTTGGACATCTGGAAGCCTAACAGCTAGTGGCTTTTGCTAGAATCAAGTCCAGAGGTACTACTGAGGCAGAATGAGGGTTTTAAAAACATGTGGGAGGACATCAACATCTACAGGCTGAAGTGTGTGATTTAAGCTCTTCCTGGAGAGGAGAGCTGCTAAGTTAAATCAGGCAAAGCTGAGGCAGTGTAGGGATGAGTAACACATGGGCAGGGACCAAACTTCACCTCTACAGCATGCTGCCTTAAGGTGACTGCTCTGACTGCTGCCTTCTGTTGAAGTCCTAATTGCCTGGTGCCAAGCATGGATGGTACCTCTGCATGTGACTAACTCCATCTGTGATGGAAGCCACACACCTGCTCTAGCTAACTCATGCATGCCCAGCTGCAGTTCCATGCCAAAATAAACTCTTCCCATCTGCAGTCTCCCAGGCATGTCCCAGGGAGACTCAGACCACCAAGAGA
This sequence comes from Psilopogon haemacephalus, assembly GCA_013396835.1. Lineage (NCBI taxonomy): Eukaryota > Metazoa > Chordata > Aves > Piciformes > Megalaimidae > Psilopogon > Psilopogon haemacephalus. The sequence goes on along the minus strand of VWZI01018148.1, from coordinate 773,102 downwards.
GCCTTATATAATGCTGAATTGGTCAGGTTTTACATTGTTCTTCTCTCCAATACTGCATTAGAGAAATATTTACGTCTTGTCTTAAATCCACAGTACAGTTTGAGTGCTTGACCTGGTCTAGGAACTTCTCACAAGTTTTCATATTTTTTAAAATATAAATCTGATGTGCTCCTTTCTCCTCCTTTTGAGAGCAAAAGCTCTAGTATGCCCCTCTTTATCCTTTGGCTTCTTGAAAACCTCCTGAAGAGAGGCTGTTGCACAAGAGAGCAAAGTGTTACATTGCAATAGATTTTTTTTTTTATTTTTTTTTTTTAAACATTTGAATTGGTTTTAAAACTCTCCTCAAGCCGTTCCTGCTTTTAGATAGACCTTCCTGTCAGTCTGCTGTAAAATGAAAGACCTGAAAACACAGCTACAGCAACACCGTTTGGTACATCTTTGCTTTAAGATCTACAGCAACTTTTCCTTTCTGGGAGCTTCAGCTCTCTTCCACCTGCTGCTGTCTCCCCTCCCAGCACAGATGGTCACACTGGAGGAAAGAAGTGACAATGCTAGCAGAATACTTTACCCTTCAGCTGAGGCTCTGGACAAAGCTCTGGAGACTTTACCTTCTATCAGGAATGAAACACAGCCATCTACAAAATATTTTAGAAAATTTATTGAAAACTGACATACAAAGGGTGATTTGGTCCCAAGAGAAGAACAGACCAGAATCAGATCTTCTGTATTTCAAAATAAAACTTTTCCCTAATACTGCATTACATTTGCCAGCCTGCCTGTTGACAGCAGCAAAGGAAGTCTTTCAAGGAAGCCAACAACAAATGGAACTGTTACAAACACACAAGTTTGAAAACACTCAGTAACTTGGTTCTCTCTTTGCCCTCTCCTAATGACTGCTATAGCAAGACTCTTCTCAGTCTTCCTGGACACTCAGTCCCTGCTCTTTTCCTCCGTCAACTGCAAGTGATTGAACCCTGTTCTAACACAAGGGTGGAAATGAATTATGACCAAAAAAACCCCCATTTTCTACCAAAGCAAATGCCTTGGATGGTTTCCCCCATCTCTGTCTTTGCCAGCAGCTCAGTACTACATTCCTGTTTCGGAGGCAGAGTAACAGGGGTCAGTGATGCCACATAAACATCAAATGACTAAGAGAAAACACACCTCTGGAAGTCAACCTTTGGTGCAAACATAACAGGAAAAAAAGTGTGCTTGGAAGCAGTCTGCACATTTGCTTTGTCATTTTTAAGAGGACAATATCGATTTGACACATTAAGGTCTACCCTAGTTTTCTACACCCTCTTAAAATTTTAGGGTTGATGAGATGGTTTAATCAAATTTTTAAATCCTTTCTTTTTGGCTTGTTTAGGATTCAGAGCTGTTGACTAAAACACTTCCAATGTTGAACTTTCACCATAATCCTGCAGGCTCTGGAGGCCTCAGTGACTACAGTCTTCTCCAGAGTGCACTGCTTTAGGTTCAAGCAATGTAGCACAAAGGCTGTGAATTTTTTTAGCATGTTTGACAGCTTAATAATAATAATACAGGAAAAAAAAAATTGCATAGCACATGCAAGAGATGTATAGCAGAGCCTACAACAAAATTGGCCATAATGGCAAGATAAAGCTGTGCACATTCTCCAAGCTAACAAAGCTTCCAGATTGTAAAGTTATACACCAGTTTCCAAAGCAGTACCTATTCAAGTGTTGGAATGGTTTTAGTGAAGCTCTGAAATGTCCTGGCAAGGGACAGCAAATGTCACACAAGCTTTGACAGGAGCAGCAAGACTGATTAGGGCTTAACAAATAGGGCATCCTCTGAACAAAGCTGCTGCTGTCAGCCAGGAGAAAAGAAAGGATGACTGCAGAAAGAGAAGCTCGGTTCTGAAGTACCACCTCTGGGTTCTCCAACAGTAAAAAGCATCATCACAAGGATTACCCATGAGCCATGCAGAGCATGAACAGATCTCTCTCACACAAACAGCTGCACTGCTGTGGGCTTGTTTTAACTTAGACAGACATTAAAACCAGACTGCAAAGCTACAACTCTGAGCAGAACCTAGCACATGGAGAGGGATCTCTTAGGAAAAGCCTCAACTCACACACAGCTTTTCAGCCCTTGAGCTTTCTCAGAGAAGACTGCTTTGCTTAAGGGTTTTAAGCATAATGGACCTGTTGTGCATTAAGGAAAGGTACAAGCAATAACTCATTGTGGATTCCATAACACTCCAAGCAGGGTACAAAATTCTTTTGGCACACATCTGTATAAGCTATGTAATTTATGGCAAGGGCACGTGTTCTGGCTTCAGTCTGGAGTCCCTTAGGGGAAGACACTTCACCACCAGCAGTCTCAAAATCTGGGGCTTGGTTAGAGACAATAATCAGCATTTGACTCTCTTTGTGCCAGAGCAAGTCAGCTCCCTGTTCCTGATGAACGTACCATGTTTACAGAACTAAAGCAAGCCATTTAGATAAGTGTTCAACTGACTTCCAGCTGATGCACACAAGGAGCTACAGCACAAGGTCAGTGTCAATCAACTGGCTGAGAAGAGCTTTTCTTCAGACTGTATCATGTGAAGAGGGGAGCATAAAAGCCCCACAGCTTAGGAGCCAATGACCCAGAGATGACTGAAGTAAGTATTTTTATTTTGCAGGTCAGTAGTAGCTGGTTTGAGTTTCTACAAAGCAAGAGGCTTATCTCAGCTTTAACTCCCTTCTCCACCACACTGCAGAATGTTCCACTTCTACATTTGAGTTTGCATCAAGCACAAAGCAGCCACAGATGGGGCAGTGTGAAAAGCTGCATTTCCATAGGGATTGCTTTTCTAGCTGTGACTGGACTTGAAATTGTTTCTTCCTCTCCATACCTTTTTGTAACTCAGACTAAACTAACTGACCAAGCGTAGTATGTGCACCAAAGTCTTAGTGGCTCAGTAAGTTAAAGAGTTGTGGCTTAAGCCACAGTTACATTCAATATTTGGATTTAAAACTTTACCAAGGACAGTTAAAAGGACATTTCACCATTAAGCAAGATGGAAAAGCTACATCTGCATTCCAAAGGCCTCTGGATTTACCTTCTCAGTAAAAACAAGACTCTTTACCAAACTGGAGTAGAGCAATCTTGGGGGGGGATCAGTTTCACTGAGTTGTATCTGGCCAATCCATGTTCTTAGGATTGTTAGTAGGAAAAATAAAAACAAATAGTAAAACTTCAGATTCACACATCAAACCAGGAAAAAAGTGGGAATCAAAAAACAGCAAGAAAAACCATCAGAAGCTCACCACTTCCTAAAATTTGGCATCTACAACTCCATCTCTTCTTCTGCACACCCAGAAATTCCCAAACTAGCATATGGATCTGGAGACATGGCAGTCTGTTGTGATTCAGGGAATGTGTCAGTTTGTGGGTCAAAAGCAGCTCTTGGTGCTGACTGTTTAGCTTGACACCCTTCTGTACTTTGCTCTTTCACGTTCTTAACAGAAACAGACTTCAGTTTATCTGTGAGAAATTCAGGAAGAGGTTTCCACAGCACCAGCTCCATCGAGGGACGGCTCCTGGAAGGGACAGAGGCTCAGTTAAATTCTAAGTTCTCCAATCACAACTACTAAATGCAGAAGACCAGAGATTATATTCACCCTTTGTGCTAGCCTGGAACTATATTCCAGAATCCACATATCTTTCTTGTTTTTCTTCCCCTCTACTAGGTTTCCTCTTCCTTAACTAATTCCATTACTTCTCATTCCAACCCTGCATTTTCTCTCTTCCCTTTTGTTCATTTGATGACCACTGTCAGTCACGTTTCAGGACCTTCTCTTGGAAACTCACATACATACAGACTGAGAGAGAATGGATTATTCAACAAATGCCACTCTGAACAAATGAGGATTACAAAGCAGGCAGCCTCATGACCACTACAGTTACACTTACTTCTCTTTTACACCACGACAGCTTTTCCAATTTTTTTGACCAGATAAATGGTCTGTTATACAACCCTGGCTGCATCATGCAGTAATTAAAGGCATCTCCACGAACATGAGAGTGGGTCTCTCTTCTCATTTGCACATGTTAACTATATAGTACCATGATTTCCTCCAGAACTTACATAGATTCTATTATTTTCTTTGTCAGGACTTCACCAAAATCCCTCTTCATCCCTTTCTTAAGGGTATCTGACAGGATAAGAGTGGGCAGATTGCTAACATTTCCATCAGCATGAACTTCCTCATCTTCATCAATTATCCTAGGAATGGAGGGGGAAGATAAACACTATTGAGCACACTGGTAGTAGGCACATCCACTGCAGACTACAGTCACATCTAGGTGCACCGCCCTGTGCGGAGCAGACCTGACCTCGGCTGGTACCAGAAGCAGCGGGGCCATGCTGACCTGAATCTTTTGGGCCAAGCACCCTAAGAACAGCTGTGGCACAGCAATACTGGAGCAGCTGTGCCACTTCTGGTACCTGAGCTGGCCATGTGATCCCTGCACCGCCCAGCAGTGCACGATGCAAACCAAAGGACTTCCTTCAGAGGAGCTGTAGGGTTCAGCCATGCCACAGGAGAGAGCCTTGGCTACGCAGTGGCTTCACCTGCTCCATTTGAGCCTTGCTGAAATGCCACTGAGTACAGCTCTCAACTTCTACTGATGTCAGAGATTAAAATGGCACGAGAAGCTGAAGACATTTACAACAAACTGGAGGCACCTCCTTCGTTTCCATAACCCTTTTAAAGAAAATTCAGCAGTAGCTGGGACGAATGGGGAACAATCCTCCGAGAGGTCCAAATCAGACTTTGTAAAATAGCTATAGCCAGGTAATAAAGACATACATCACTACTCTTGATTACCCAGGACAAAATGAACCTCGATTCCCTTCACACATCATCTATGGAGCAATAATCTAAAACAAAAAAAAATTGTTTTATAATTTATATAACTTCTGGCTCTCCAGACAACTGCCAACAGTGGTCATTTCAGATCTTTCGGCACCCTGGCTCAGCTGTAATTAGCTGAGATCGACACGTGACATTCCCAGAAGCCTTTCAAAGGCAAAAATGCACAGAACATTTATTCAGTGACTGCAATGGACTGCCCACAGCAACCCCAAGACCCCAACATCAGGCTCTCTGGTGTTCAGCAGCAAGGTGAATCTCAGTCTCACTGCACAGGTGCAGAGAGCTCTGGTTCACACTGCTCTCTATGTCGACAAGCACAAGGATTTCTCAAGCACTTAGAAGCATCCATCACAGAACATGCTGCAGTTTGTGGAAAAAAAAGCTGAGCTCTGGATACCCACAAAAGAGCACAAACCCCAAGTATGGCATACTGATACTGCACAGTGATCACCAAAAAGCAGCTCTTTGTTGAGCATCTCTTGCTCTGGCACCACCAACTTCAGATCACAGGCAGCCTTCAGAAAAGATCCCCTGCCCAGAAGGTTCATCTCAGGCTTACAGCAGTGTTATTACACCACTAAGTGCCAGGTTAACCCTTTAACACCCACCAAAAAGGGAAAGCTCAAAGCCAGTCTGCTGAACCCCTGCATTTACCTGTCCTCAATCTCCTGAAGCTTCCTGCGAGCAACCTCGCATTGCTGTTCCCCCATTGTCTGATCCATTTCTTCACAGGGAATTTCTAACATGGCAGGTCCAGGACCGCTGCCACCACACTGACTTGCTACCTCCCCAGCTGCCTCCTGACCTGCACAGAGAATCCATTCTTCAGTGCTGGGATTCAAAGGGCAATTTTTGGCTCCTGTCAGCCTCTTCTTCCGCACAGGACAACTAGGAAACAAAATGAGTTCACGACTGTCAACAGAGAAAGGTGGCAAAAGGTGGCACTCTGCAGGACAAACCCACACGGAGAAGCAAGGGCGTTTCAGAAGCCTGGACACGCAGTGGAAACACTCTCCACCAAGAAAGCAAATCCACATTGCTCTGATTCAAATCCTGCATGCTCATGCAAGAAAGCCACTGCTACACAACTAATTAACTGAAATGGATCTGGGCTCATGTGCAATTATGGGAAAGAGCTGTAAACAGAAACAACGGCAGAAGCTCCCTTCCTATGTAGGCTTTAGATGAGATGCACCCAGATTGTCAGAGGAAAGAAAAAAGCAGCTTAAGCTTTTTCAGGCCATAAAAGACAAGTTTAATTTACCCTTCTGCCTCTTCTTCTAGCTTATGCTTCTTTCCACAGCGAACAGAGACACTGTAGAAGAAAACCAAACAGTTATTTAGCTTCTAAGTGTATCTGATGTTTATAAACAATATTTCCCTCTCTTTTAAAACTTCACTTGCAGCTAAGAGCCACAGCCACAGCATGTCAGCAGCTGCAAAGAGTCTGGAAGGTGTGGACAATAAACAAACATTCTCTTCTACAGAAAGTTAAAGAAAGCAGTAACTACTCATTTATCTAAGCAGAATTCTATGCTAAATAACACCCCAAAAAAGAGAAATTATCCTTCCCACAAGGCGCAAGATCAATTTTTGCTACAATTCCAGTGTGTCTTGGAGCAACATGCGATACAACTTCAGCCTCACAGAGACAGGCTCAAATTAAACACAACCAAGCAACACAAATTGTACCTCTTACGGTGCAATTCATATTTGTTGTGCTCGTGAGAAAGAGTATGCTTTTTTTTTAAAGGCCCAAAAAACGAACACGAGCTTAAAAGCATGTCAAGAGGTCGGCGATCTTAACCACATCTCTTTCCGTCCGAATACGCCTTCAACACCCCCCCCGCCCCCTCCAAGGAACTGAAAGGCGGCAAGACGAGTACAGCACAACCCACTCTGGCGGGCACACAGAACCAGCCCAGCTCTGTACACACAAAACGTTACCGGGGCAAACAAATCCCAGCCTGCCTGGGGAATGAGCCCCGTGTGACGCTGCCGGTGCGCCCGGGACACCTGCTCCCTCCCGGCCCAGCGGAACTGCTCAGACACTTACTGGCCGTGGCCCGGCTGCAAGTGCAGGCCGTGCGGCCGCGTCGCACTGGTGAAGGAGCCCACCGGGGCCACCGGCAGTCCCTCGTTGTAACTCCCGAGCGCAGCCAGGGAGGCAACGTCGAAGCCGCTTTGCAGGTACAGGCCGGAGGAACCGCCGCCGTCACCGCCGTCGCTTCCGCTCCCTGCCATTATCACCATGGGCGGCTGCAGACGGCCGTGTCCGAAGGCTCCGGGCTGCGGCTCGTCCAGCACAGCTGCCGCCGGGCCGTGACGGTCAGGGGCCATGGCGGGGACCTGGGGGAACTCCACGGCGGGGCCGGAGGGGATGCCCGGACAGGATCTGCCCAGCGCTGCCATTTCCTGCTGCCGGAGAGAAAGAGAACATGAACGCCTCCCGTCCGCTCTGCCGAACGGGACAACCGAGCTCCAGCCGTGCCTCGGCCCGTGGCCGTTCTCCCGCTGCTGGCACCGGCCCTGCCCGTGGCGCTCCGCCCGGAGGCCGCGCAGAGCGGCGCCGGTGGGCGACGCAAGTGACCCTGGCCCGCGGCACCGCCGCCCGCCCCAGGATCTACCGCGGTTCAGCCTGCCCCGCCCCGGTGCCACAGCAGTTGCCCGTAAACCAGCGGAGCACTTACCGCCGGGCCGGGCCGGGCCCGGAGCTGGACGACGTCGCCAGAGCCCAGGTCCTTTCCAGGCCTTTCGCCGCGCTTGGAGAAGGCAGGCAGGGGCACGACGGGAGCTGTAGTCCCGGGCGGCGGCGGCCTGCGGGGCACGACGGGAGCTGTAGTCCCGGGCGGCGGCGGCCCGCGGGGCACGACGGGAGCTGTAGTCCCGGCGGCGGGGTCTGTAGCGAGTCCTTGCCAGAGCCGGAGCGGTGCTGTGGCGGCTATGGGACAGCGCCGGCTCCCGGTGCGCGGCAGGGCTATTCCCGCCAGGAGCAGGAGGATCCAGGCCTCTCCGGCAGCGGCCAAAGCTCCGGTCCCGAAGGGGCGCCGAGACAGAGCCGCTTTTGTCTGCGGCCCGGCTAATCTCTGCCGTCGGCGGGCTGGCGGTGGGGCCGGGGCGGGCTGGCGCACAGCAGCCAAATCCCAGTCAGGTGAGGAGCTGGGGCCGTGGCTTCTCCCCGCTGCGGGCTGTGCGGCGAGGAAGCAGCGGGCGAGGGAGCGCTGCCGTTGGGAGCTGCGGGGAGATGCCACCGAAGCCCCAGGTAATCACCGCTTCCGTAGGAGCTGGGAGCTGCAGCTAACGGGTGCCTGTCGGATGCTTTCTGCTCTGGCTTTAGCGAAGAAGGTGCCTAGGGTGTGGTGCTGCAGATGGAGAGCTCCCCACGTCTGCTGCAAAGCCCGGCGAGAGCTGGGTATGGCAGGCACGAAGAAGTCGTGAGCTGTTGAGAAGAATCCCAGTGGCTTGAGGCAGAAGGCGAAAGTTGTGGTTTAATGCAATAATAACTTCGCTCCTTTGACGCCTTTTAATTCCTGAAGTGTAGTTTACTAAATTTTGCAGAGGAAATGACACTCTGCCCGTACTCCAAATGGAGCAGCAGCCCCTGCTGAGAGGGTCAGGCACGCACAGCAAGGTAAGCCGAACAGCCTTGGCCCCCGACCGTGAGTCCTGCACAGTTTGGCGCTTTAACAGTGGTCACAAATGTGACATTCTCTGATTGTTTTGTGCTTACTTTTAAATAAAAAGGCGTTAGGTGGTCAGGCTGCTAAAATTCCCTTTAGACACCCGGCAGCATTTCCAAGTGGAAGCCGTAGAAGCACATCCTCCGAGTCTTTATGTTTTACGTCGAATGCAAACTGCGGGGTTTTGTGGCGTGTTTCTGGGGTGAGGTGGAAGTGCTTATTGAGCCGTCGGGAACGAAGCAGCTCGGAGCACAGGCAGGGCTGTTGGCCCTGCTTTGAGAAATGGGGGCCCAAACTCCAGTGGGGCACAGCATGTGAGTGTAACGAGCAGGCTGCTTTGGGCAGGAGGAAGGGAGCTGCCCTAACAAAGCCCAAGTTAAGTAGTGTATGTTAATGATTCTGGGACTTTATTATTTTTGCTAGCTTGTTTTCTGTCTCTTCTGGATTTTAGCACTGCTGTATTCGGTAAAAACTGGAGTTGAGGAGCATCACAAAACCAGACGCTGCATAGAATTATAGAATGGTTTGGGTTAGAAGGGACCTCAAAGATTATCCAGTTCCAACCCCTCTGTGCCATAGGCAGGGACACCTCCCACTAGAACAGGTCGCTCAAGGCCTCATCCAGCCTGGCCTTGAACACCTCCAGGGAGGGAGCAGCTACAACCTCCCTGGGCAACCTGTGCCAGTGTCACCACCCTTACTATGAAGAACTTCCTCCTAACATCCCGTTTAAATCTCCCCTCTGCCAGTTTAAAACCATTCCCCCTTGTCCTGTCATTACAAGACCTTGTGAATAGTCCCTCCCCAGCCCTCCTGTAGGCCCCCTTCAGATACTGAAAGATACTCTAAGGTCTCCTGGAAGCCTTCTCTTCTCCAGGCTGAAAAGCCCCAACTCTCTCAGCCTGCATAAGCCTCTAGAGATCTTTCTCTGTCTCAGAGGCCTTATCCAAAGGAGAACTTTTTCCCACCACTTGGAGCTGCCCCGAGGTAAGAATGCAGCACAGTTACGGTTCCTGTTCATCCGAACACCTACGAGTCTGTGGATCTACTAATCTTGGTGCCTAAATTCTGATTGAGCTAGGCAATCAACGTTGAAAAGGTTAAAAATGCACACAGTAAGCTTTGGAGTGAGCACTGTTACCAGTGAGCAGTGTGTTTTGATCTGAGACACCACAGGTTAGCACTGGCTGGCTCGCAGACTTGGGGGGCTGAGGGGGAAGGAAGTGAATTCTTACATCTCAGATGAAATGTCAGCCGTAGAAAGGGGGATTTGGTTCACTCTCATACTGAGTCATTGTGCCTCTAGCACCAACCGTCAACATTTCTGACATTCTTTCATGGAAAGTGGATCCCATGAGCATTTACCCAGTTTGGTGACTTGTTTGGGGTGGGGATGCTGCTTGGAGCTGCGTCTCCAAAAGGTGCTAGTGGTCGATGTCCTACTGCAAATGTTTGAGAGTTTACGTAGGTTTTTTTTTAACAGATATTTTCACTGTTCAAAGCTAAAATGCACTCTGTGTTTCACCAGCATTTTCTCCTGGATACCACAGGCATGCTGATTCAAGACCTGGTTGCTTGTCATGCCTGTTACTCTCTTCTGTGCTCTAGTTCCCCAGCTGGACCTTGTTCCTGGCTGTTTGTGCTGTTGGAATTGGAGGGACCTTTCAGTATGGATATAATGTTTCCATCATCAATGCACCCACTCAGGTAGAATACCCTCTCTTGTTCACAGGGTTGTTTTACAGCAACAGAGGGGTCCTGGCTGGCTGGCTGGGGGGTCAAAGGCACTCATGCTGCCATGGCAGCAGGAGCCAGAGTAGGCTTCCTCTCAGCTGAAGGCTTCTTGCTTGATTTCCAGAATAGTTTTGTGTCAATTGGTTTGTGATGTCCCCCATGAGAGGTATTCTGGATCAAAGTGCCGAGTACACCCCATAAATACCTCTGTTAAAGTTAGGTTTAAAAGAATTAACCTGAGAAAGTAGCATCTTCCAGGTCTACCTTTTGACTGAAGTAGCTCATAACACGAAGAACAGAGCAGTGTAGAGTAGAACTGAATGTTGTCTAGTGGGAGGTGTCCCTGCCTATGGCAGGGGGTTGGAACTAGATGATCTTTAAGGTCACCTCCAATCTAAACCACTCTATGATTTTCAGATGTCATGGACCTACAATGATCATCTGGTCCAACTGCCTGCCAAAAGCTAAAGCATGTTGTGATGGTTCAGGAGTTCCCTGCCCACCCCTCCGTCCCTCCCCCCACATTTGAATTCACCCAGACTAGACTCAGCTGACTGGAAGTTAGGGAATGAAGCTTTATATTCACAGCTTAGCACAATATACAAGCAGAGATTTACAATATATTACAAATATTTACAGCTATATGCAGAAAAAAGGTAATACAGAAACACAGTGCCCCTCCCAAAGACAAGAGACCCCAAGAGGGATTCCCAACCACTTTTCTACCTCTCCCCCACCTCCTAATCTTATCCCAGAATCTACCTTACATGCAAGGTAAACAGGGAAGATTGGTCAGGGGGCTTAGAAGCAGAATTGATTAGTTGGGTTACACAGATCCAGCTAGAGGCCAAGGAGAGAGAGAAAGAGACCAACAGCCAGAGCTCAGACCAGAGCAACTCTGGTTTTATCTATAGATATTTATGTCCTTGCTTTAGTACATCTCAGTAAACCTGGGAAGTAGACATCAGCAGTGTTTTCTTTCCACCTAAGTTTTCCTCATTAAAGTATTCCAATTAGCCTCAAACCAGCACACGTTAAGGGCATTGTCCAATGCCCCTAATGACAGGGCATCAACCACCTCACTAGGGAGCCTATTTCAGTGTTCAGCCACCCCTTCTGTAAAATTTCACCACCATTTCTCTTAATGTCAAGTTTAAACCTCCCCTGACACAGCTTGGATGCATTCCTATAGCTCACATCAGCAAGGGACAGGGCAGAAGATAGTTGCAGTTGTCCATGACAAGGCAACTTAGAATCACAGAATGGTTTAGGTTGGAAGAGACCTCAAAGATCATCCAGTTCCAACCCTCTGCCATAGGCAGGGACACCTCCCACTAAATCAGGATGCTCAAGGCCTCATCCAGCCTGGCCTTGAACACATCCAGAGACAGAGTAGTCACCACCTCCCTGGGCAACCTGTTCCAGTGTCTCACCACCCTCACTGTGAAGAACTTCCTCCTAACATCCCGTTTAAATCTCCCCTCCACCAGTTTGAACCCATTCCCCCTCGTCCTGTCATTACAAGACTTTAGGAATAGTCCCTCCCCAGCCTTCCTGTAGGCCCCCTTCAGATACTGGAAGGCTACTATAAGGTCTCCTTGAAGCCTTCTCTTCTCCAGGCTGAACAGCCCCAACTCTCTCAGCCTGTCCTCATAGCAGAGGTGCTCCAGCCCTCTGATCATCTTCGTGGCCCTCCTCTGGACTCTCTCCAGCAGTTCCATGTCCTTCCTGTGCTGGGGGCTCCAGAACTGCACACAGTACTCCAGGTGGGGTGTGAGGAGAGCAGAGTAAAGGGGCAGAATCCCCTCCCTTGCCCTGTTGGTAATGCTTCTCTTGCTGCAGCCCAGCACACAGTTGCTGTCTGGGCTGTATGTGCACACTGTTGGCTCATGTTGAGCTTCTCATCCACCCAGACCCCCAGGTCCTTTTCCTCAGGGCTGCTCTCCAGACACTTGCCACCCAGCCTGTATTTGTTCTTGGGATTGCACCGATCCAGGTGCAGGACCTTACACTTGGCCTCTCACTTAGAAATATCTTGGTCAAAAAGTTGCATCTGTAGTGTCTGAGTTCCTTGTGGTTATTTTCATCTGACCTTGAGGACTCTGCATATTTTGTGGATGACTGGAGAGGATCTTGTGAAAGTGATTAATATTGTTTTCTGCTGCCAGCTGATTTTTTTTTTTTTTTTTTTTTTGTCTTGTGGAGCTGAATTTCCCACAACATTGTATGTGCTTTAAAAAAGCTAAGATAAGCTCTCGTGAAAGAAGATACAATATGCTGGAAACAGAGAGCCCAGGTTTGTTCTTCTGTGAGGTCTTTGTTTGCTGGCAAAGAACAGGAGCCTCTGGTTGCAGATGCACATCAGTTTAAGAGATTCCTAGGAAAACAAGCATGTAGAGTAACTCTTTAAAGGTTCTGACACATGAATACTGCAAGAGAGGCAGAGTGAGTGTTAGAGTTGCAGGAAGGGATTTACTATGACTTGTTGGATTGCACTAAGGCAGGAAGATTTAAATGAAGTGTCAGAATGAGTCTCCTGACTCTAAAACCTCTTAGATGATGTGAGACCTCTGTGTTCTGAGATGTTCCTAAAAAAACAGTAGGAGCTACCCACCCACTCTGCTCCCCCTCCATTCAGGAGGCCCTCAGAACTCTTGCAGGAGTATGTGGCAAGGTTTTGCTTCTCTAGTGGGATACAGCCTGACTTGAGGGGGAGGACAAAAGCAGAGCTGCTCAACAGTCTTTGAGATGTATGGTGCCTGGGAAATGGTGTTGCAGTCAAGGAAGGTTCTATTAGTCTTTGGTGGGTGTAATGCAACTGAGATAATACCTTTTTTTTTTCCTGTTAGTGCCTAGAATTGGTTTTCAGGCATGAGGTACAAGCCATGTATGGTGCTGAGCTGCAGGGCTCCACCTGATGCTGTGCATTCCTTATTCTCTTCTGATGCAGCATATACACAAGTTCTTAAATGAAACCTGGGCCAGTCGGTATCATGAGGCACTCAACCCCAATCTGCTGACTTTTCTTTGGTCTGTCATTGCTTCCATATTCTCACTTGGAGGCCTGTGTGGAGCCCTGATGGGAGGCAGCATGGCCATCTGGCTGGGCAGGTGAGTTGCAGCAGCAGGCACAGCAGCTTCTTTTCTTTGCCCACCTTCTCACTGAAATGTAAAGTGAATAATGGAAAAAGACCGAGAGAAAATGTACCTTTGGTGGCTGTAAAAGTTTTTCACTCCAAAGCAGAGTTGTCCAGTGGAATTTTACAGTTTGTTCCAATGTGACTTTTAAAATATGATCCTTGAATTATTGCCTTCAGTCTGGTGCTTCCTTTGCATTTATCTAAGTGGTCACATGCACCCATGGTACAGTAGGGAACACAGGGCCCCATTTGCAGCCTTGTGCTGTCTTAGCCTGCTCTCACAAGCCCCTCTCCACAAGAGAAGGTCTAGTGTGGGCTGTCCTGGGTTAGCCCAGCCTGCTCTCACAAGTTTCTCTCTAAGAGAAGGTCTAATATGGGCTGTCCTGGGTTAGCCCAGCCTGCTCTCACAAGTTCCTCTCCCCAAGAGAAGGTCTAGTGTGGGCTGTCCTGGGTTAGCCCAGCCTGCTCTCACAAGTTCCTCTCTAAGAGAAGGTCTAATATGGGCTGTCTTGGGTTAGCCCAGCCTGCTCTCACAAGTTCCTCTCCCCAAGAGAAGGTCTAGTGTGGGCTGTCTTGGGTTAGTCCAGCCTGCTCTCACAAGCCCCTCTCCCCAAGAGAAGGTCTAGTGTGGGCTGTCCTGGGTTAGTCCAGCCTGCCCTCACAAGTTCCTCTCCCCAAGAGAAGGTCTAGAGTGGGCTGTACTGGGTTAGCCCAGCCTGCTCTCACAAGCTCCTCTCCCCAAGAGAAGGTCTAGTGTGGGCTGTCCTGGGTTAGTCCAGCCTGCTCTCACAAGCCCCAGTCCCCCACAGACGGGAGGGAAGGTAACAGACAGTCCAAGACTGGATTGAGATCAAGAGCTTGCCTGGCAGTGCTGCAGTGCACAATGCCCTGAGCCTGTGTGCAGAGAGGTGCAGCAAAAGGCAGCAGCAGAATCCAGCAATCTCCTCCCACTGCCCTACCGCAGCCAGCCCAGCGGAAAAGCCCAAACCCGGCAGGCAGCAAGGGGCACAGAAGCCTCTCCTGCCACCATCTGAAGTGCAGGCTGTGCTGCTCTTTCCTTCTGCAGCTGGCATGAGGGCAGCATTGGCATTAAGTGGCAGCAGCAGCAGATTCAACTCAGCCCATGAGAAGCCTTCCTTCCACAAGGATTTAGAAGCATCTCCAGTGCCTTCCATGTAGCTGCAGCAGGAGCGAGCAACCTCCTGCTCTTGTCTTGACAGGCACTGCTGTCATGTTTGTGCATTACCCTTCTCATCAGGGCTTTGTAGGAGGAAGCAGTTGTGTCAGATATCTGGATGGCCAAGGGTAGCACCTTGCTTCAGTACAAAGCCCACTTCCATCTTGCCAGAGAGGAAAGCATTTTTGTTTTCTTAATGCATTTCTGTGGTTTTTTTTTCCCCTCTCCCCTTTAGGAAAGGAGCTCTGCTGATGAATAACCTTATAGCAATACTGGCCTCCATTTTAATGGGGATCAGTTTGCCTACAGGATCGTTTGAGTTGCTGATTGCTGGAAGGTTTCTCATTGGCGTAAATTCAGGTGAATCATTTCCTATTCCTACTTGGAATAAACTGCAGGGAGTGACAAATTATTGTTGCTGATGACTCTGTCAGTATTACAGCGTGTGTTTGTATGCTGCTTTGTAAATGCAAGGACAAAAATGCTCTCTAGTCTAACTTGGAATCCAAAAGTGGCTAAATTAATAGGAAAGCAACTAAGGCTGATTTTCTACGTGTTTTGCTTCAGTAACTCTCTTCAAAGCAAGATCTATTAATAGGATTTTTTTTTCCCCCCATTTTGTTCCAGGTATTGGCATCTGTGTGCAGCCTCTGTATATTGGAGAGGTTGCCCCAAAACATCTTAGAGGTGGAATGGCCATGGGGACTTCCATCTTTCTGACTGGGGGGATTCTGACAGGACAAATAATTGGCTTAAGGTTAGAAATACTTATTTTTCTCCTGCCTTGAGTTACTGGCATGTCAAGAATTGCACTTCTCTGCAGGTCTGCAAAACATTCACTGGGGCCACTGTAGCCACACTGAGTCAGCTTCTCACAGAGGTCTGCCTCTAAGGTTAAAACCTTCCTTTGTCACCTTCTTGCTACAGCTGCAAACCATCTGTGCTGTCTCCCTAGGGAAGTGCTCTCAGTTTAGGTGGGTTGGCCAGAGCAGCATTAGTGAAACAGGCACATTATTGCTGAGTTCTTCTTTTCAGACAGCTTCTTGCTGGAGACAGTGGAGGTTCAGAAGATAGGACTTGAGAGCAGAGGTGTGGTAATTTCTGCCTTGTAGCACTGCTGCTGTTTTAATCCCTTGTGAGATCAGATATAGTTGGCATGGACTGCACCACTGTGGATCTTAAGCTCTTCCAAGAAGCTTCTTTCATGGAGTCTGCTAGAGTCCTTCTGCTGCCCTGAGAGCAGCTGCTGGTAGCCTGAGTCACAGCATGTTACTTCTTTGTCTGTTTACCCAAAGAACTTATGCTTCTCTTTCTTTATACTTGTTACTAGTTTGTGAATTGTGATGGTTTGGGAGTTACCCACCCCTGAATTCACCAGACTAAGTCAGCTGGAAGTTAAGGAAGCTATGTTTACAGCTCAGCACAATTTATAAACACACACACACATATATATATATATACACACAAAATATTTACAGTTATGTACAAGTTAATAGTTAATACAGAAACACAAAATCCCTCCCAAAACAGTCAGACTACCAGGAGGCTCCCAACCCAAATCTCCTCCCCACTTTCCCCTCTTTCCCTCCCTTCAGAAATAACCAGATCAATCCCTGTTGGAACTAGATGATCTTTGAGGTCCCTTCCAACCTAACCATTCTATGATTCTATATCTCACATGATCAATCTGGAGAGATCTGAGGTGAGATGTCAAAAAGATGACAAAGAGGTTAGAGGAAAAAGGTTAGATGGGTTTAAAGAATTAAGGCAGAGGCAACCACACACCAAAGAGGAGGAGGAGAAGCAAGAGAGAACTAAATGAGAAGGGTGTGGGAAGTGAGTGTCTTGTCCTATATTTTGACTAGTTGTGTTTCTCTCAGCAGAAGAATGAGTGATACAGGTCACTGTTATTTTCTTTCTTCTCACAGCTAAGCATTTAGTTTCTCTCAGTAAAATACTCCAATTAGCCTCAAGGCAGCACATGAATGAACTGATCTGGCTAGGTGTGAAGCACAGAACATGAGTGGAACATGAATTCCAGGCTGCATAGCCTGAGGTCAGTGTTTAAAACGCAACAGGCCACTTTAGTTGAAAAAGCTGACATTGTCCACAGCAGCTCATCCTGCTGACTCTAACTGCAGCACTTGTAGTGATTCTTTTCTGTGTGGCACAACTTCTTGTGAGACCAGCTGGGAACAGTTGCCTTCCTGGGTTCCTTTCTGTCCTGAGTTATTGTCTGGTTCTCCAAAGCTGGTGACCTTCAGATGAGGTCTGCAAGCTTTCAGTGTCCTGCCTTGCTAGGAAATGCTCCTCTGGCAAGTCTGAAAGTAGTGCCTAGGACCAGCTCAGCAAGAAGCAGCAAGTAAAGCAGCACTGCTCATCTCCCTGAGTGAAACCTGATTTCAGAGTACTGGCAGGTACTTTCCCAATCTCTTTCTGCTGAGGCTCACAAGATGTAGGCAACTGGTTACAAGGGAACATCATAGAATCAGTCAGGGTTGGAAGGAACCACAAGGATCATCTAGTTCCAACCCCCCTGCCATGGCCAGGGATACCCTACCCTAGATCAGGCTCCCCACAGCCTCATCCAGCCTGGCTGCAAACACCTCCAGGGAAGTGGCCCCAACCACCCCCCTGGGCAACCCATTCCAGGCTCTCACCACTCTCATGGTGAAGAACTTCCTCCTCACATCCAGGCTGAATCTCCCCACCTCCAGCTTTGCTCCATTCCCCTTGTCCTGTCACTACCTGATAGCCTCAAAAGTCCCTCCCCAGCTTTCTTGTAGGCCCCTTTCAGATCCTAGAAGGCCACAAGAAGGTCACCTGGGAGCCTTCTCTTCTCCAGCCTGCACAGCCCCAACTCTTTCAGTCTGTGCTCACAGCAGAAGTGCTGCAGCCCTCTGAGCATCTTCATGGCCCTAAAACACGTCTCAAAGTAACGAACATCTTGCTCCTGTAAGTCTTCTGAACAGTCATCAATAGCTAATTACTTGGAGTTGTTTTGTTTTCTTTTTTCCTTCTTTTTCTACACCTCTCCCAGGGAATTATTGGGTGGAGAATCACATTGGCCTCTGTTGCTATCCAGCAGCTGTTTACCAGCCTTTGCCCAACTTGTATTCCTGCCATGGTTTCCTGAAAGCCCCAGATACCTTCTTATAGACAGAGGTGATGAGCTGAGCTGTGCCAAAGGTAATTTATTACTTTTTTTTCCCCCCCAGCTTCCTAAAGCAGGTTTTCATATCCTAGCCACAGCCAGGTGGTTCTAGAAAAGAGATGAACTCCCAAGAGGCCACCACAAGGGAATTTCTTCTGTCCCTAGCACTGAAGCGATTTCATGGCTCTTCAGAGTACCGGCGGGAGATGGAAGATATCCAGCGAGAATGTTTTGCCTTGGATGGGGAGAAACCCAAGAAGCCCTGGCAATTGTTCAGCGACAGGGGCGTGAGGTGGCAGCTGATCACTGTCATTGTCATGACTATGGGCCAGCAGCTCAGCGGGATCAACGCGGTCAGTGCCATCCCTACAAACACCTGAAAGGGTTTAATTCCCAGCTGCTTTCCAGCCTTCTGCTCACACAAAGGATCCGTGTAGAGCAGCCCAGAGAGAGATGGGATAAGTGGGAAGGAGAATCTTTGGGTCATTGCTCTCTTTCTCTTGTGTTTTGATTTTTTTTGTTGTTGTTGATTGTTTTGTTTTGTTTTTTGTTGTTTCTGTGTTTCTAGTATGTAAAAATACCTGGGTGGGTGCAAGCCCAAGCACAGCTCCAGGCTGGGTGGGGAATGGCTGAGAGCAGCCCTGAGAAAAAGAACCTGGGGTTCTGGGATGTTGAAAAGCTCAAGATGAAGCTGCAGTGTGAGTGCAGCCCAGAAAGCAACTGTGTGCTGGGCTGCAGCAAGAGCAGCTGTGGGCAGCAGGGCAAGGGAGGGGATTCTGCCCCTTTACTCTGCTTTCCTCACACCCCTCCTGCAGCACTGTCTGCAGCTCTGCAGCCCCCAGCACAAGCAGGATGTGGAACTGTTGGAGCCAGTGCAGAGGAGGCCACCAAGATGCTCTGAGGACAGGCTGAGAGAGTTGGGGCTCTGCAGCCTGGAGAAGAGAAGGCTTCCAGGAGACCTTATAGTAGCTTTCCAGTATCTGAAGGGGCCTACAGGAAGGCTGGGGAGGGACTATTGGCAAGGTCTTTTAAGGACAGGAGGAGGAAGAATGAGTTTAAAATGGCAGAGGGGGGATTGAAACTGGATGTTAGGAGGAAGTTGTTTGCAGTGAGGTTGGTGAGACACTGGCACAGGCTGCTCAGGGAGGTTGTGGCTGCTCACTGCCTGGAGGTGTTCAAGGCCAGATTGGATGAGACCTTGAGTGACCTGTTCTAGTGGGAGGTGTCCCTGCCTATGGCACAGGGGGGTTGGGACTGGCTGATCTTTGAGGTCCCTTCCAACCTAAACCATTCTATGAAAAATATTTCAGGAGTGACTCAATGCTTGTGTTCACTTTGTTGTGAAAAATTCAGTAGGGGTGGATCAGCTTATCTCATGGTGTCTGCTGTAAGAGTGTGAAGCATTTATTCAGGAAGTGGAATGTTTGAAGACAGCAGTGTGTATTTTACCTGGATGTGAATTTAACAGGTACCTCTTGCTGCTTATGGCACATTCACAACTCGCAAAAGAAATACCTTGAGCTGTGTGTTTAGTATGACCTTGGGTTTGTTTCCAGAGGACTATTTAACTGCCAGGAACACCCTGGTATTTTGTTTTTGGTTTTTTTTTTTTCTTTTCCTGTTGCAGATTTATTTCTATGCAACTTACATTTTTGAACAAGCTGGGATCTCAACAGAAAAAATCCCATATGTGACACTGGGGACTGGAGCTTGTGAATGCCTCACAGCCCTTACCTGTGTGAGTAGCAGTCTGTTCTGCCTCCTGTCAGAGAGAGCAACCATCCTCCCAGAGGGGCCTTGGTAAATGTGACATCAGCATGGTGACAGAAACTGTGTCTTGTCCACAGGGTTTACTGATTGACTACGTGGGAAGGAGATGCCTCATCATCGGGGGATATCTCCTCATGACCTTTTGGTGCATCGTTTTAACCTTCTCCCTGACTTACCAGGTGTAAAGAAGGGCTCATTTATCTTAGGTGATAGGACTCTAGGGAGAGACACTCAAAGGAAGCTGGAAGATAAGAGGTGTCTTAAGTTTAAAGGAAAAAAAAGCCAACAGCAATTGAAGGATGGGGTAATTGTACAGCCAAGATCCCCAGAGGAAGGTGCTCAAATAAGGTTTGGATCGTGTATTTATCTTAGAGCTGCAGCTGTGCTTGATGCTTGCGAAACTGATGTCAACACAGCATTTATTCTATTCTTTCAAGACACTTAAACTATTAAGTGAGCAATTGGTTAATTTCTCTGAAGCAGTCCAGTTAAATGAGTTAACTGCAAGCAGCCACGAGTGACTGTTGGTCTTGGCTGCAATAAAAGGAACTGTAATTGCTAAGCCAAACATTTAACAGTGGATTCTCAGAATCTGAACTCAACCTTGAGTACTGTGTCCAGTTCTGGGCCCTTCAGTTAAAGAAAGATGTTGAGGTGCTTGAACATGTCCAGAGAAGGGCACCAAGGCTGGTGAGGGGACTGGAGCACAGCCCTGTGAAGAGCAGCTGGTGTTGTTTAGCCTGCAGAAGAGGAGGCTGAAGGGGGAGACCTTACAACTTTCTACAACGACCTGAAGGGGAGTTGTAGCTAGGTGGGGTTGGTCTCTTCTCCCAGGTGACCAGTGGCAGAGAGAGGACACACAACTTGTGCCAGGGCAGGTTCAGGCTGGATATTAGGAAAAAAATTCTTCACAGAAAGAGTGATTGGCTATGGGAATGGGCTGCCTGGGGAGGTGGTGGAGTCACTGTCCCTGAAAGTGTTTAAAGAGACTGGATGTGGCTCTTGGTGTCATGGTTTAGTTCGTTAGATGGTGTTGGGTGATAGGTTGGACTTGATGATCAAAAAGGTCTTTTCCAAGCTGGTTAATTTAGTGATTCTTCCAATCCTGTTGCAGGAGGTGTACTCCTGGGTGCCCTACGTGAGCATGGCAGCTATATTTGCCTTCATCTTGAGCTTTGGGCTGGGACCAGGTACGGCAGCAATGGTGCTTCACACTCTGGGGCCAGGGGCTGGCAGCAGCTCCAGGTGTGAACCAGGCAGAAGGTGTTAGCTGTAGGGCTGCTGGTGCCCTGGCCAGGGGCACAAGTGAGCCAATCCCACCAGAACAGTTCGGTGCCCATTGCCTGGACTTGAAGCTTCTTGTGGACTGCTTTGGGGGGTGGCAGTGTGCATGTGTGTCTTAGTTCTGGCCTTCAGTTCAGGTGAGTCCTACAAGCAGCAGCTCAAGACACTTGCAGAGATCTTTGCTCCCTGAGCAGTGCTGCCGATAGGGTCACTTCCCAGGAGGACACTTAGCACATGGGCAGTGGGTTCAGAAATGTGCTGCTAAGAATGTTGGTTTCAGTAGAATTAGACCAGCTAGTGGTGAGACCTGGAACTGGTTGCCCAGGGACCTTGTGGATGTTCTCTCCTTGGAGATGTTCAAGGACAGGTTGGATGAGGCCTTGAGCAACCTGTTCTAGTGGGAGGTGTCTCTGCCTACAGCAGGGGGTTGGAACTGGATTATCTTTGAGGTCCCTTCCAACCTAAACCATTCTATGTTCCAGAGCAATTCCATTTTTTGGCCACTGGGCATACTGCAGATGGACATTTGGCATGCTAACCTGTTCATTTCTGAACTTCATCCTTAGGTGGCATAACCAACACCATGACAGCTGAGCTGTTCATACAGTCCTCACGTCCTGCTGCTTACATGATAGCAGGGGCTATTAGCTGGGTCAGTTTCTTCACAATTGGGATGCTCTTTCCCTTTATTGTGGTAAGTATGTCCAAAATTTTCCCAGTTGCCTCCCCTAGCATTTTCTCTTCTCTTGGGCTCCATCAAACTGCTTTCCTTTACCCAGCAACACTTAAAGGCATGGTGCATTCTGCCTCTCAGCCAGGTGTAACTGGATTCAGTCTCTCTTAAAAAGTATTTTGTAGGTAGCAATAAAAAAAAATTAAACTAAGGTAAAGGAAGATTAAAGAGTGCATGGAGGTAATTTTAATGCTCGGATCTGAAGTGGGGGAGGGGGGCAAGGCAAAGTACTGAAACAAGACAAAACTCAGACACTGAGGTTCACCTTAATGCCTTGTGGGCAGGTGGTTCCTACCTTCTCTAGGCTCTAAACAGGAACAGGAAAAACATCAGAGCCTTGAATTTCTAGCTTTTTTGTGTTTTAGCACTTACTCTGGAGAGCAAAACATGCAGCAGGGCATCTTGATATGCCAATGCTCTCTTCTTGGCTGAACTCTGCTGAGCAATAAGATAGCTGTGGTGTTGTTTTTTACCTGCAAACCTCTAGAAAACGATAAATCATCTCACAGTCTGAGCCAGCCAGCCAGCAAATGCTGCCTCATCATTACACTGTGTTTGAGGGGCCTTAAATGACCTTTTTTTTCTAAAGTAAACGACTACCCAGTTTAGATAAGGCTGCCAAGTGCTGTGCAGTACATACAAAGTGGCATGTAAAGTTAGGATAGGATGGAGGTCCTTTTATTAAACGACTTAGCAGCAGTGTGAGGTGTGGATGGAAACAAAACACTGTTTTCCAGCCCACCCCACTGTGCTTGGAGTACGTTGCAGTGAAGTAACTTTTCCTTGCAGAACGGACTGAAGCAGTATTGTTTTCTGGTGTTCTTGCTGGAGTGCTCCTCAGTTGCTGCTTTCATCTTCCTCATCATTCCTGAGACAAAAAACAAATCTTTTCTGGAAATCAAAAAGGAGTTTCACAAGCTTAACTTTGGAAAAAACAGCAGAAAAAAGGAAACAGAGCTGGATGAAAGAAGACAACTTCATGATGAATTAAAAAATTCTCTGTAATTTAACAGCATCTTAATGAGAATTATCTACAGCCTCTTCTAAACTAGCAGTGTTAGCAGCACAGCCCAGTAACTTCTTAAATCCTCCTGTGTGTTCAGAGGACGTTTAATCAAGACAAGCTAATCTTTCTGGAATGCTGTCACACATGTAGTGCCAAGCTGCTATTAACCACCTGTGTTCCACAGGATGCTCTGTATAGAAGGTTTTGTTTAGATGCTGCTGTGTTGTAGGGACACAGAAATGCCAGGAAGGCTGCACAATGATTCCTACCCCTGGAAGCTTCCTTCAGGTAACCCAGTAACTCTCGTGTTTCTAAGCCCCTTCTTTAGACTGGGGTGACAGTGATGTTAATGTTTTACTGAATGAAGTATACTGAGGCCTTAAAGCCAAACAAGAATGAACCTGCTGAGAAAACAGCACTGGAAATACCCTCATTTAGGTGCTTAGTTGCCATTATTGAGTTCTGAGAGGTGAAGAACATTGCTCATCTAGTCCTGCTGCTGTTACTGTACAGGCACTACAGCACCCACCTGTTAGGTTGTTTGTAATCAAGCTGACAGACTCATTTTCCAGCACTAATAAACAGCTTCTGAGGGTTGAGTTTGGGGTGATTTGTTTCCTTAACCTCACATTTGAACACTTTAAACTGTGCAAAGTGAGATCAGCATCTGAAAACCCAGTAAGTAGCACAGAGGGCACAAGAGGATTTAAACACTTTTTCCACCTTGGTAGGTTTTTCAGGGTGATAGGACACACACAGTGAGGCCAGAGAGAGGCTGGAGGACCTGCTGAACAAGCTTTCTGCTTCATCTTTGTTTTGTCCCAGCCTTTTTCTCAGCTTCAAATAAGTTCTTCCTACTCTAGCAGGCAAGATGTATGAATTGGTAATTATCTGTGGTGTTTGTGTGCCTCTCCAGTGCCTCACTGCCCTGTCTCTGATAGGACAGCAGTCCTGGCTTACCTATTCCATCTGCTCCTGGCTGTAAGCACCTCCCAATTCCATCTGCTACTGAAGTGCCACAGCAAGCTCTGGATTTTACATTTCTCTTCCTTCTCTCAGTTACAGCTTTTAATGAAAACAGAGGAAGCAAACATAATTTTCCCACTTTTGGGAAATCAGCTGTTTAATTGAAAATAACATTAACTCTCAATGGTAAAGAAGGCAGTATCAGGAAGGGATCTTCTTCTGCTTTAGTTTATCCTCTAAGTTTGCAAAATATTTCATTTTGGCTAGAAGCTTCTTAGCTTCTTGAAGATCATCTGAAATGAAATGAAACATTAATGGTTTACAGAGGGAAGACTCAGCTTTCATCTTCAACACAGATTGTCAATGAGAGCACCCCTTGCAGTACCAAGAAGTGCACACTCATTTAAGCTTATTTTCATCTGGGATGCTTTTTGTTACACAGGTGGTGTTAAAAAGTACAATTCAGAACAGAGCTGTGACACAGCCCTTGCTGACTGCTCTGTGGGGTGCCTCAGTACTCACAGAATGCCACTGGGGAATTTGAAGTTCAGATTTTTTTTTTTTTGTCCTATCTGTAACTGGATCAATTGCCACAACTGCAAAAGGCTTGTGGGGGACAGACCCTTTGTCTAGTAGAGACAGCGGCAATTCAGTTTGTCCTTAAACAACTCGGGGGAGGTGGTTTTTCACCTGCTGACAACTGGTTGGGGAATAAAGTCCCTAAAATCTCCAGGTAATGGAGGCATCAAGGCTTCTCTTGCCAGATAACCTCTGTGGAAGCAGAACTGTTCCAGTGGGAGGTGCCCATGCCTATGGCAGGGGGTTGGAACTGGATGAGCTTTGAGGTCCCTTCCAACCTAAACCATTCTATGAACTGTGCCTGTCATGAGGAACAGTTTAATGTGAGGTCCTGAATTTCCTGAATCAGCAAAGGTCAGCTTAGCATTACTTACTCTAAACACCAACCAAAACACACTGCTTAAGGACTACTTCTGACATTTGCCAGTGAGAGAATGTCTTTTCAGCATGGATACACAGCACGTGTGGCAGCTAAGTACTAAAGAGAAACAGCTACCTCTTTCAAATGCTGCAGCCACCTCTTTGGTCAGTTCTTCTTGTTTAACTGTAAAACAAAGAATTTAATTCACTTTTTGTTACATATTTAGCATGCATATCATCTAGGAACGCCACTGCACTCTGATTGGGGTGGGAAACAATTATTAGTTTCATAGTCTCCTGGGAGCTAAAAGAGCTTTTCATAATATTGCTGTCAATTTTTATTTGAACTATGATTTCAAAGAGGCATCTTTGTTTAAATAGGCTCACAAACAGCAATTCTAGAGCAAGTCAGTAGTCATTACCTTCCCAAAAACCCAACTTAGTTTTGGTCTTTCAGTTTACCCTGCTAGTTTTCTTCTCTTCTACTTAGCTTTTATTCTAGTTTTGCTTTTGGCACACTACTGTTGCATCAAGGAATTAAATTATACGAATCCACTCAACGTTTTGGGCATTGCCAACAATGGAAACAAGAAAGGTGCTGCTAATAAGGGTGATAATCACTGCTAAGGTGAAGGAAGTAAAAGAAATACAGCATCTGTATAAATGGCATTTGAAGCAGTCCCTCAAGCATTTTATTAAACTTCTGAGTGTTCCTTCCTTTAGAATACTTTGGTTGCCCTGATCTGTGAAGGTTGAAGCAGATCCTTTTTGTGGCCTATTTTGCTATGGGGACAGTACAGTTACACAGATTTTTCTCAAGCCAGATTTGATGTTTAGGTGGCATAAATTGGTAAAGACACTATTTTTGAAGAGGGGAAGCTCTTGCAGTCTGTCGCTCCAAGACTACTTCAAGCTAGAGATCCTAAAGGAAAGGTGCTGAAAAAGTTAAGTCTTCAGAAAGACTCCTGTGACACAAGACACAGTAAATGGGCCCTGTACAAACCCCTCAAACCTACCTTTAATTAAGTTTTCGATTTCTTGGAGGTTATCCTCGTTTTTAGACTCTGCCAATTTCTCATTAATTTCCATGATTTCCATAAGAAACACTGAGCCTGCATCATAGTCTGTCTCCTGTGCTGGCTCTATTCCATGCAGCTCCAGCTGGTGAAGAAAATGGGAATTGGCAAACACATATTCTTATGTCTGTTTCAGTGTGAACTATTTTCTTCAATACTAGGTCCTTTAGTAGTGCTCACTCAGATTTGTACCCGATGAACTTCTGGTTTATGCCATGAAATGTGCATAAACAGAGTCAGCCTTAAAATTAACTCCACAGGTGGACCACAAAAGTCAGTTTACCAAAGGTAAAAAAAAAAAAAAAAGGCCAAGAAGGCTGCCGAGAGCCAGACTGAAATTTGAAGGGGAGAGGCCAAACATAACGTGTGAGGTGAGGCACAAACCAGTGTAATATGAGCAGCAAAAAAGATGATAATATTCAGCATAAAGTTAAGGAAAAGAGTGGGAATGCGGGATAATTTTCAGACAAGCTTGTATTTAGTCTCTCTTCAATCTAATAGTCCTGTCCTTCAGAGGAAGACCAATCAGTCTGCTAATGATGGAATCTGGGGTGTGATTCCTTAGGTGCCCAGCAGCAGCCCCGCCAGCTACGATCAGCTACAGAGTGTCGGTGGAACACCGAACGGGCATCTTACTAGATAAAGGCCACGGCTGAGAGGGTTCAGGAGGGTCTGGTAAGCCTTGTTGATCAAGGAGGAGTGTTGCTCGGAGTAATGCTGCTCTTTCTGTGAACAGACCAGGAAGAACAGTCACAAGTCAACAGCGTTCCCCTCGTTACTTGCAGCGAAACGGCGTCCCCGCGACACGCGTGTGCAAAGCTAAAGCCGATGCTGACAGGGAGGGCTGCAGGGCTCGCACGCTGTGTGTGCAATCTCCAGAAGCCCAGCAACTCCTCATCGGCACCGTCCGCCGCGACTGTCAGCAGGAGCCTCCTCCATGTACAGGACACCGAACCGGAGTTGCAGCGGCCACAAAGGAGGAGAGCGGCGGCGGCGGCACTGCGCTTAGCTCCATAGAGCCGCCGCCGCCAGACCCCGGCACGGCCTGACGCAGAAGGCGGCCGGGGTGCGGGAGCAGGGCAGGCGGCGAGGCCTGTCCACCAGCCCAGGCAAACGCAGAGCCAGCTCGAGCGTCCCCGCACTCACCGGCGGCCTCTGGCCGAAGCGATCGGGGTGGACGACCAGCTGCAGGCTCCGGAACCGCCGCTGCAGCCGCTGCGCGTCGACGCGGAAGGAGCGGTCACTGCGGGCGACAGAAGCGGGGTAAGGCCCGCGCCCGCCAGCGCCCGCGGCTGCCCCTCCGGCACTCACCAGTCCATCAGGCGGAAGAGGTCCGGTCGCTGCTCCGGCGGCTGCAAGGCCTGGCAGCCAGGACAGAAGCGGGGCGCGCCCTCAGCGCCAGGGAGGGGGCTGCCGCAGCTCCAGCACCGCAGGGCCGGGACAGAGCCCGGCCCGGCGCAGCGGAGCCGCGGAGCCGCCTCCGGAGAGCGCAGGGCCCAGCGCGCCCC
>VWZI01018148.1:726417-745636 GCA_013396835.1 Psilopogon haemacephalus | reverse complement strand
GGGCTGGGGCAGCCCTGAGGACGGGGCCGGCTGCGGGCTGGGGCAGCCCTGAGGACGGGGCCGGCTGCGGGCTGGGGCTGGGGCAGCCCTGAGGACGGGGCCGGCTGCGGGCTGGGGCTGGGGCAGCCCTGAGGACGGGGCCGGCTGCGGGAGCGGCAGCCCTGAGGACGGGACGGCCGCATGCTGGTGCTTTCCCCTGCAGGGCGCGGCACCGCTTTAGTGGGGCAGGTCGGTGCCGGCCGCGGCCGTTCCGTGCCGCTGTCGGTAGCAGCTGCCGGGTGTGCCCGGCGCGTTTTGGGGCGCGTCGTGCAGCACCTGGGCGCACGTAGCTGGCAGCCCGTGAGTTACCGGCGGCGTTAGCGACCCTCTCAGCCGGCA
Organism: Psilopogon haemacephalus; assembly: GCA_013396835.1. Lineage (NCBI taxonomy): Eukaryota > Metazoa > Chordata > Aves > Piciformes > Megalaimidae > Psilopogon > Psilopogon haemacephalus. Next base: position 745,258 of record VWZI01018148.1, on the reverse strand, counting down.
CCGGCTCGGATCTCGGTGTGTCGGCTCTGCTGGCCGCCTCCAGCCTCAGCAAGGTTTTGGAACTTCCCTTTTCTGGTGTTTGTGCCTGGGGAGCTGCCGCGGTTCCTCTCGGCGCGGAGAGGCTCTGTCAGAGCTGCATAACCGCTGGGACATAAAGTGTGAGCCTCGAGGAGCTCAGCTGAACGCCTCAGGCTAGGGTTGAGCTGGAGCTGTAGAAGCAGCAGGTCCGTTTTTAGAAGGAAAAGCTGCGTGGTTTGCAGAATTCCCTGGGGATTTTGTATCTAATGCACACTTGGGTGGACAGTTCGAAGGCAGCACAGATTGGAGCGCTGACGGTGTGGTGCGTGACCTTTGTGTTTCTCGGGAGTTTTTGTTTGCTGTAAGTAATTGGTTTCTTAAACCTTCTCTTTAAAGCCAACATGTCTCGAGAGACTGCAGGTGAAGCGCAGCAATCTCAGGGTGCCCAGCAGTCACAGGGTGCCACCAGCTCTTCTTCCAGTGGGTCACAGAGTACCAGTCAGTCTTCTTCAAGTTCTGGGACCCTCAGTTCTTTGGATACTGTACCCACTCAGGAGCTTCCGCCGATCCCTGAGGACCAGGAGTCCGAAGAGTTTGTTCCTCAGCCTTGGGGTCGACTCTTTGCACTTGGAAAAGGTTTCAGCAACTGTGGTATGTGCAAGCCCCTTGGTCCTTTTGCAGTCCCTCGGAAAGCTCTGAACATTGGCTGTGCGTTTTCAGCTTAAGCACGGGCACTTGGAAGCACAAGCCTGCAGCTGCTGCAGTAGTGCTGTGTTCCCTGCTGCATCCCAGTGTTTGTACTGAGTATCCAGATACAGTACTTTGATAGAACTGGAGGGAGGGAATCCAGGGCGTTTCGTGTTCTTTGCTACTTGCTTCGTTTTTCCATCCCGTGGTCTGTTTTTTTTATAGATCAGATGAATCTGAACTGAAAGCTCTGCTATTACTAAAGAGGGTGAAAGTATTAAAGCCTCACATCAGGCGCTGATAGTGTGTGGTGCCTGTCCAAATGAAGACAAATAAACTTGACTGCGTAGGAATAATCTTGGGTTTGCTATTCTACTTGCTGTCGTTTGGCTTTGTTCTGTTGTGCCATCGTTGGTAATTTCCTGCAATTTTTTGTTCTCTCCCTGCTTCACTCCCTGTGCTCTGCAGACTGTGTGAATGATGAATACTGGTTCGGACGAGACAAAAGTTGTGATTACAGCTTTTCTAAGCTAGGATTGTCTGAGACTGGCTTCTACCAAAACTACAGCAAGAAGCATTTCCGGATCTTCAGGGTAGGTGCTGAATGGCTGAACTGTCTTCTTCCCTCTTGGCTTAACTGAAAAACAGTGGCACTGGTGGGGGTGGATCCTAAAGGAGTCCAGTTTTACATGCCCTTAGTGTTGATTCCTTTAACATGACTCGAGGCAGTGCTCTGTTAACTTGGTTTATTAAATAGCCTCAGCATTCTGCTTTCCTGAGCCAACGATATTAAATGTCTCTAGTCTGTCATGTCGTTACATTTTTTCCCCCTTGTTATCTTTCCTTTTCTTTTCCTTTTTGAAATTGGAGGAAATGGGTCCAAAAAATGCCTATGTTGCCTACATTGAAGACCACAGTGCCAATGGAACGTTTGTTAATAGAGAGCTCGTCGGAAAAGGGAAGAGGCTTCCGCTGACTCACAACTCTGAAATTGCACTGTCTGTAGCATCTAATAAGGGTAATGTGTACTGTAACATAAGTAGGCTCTTCACGTGTTGACCAAGAGGTTGTTTCTGCAGTGATTTGAATGATTCTGGGAAGCTGAGTGCTGCTAAAGTAGAGCTATGAATTGATGTTTTGATGCTCACATTAAAATTATCCCTGTCCATCTCAACTGTAGGGGAAAAAAAAGTTGAAAAAAAAAGAAGAAAAATTAAAAGAAGCTGCATCAGGAACCACCTTGCTAGAGTAGAAACTTGGCTGTTCTATGGTCTAAATGCTCATGTGCTTCAGTAGTTGCTTCTGTGGTGGTGGAAATGGGCTATTCAAGGGCAGCTGAAAACACCCAAGTACCTGGCAGATGCTGCACGGTGATTAAAAAAAAAACTCTTTAAAAAATTAGCAGGGGTTGGGGAATTGTTTCTTGGCTTTGCTTTTCCACTAAGAATTTATCTTTCCCATTCTCGCTTCTCTTTGTTCCGTACTGTGACACTGAATTCTTGCATATGTAGTACTTTGGTGCCAGTTGATTAACCACTCTGTGAAGTTAATACCAAAGGGGTCAGGCTTCAGTAATAAGACCACCTTGCTATCCCATAGCTGATGCCATTTATAGCATCAATTAACTTTTTTCATATGTTTATGACTGTCCTTTAGCAGGCAGCATTTTCTCCTGTTGTGGTGTTGACTTGCTCCTTGTAACCATTTGAAAGACAATAACAGGAAAATGCTCTTCACTCCTCTTCCTAGTGTTTGTGTTTTCTGATCCTATGGTGGACGATCAGTTGGCCTTTCCTAGAGAGTTCAGAGAGAAATACATCATGTCAAAGACTTTGGGAAGGTAAGCATCTTGCTGTCCAAAGTAGGAAGCATTCATTTTATTGCTGTTCTCAGTATCTCCTGCTGGAATTACTAACAAGTGTTAATTGGGGTGTTGTATGTAAAAAACAACACCCCAAAAAAACCCCGGAACAAAACAACCCCTCTCCACCCCCCACCAAAAGCAGGCAGCCATTAGGGTGTTTTTAATGAGGCTGCCTGAATACTGAATGCTTTCTGGTACTGGAACGTGTCCAGAGAAGGGTGATGAAGGTGGGGAGGGGCCTGGAGCACAGCCCTGTGAGGAGAGGCTGAGGGAGCTGGGGGTGTGCAGCCTTGGAGAAGAGGAGGCTCAGAAGTGACCTCATTGCTGTCCACAACTACCTGAAGGGAGGTTGTAGCTAGGTGGGGTTGATCTTTTCTCCCAGGCAACCAGCAACAGAACATGGGAACACAGTCTCAAGTTGTGCTGGGGAAGGTATAGGCTGGATTTTAGGAAGAAGTTCTTCACAAAATGAGTGATTAGCACTGGAATGGGCTGCCCAGGGAGGTGGTGGAGTCGCCATCCCTGGAGGTGTTCAAGAAAGGACTGGCTAGGGCACTTAGTGCCCTTGGCTAGGGCTGGGTGCTAGGTTGGACTTGGATGATCTTGGAGGTCTCTTCCAACCTGACCTATTCTATTCTATTCTATTCTATTCTATTCTATTCTATTCTATTCTATTCTATTCTATTCTATTCTATTCTATTCTATTCTATTCTATTCTATTCTATTCTATTCAGCCTTTAACATTAGGTTGTGCTCAGAGGGTTAGAAAGCAGCAGCTGGAGGCTGTGTGTGATGCACTGCTTGTATGCACATCTGTGCTTGTGCAGACTCACGAGGAGTGACTGCAAGCACTGACTCTGCTCTGCTTTCCTGCTAGTGGTGCCTGTGGAGAGGTGAAGCTGGCCTTCGAGAAGAGCACCTGTAACAAAGTTGCAGTCAAGATAATCAATAAGCGGAAATTTATGGCCAGTGGTGTTAGAGAAGTGGTGAGTGTTTGTCTTCTGGCTATCTGCACTGGGCCTGGAGCATTTGGTTACCAGGGCCACTGCAATTTTGGAACCTTTCTGATAAAGATTAAGACCTATCTTTCTGAACTGTGATGACTAAGAAATGCCATTGTATAGAACAATAGAACAGTTTAGCACTGCATCTGGAATGTTGTGTGTGGCTTTGCTCTTGTGTGTTCAAAGATGATTGATTTGGATTGGAAAAAGTGGGGGGGAAAAAAACCTGCTGGGTTGACTTCATGAGCTGAGCCTAAGACACAGATTAAAAGAATCTTGTTTATATTACCTTGCAGAATAAAGGCTGGGAGAGTTTCAGCCCATAGGGAATGTAATTTGGAGGGAGGAAATTTATTTAAAGGGCAACACTGATACACACTTGCCAAGGTTTTGGGGTTTTTTTTGTAGTTTGAAAATAGGTGGAGATTTCTGACCTGCAGTGAAATGAGTTGTCTGGAGCTACATCTTGCTACAGGCGTGAGAGCAGGACAGTTCATTTATTTCACTGAAGGCACCTGATGAGTTTATGGAAAAGGATTGTACATTATGATCACCTGAAAGTAGCAAGGGACGTGAAACGATGGCTCTTCTGGTCCTGTCTCTTCTTTTGTTGTGTCTTATTCCAGAACAGCACTGTCTTACCCAGTGTGATATCTGATTCTTTTAACAGACCCCAGCTTTCAATATCAACACAGAAATTGAAATTCTAAAGAAAATAGATCACGTGAGTGCTGCTGTACATTTTTATTCCTTTTCACTGCCTGCTGTGCTGCTGTAGTTCACTGACCTAAGAGGAGTAACTGAAGAGCAATTTTGATTAGAAAATACATTAAAGGATGCCTTTATTTTTTCTTGTAAAGAAGCCTATTGAACATTCCTTCTTTTCCTTCATTTAAGTACACTGCATCTTCACAAATCTGAGGTTTTAAAACCTTGAGGTGTAAATCTGAGAAGAAATGTCACAGGAGAGGTTTCAGCTTGAACCGCTGCTGCAGAAATCTCTCTTTGATGCATGTTTCTGTAAATACTGCCAGATAACCCAATACAAAGATCTGACTCCACTGGCAATTGTTGCTGCTTGGATCCCCTTTCCCTCTGCAGCCTCCCTTGCCCTGAAAAGTTTTCTTTTTAACATTGATGAAGTAGGAACTTTGGATAGCTCAGTGAACTTCCACTGGCTTTCCAATGTGCTGTTGCAGATGAGATGTGGGTAACCCACACCTGGAGAAAGCAAGGTTGCATGTGGAGCTGCCCCTGCAGGAGCTGGATGTGTTAGTGTGCAGAGCTACAGGGGCAGAGGACATCAGACTTGCATGTGAAGTGTTTGCCAAAGCCTGAGGTGCTGAGCATTTGTTGAGCTGGCATGGTTACCATTATACTTAAATAAGAAAACTAAGATGATAAGCTGTTGATAGTCTTTATTCTTACAAAATTCTGCTTTTTGTCTCTGTCCATTTGTGTTCCCTTTTTTACTAGCCTTGTCTAATCAAGATCAAAAACTTCTTTGAAGCAGAGGATTACTACATTGTTTTGGAACTGTAAGTAACTTGCTTGAAAGCAAATGCTTAAAATGAAATGTTTTCCATAGCCACAAAGCATGTGTCTGTGGCTGCACCCTGGGTGAGATGTTTGCCTGTTTGTCTTGTTTTTCCTTTGCTGCTTGCATTGTTCTTTGAAACCTCTGCAAACTAGGAACAAGGATGAGCAGGAGAGTGATCCCTCTGTGCTCTGAGGGCACTTGGGACCTCACACAATGCTCACTGGGCATTGTGGATTGCTGCTACTTTTTTTTGAACTCATAAGTGGGGGCTGATCAAGAATCTTGTAGCAACTCCCAGTGAAGGCTGAGGAGATTAGACCTAATTCAGTAGTGTATGTGCTGTGGCTAGGGCATTGCTCACTCATTTGCAATAATGTATTCCTTCTCTGTAGCCAAAATAGCCAAATGTTTGATCCCAGTCTTGTCTAACAAGATTAATCTTTTGGAAGTAAATTGTTGACTTATTACCTGCCTTTGCTTTAGAATGGAAGGAGGAGAACTGTATGACAGAGTGTCAAGGCCAGTCAAGATGAAAGAAGCTATCTGCAAGTTGTATTTTTATCAGATGCTGCTAGCAGTAAAGGTACATAATGATGCACTCTACACAGAAAAGTAGGGTTCTGCACATGAAGGTCACCCAGGTGATTTTTTTTTTTTGTCATTTGTCACTTCTGAAACCTGTGCGAGCAACCAGCACAGCGCTCTTAACAAATTGGTTTAACAAGATTCCTTACCTCAGCCTGCTGTTTGCCAGTGTGAGCACTGCTGTGGCATGGTGAACTTCATTGCCTCCACAAAGTGAAATGGGAACTGGGGTGTGATCACAATAATGATAGACTGAAAGAGAGAAGGGTGGGAAACCAGAGTTCATGCAGAGGCAAGGCAGAGCATTGGTTCTCCTTAGCTCTGCTGCTTTTACTGAGCTGAAGACAGTACAGCTCTCAGAGAACGGAGAGAGTGGCAGGCCTGGCCACCTACAGGGAGGTTGTAGCCAAGTGGGGTTGGGCTCTTCTCCCAGGCAACCAGCAACAGAATGAGGGGACACAGTCTCAAGCTGTGCTAGGGGAGGCATAGGCTGAACGTTAGGAGGAAGTTCTTCACGGAGAGAGAGTGATTGGCATTAGAATGGGCTGCCCAGGGAGGTGGTGGAGTCTCCATCCTTGGAGGTGTTCAAGAAAAGCCTGGCTGGAGCACTTAGTGCCGTGTTCTGGTTGATTGGATAGGGCTGGGTGATAGGTTGGAGGTCTCTTCCAACCTGGCTGATTCTATTATTCTATGACTGTGCTCACACTGAGCTTTGACACTGGAAGCACAGTGGTTTGTAGGCTTGGTTTCTGGGGGTTGGTGCTTGGGTTTGGGGAGCAGGACACTGGGTTTGTTGGTTTGTTTTTTTTTTGAGAAAGAGTCATGGGTCTAAAAGCTTCTTGCACAGCCATTTGCTGCAGGACAAACTGGGGGGCTCACACTCGTAGTAAGTTACTAGTCTGTGTGTCTTTGTCTGCATCTGTCCAGTATCTTCACGACAATGGAATTATACACCGAGATCTAAAGCCAGAGAACGTGCTGCTATCATCTCCTGAAGAGACATGCCTTATAAAGGTGAGGAAGCTTAGATTCTTTAGTTAGAAATTCAGAAGTGTCCCTTCCCACTTTTTCTCAGTCTTTAGTTAAAGACTTGGTGGGAAGGGGGTTGAAATTAGCTGTACAAACTAACTTCAAACACTGAGAATTTTTTTTTTTTGGTAGTGTTAATGCTCTCCTTGTGGATACTCCAACACTTTTCTAAGAGCAGCTGCTGAGTGTTGTGCTCGTAGAGCACTTCCCTGTCTGCACAGCTTCAGGGGTTTTTAAAAATAGCATCTCAAATTTTGCAATTCCAAACAGCATTTCCACAAATAGCCAAACAGCACAGGCTGATGGGATTTCTTGTTTGCTTGTGGGGGGGCTTTGTTCTGGGTTTTTAGGGGAGGGGAAGTTAGGGTTGGGGGTTTTGGAGGCTGGTAGGATTTTCTGCGGGTAGATTTGCATGCTGCACTGCTTATCTTTGAAGCACTCTCTCCTACTGTGCTACAACTCCTTTATTCTCTGGCTGTTACACCCAAATCTGAGCGGTTTTGCTAATGTAAAGTAGTGTGATCTTCTCATATTTCATCCTGCTTCTCCTCTCCCATTCTCAGTTGTTTACTGAATAAGTATTCTGTAATACTTGGGGCGAATTTTGTTCATGTTGTTGCGCTGCAACTGACTTGGAAGGAAGAAACTGGATGCGTGTTGACAGTATGACGTGTTCTAGTACCACCAATCCCAGGGTGTAACCTGATGTTACCATTTTCAAACACAAGATTACAGACTTTGGACAATCCAAGATCCTTGGAGAAACTTCTCTTATGAAAACATTGTGTGGCACCCCCACGTATCTTGCTCCTGAAGTTCTAAATTCACTTGGGACTGCTGGATACAGCCGAGCGGTGGACTGCTGGAGTTTAGGAGTTATTCTTTTTGTATGGTAAGATCTTGTGTCAATGGTAGCTTCCTTGGGCAGGCACTGGTATGCATGGCTCCAGACTGCCCACGTCACCATCGTTAGCAGGAGGTGAGATTGTGTTTAACTGTGAAGGTGTAAAAGACATTGTGGTAGCAGGTAGCGTAAAATGTGTGGACTTAGTGCTCCATTTGTGTGACAACCTGTGTCAGCTAACTTGTTTTGTTGTTCTGTGTAGCTTGTGTGGATACCCACCATTCAATGAGCAAAACACTCAGCTGTCTCTGAGAGAGCAGATCACTCGTGGAGAGTACACCTTCATTGCCAAGGAGTGGAAGCACGTCTCAGGTGCAGGTATGGCTCCCTTACGGCATGTGGCAGAATATCCTACTCTGCTCCTGCAGCTCCTCTTTGTCTCTAGTTTCCCTTTTAGCTGTGTGGCACGCTGCATGGTGGTGTGTTTAGTTTTTACAGGAGGCTCTGTGTTGGCTTTTTTCTGGAGTTCAGAGTTGAAGCACTAGGACAGGTAGATTTTCATTGCAGAGAATTCTTGGTAATATTAACTACAGAAGATAGAGTTTGTGGGTACATACTCCAAGGTCATTCCTAGTCCTAGTGGGATGTGTAACAGAATAGTTGGATGTGGTGACAACTGAATCTAACCAAAATCTGTTACCCTAGCTTTGGATCTTGTGAAGAAGCTCTTAGTGGTGGATCCAAGCAAGCGTCTGACGACAGAAGGAGCCTTAGAGCATCCTTGGCTTCAGGTAGGAGTTGAGTCTGCACTGCAGCACAGCAAAGCTGGGGTGCCAGAGATAACTTCAAAGGAAGTTCAGGAGCCCAAATATGATGAGATGTTGTTGACAAAGTTTAATTTGCTTCTGCAAGGAAGCAGGGGAGCATCGCCTGCTCTGCTCACCAGAGATGTGATGCCTGCCTGGTCCTGCTTCTGTGGACCATGCCCCTAGGGGATACAATGCTGTGCAACGAGGGCTTCAGATCTTTAGCTTCATGGGAATAACAAGTGTTGTCTTAAGTGGGAGCTTAAGTCTGCCTGTCCATAGGTTGTCTCTGACAGTAGACATCAGAAGAGCAGCTGCCATTTGGTGCCTCTCAAGGGCATGTCCTGCTCCCCACTTGCCAGCTGGCTGTATGCTTTCTGCTGTCTGCAGACAGCAGTATTCCCACTGGTCCCTGGAGCTCTCTCTAAGCTGAACAACCCCAGCTCGTTCAGTCTTTCCTTGTGGGCCCACTTCTTGAGCTTGGTCAGGTCCCTCTGAATGACATCCCATCCCTCAGGCGTGTCAACTGCACCACTCAGCTTGGGGTCAGTTGCAGGCTGGCTGAGTGTGCACTTGATCTCACTGCCTTATGTCATTGATGAAGATGGTGAACAGTGCTGGCCCCAGTTCAGACTCCTGAGGGACACTGGTCATCAGTGATCTTCATCCAGACCTTGAGCTGTTGACCATTACTCTCCAGCCAATTCCTTCTCCATTGAACAATTCATCCATCAAATCCATCTCTCTCCATTTTTAGAAAGAAGGATGGTGTGAGGAACCATGTCAAAGGCCTTACCTAAGCCCAGACAGCATCCATAGCTCTTCCCTTGTCCACTGATGTAGTTGCTTCATCATAGAAGGCCACTAGGTTGACCAGGCAAGACTTGTCCTTGGTAAGGCCATATTAGGAAGGTGTTTATCTGGGGGGATGTGGGGAAGCCTCCTTCTTTATTGTTTGTTCATTTGTTAATTGCTGATCCATTAGCCAAAACGGGGGCTTTTCATTGAATATTCCATATCCTGCTGAGAGCTGCTGCCTTTCTTCCACAGGATGAAGATATGAAGAGCACATTTCAACAGCTCCTTGCTCAGGCATGTGCCAGTATGAATCCCCCACAGACATGGAAAATGGTACGTCTGGCAGATTAACACTGCTGCAGGGAGAAACTCAGTTCTTAAGTAGTCTGTAATTAGAAAACTAATTAATTTGGGTAAATTGGAGAAATGGGCATTTTGGCTGTGTGTAGCAGTCTGCTGATGATCTCTGCTTGTGTGCTTGGGCAAGGCACATCGTTGAACCTGTGTGCTTTTGATGGATCCAAGCCACAGATGTTTGGTATTCAAGGAAAAATTCTTCTGTTTGTGACAGTTTGGAATGGTGCTGTGCCAGTCATTGCCAGATGTTAATTAGGATGATTCTAAACAGTAGTGGAAGAAGCTGGGGGCAATGTCCTGTGGGAGGAGGATCAAATGTAATTAGGTAGATCTGGGTAGAGAAGCATTTGTCGTGCTGCTGCTTTGGTCACAGAAAGGAGGCTTTATCCAACACCTGTAATTCTGTAGCAAGTGAACAACTGTAGCTGTGCCTTAGCTGGCTTCCTGCACCTATCCTGCTGTGTTTTCCTTTTAGCCAACCACAAGAAAGCGTCCCCATGAAAATGAGGAAGAAGCTGGCTCTGCTAAGCGTGCTGTTCCCTCTACATCATTGCAGAAAATGATGTGAATGCTAATTAGAGCTTTTCTTTGTGGAAAGCCGAACTTTTATTTAAGAAAAATCTTAATAATGGAATTACTGCTGAAGATGCAATTGCTAAATAAAAATATATTTGTAAGACTGAAGTGACTCCTGTGTACTCATGAGGAGATGCACAAATGTTTTTGTCCTTTCTCCTCCAGCTCTGACTCAAGGAGAGTATCAGAAAACTCATCAGCTAAAATACTAAACATTTAGCTTCATCATCACCTACACTCTTGTTTCTTCTGGTCCAGGTTCTAGGTTAGGCATGGAAATAATGCTTAGTCCTCACAGAGAAACAAGGAATACTGAGTTCGCCTTTGGGGCCAACCTACTACCTGTGGAAAGGTGTTTTACAGAAACCAGTGGACAACGGTAAAATCCAGTGGAGACCAAGGTACTTCGAGCAAGTAATCACTAGCAAAGGGCGAAGCCAAGTAGCTCGGGAGCCGCCAGGGCTGGAGCCTTTCCATACACAGTCGACAGCCCCATTCTCTCCCCCGTGCTGGGGCAGGTAGCGGGGCCAGCCCCGACCTCCTCGTTGGGCCTGGCCTGGGCTGGTCCCCGGCGGTCCTGTGGCCACAGGGACGGGGCCGATGCGAAGCATCTGAAAGAAGGCGCCCGAGGGAAAGCCCAGGAGAGCGCCTGGCCGCGGCCAATCAGCGGCCGGGGGCGCGGTGACGGTGGCCAATGGCGGGGGAGGGCGGGGCTGGAGAAGGGCGGCTCCGGGAGAGATCGGTCCAGACTGGTGCGGCCGGGGCACCCACCGCCGTGCCGCAGCCTTAATGGTGCCTGGGACCTGTGCGGTGCGTGTCCTGTCGGTAACCCCGTGATAAGATCCCTTCCCGGCACCCGTCTCTGCCTTTCCGGCATCCCGGGCAGCTGCGGGCGGGAGCCTTCCCGGTAGCCCCGCGGAGCTCCGAGAATACCGGGTTTAGGAGTACTGGGTTTCATGCAGCACCCTCGGCAGGGAAGGGCCAGGCGCTGGAGCGGCTGCGCCCTCTCCCGGGCTCCCGGTCCTCGTCGGGCCGCTGCCCAGCTGCCGAAGGGCCTGGGAGGGAGGCGGTGGGCGGCGGAGCTTGAAACCGCTGCGGTGGTTCTTGTACGGTTCTGGGCGCCGAGAGCGCTTCCGGGCTTTGACCCTCTACTTGTGTCTCTGAGCACCACCTGTGCCTGCCCCTCTGGCACGCTGGCTAAAAGTGCTCCACGGCCCCGGCTGTGGGCACAGAGCTGGCCCTGAACCCTCACTGCGGATGCTGGCCCCTGTGTGACTGCTCGCCCTTGCTTGGGACAGGTGGTTTAGAGGGCTAAAGCTTTGCTGTCAGCTCTTTCTCTTGTACAGTCATGTGAACAGATGGTTGAAGGGGTTTTGTGCCGGGGGATTTTATAAACACAGTCCAATGCTACTTTTGCTTAGGAAAAATTCACCTTGTAGAAACTGCACTGTCTGAGTAAATTTGGTGAATAGCAGCATAATCCTGGCTTTGCAGCTCAAATATTATGGATCTCTCTGGCCTTGAGATCAGCCCTTACTGTTCCGTTGACAGATGTCTGAAAGAACAGAGAAGTAAGCAGTTACAAATAGGGGGTGCTTGGTCATGACTAATTTCTTAACCACGCTATGAGGTAGTGCAGACAAACTGCTCAGTTGCTGGCACCAGTCTCCTGTCACAAAATGCAGATGCTTTGCACTGCTATCCTGTTGGCAGTTGCCCAGTGTTAGGAGATGTACCAGCTAGATGTTGAGCTGGAAACATCAGCATCTGCATCAGATGCGACTTCCTGACCTCACCCATGTGTTTGTGAGAGCCTCAAACCTCATAATTCTGCTATCAGCTGTGTAGCTGGAGCCAAGCAGATGCATCCCGTAGCTGTCCAGGAGGAATAGGGCAGATCTGGGGCATATTTAACCTCAAATGAAAGCATCAGTACAGGTCATATTCCTGGGTGTTTGTGTGATAGGTGTTGCTGCCAGTAGTCTTGGTCTGTCAGGCTGGCTGTGGAGAGCTGTTTTTGTAAACACAAGAGAGATTTCTGCCTCCATCTTTCCCTTTATCTCCTGCATATTTCTTTGTGTAATACCCACACAGCACTATCCTCATTCCAGGAGCCCATATGCTTCAGTGCCTTAAGCAGTTCTGCTCTTCCCACATCTGAAATCTGTTGGCAATAGGGCAGGGGCTGTGTGATGACCATACTCATGGACACGAGGCCTTGTGGCAGGTGTGTGGGACCTCAGAGGGCAGTTGTACAGTCCCTAGGTCAGGTCAAAGAGAAAGCAGAAGTCATGACAAAGGGAGAAGTACCTTTGGCTGCCATGAAACGGAACAGGCACTGATAAAAGCAAAGGGCAGTTGGGTTTGTGGTTGGAAAGAAAAACGTCCTCTGTTTTCTGTCAGTGTGAAGGATTGATTGGCTGGGTCAGGCAGTGTGTGTTAAGTACATGGAAATCCATCTGGAGCAGGAAGAAGAGATCTTCTATGGTTATTTTGCAGAAAGACAGAAGGCTTTAATATAGGCAGGGCCTTGATGAGGGCAGGGGTCTTATGAGAGGTTTGTCTGGAGAGCTGCTGGCAGGGAATTGCCCTCACAGGGCAGCCATCAGCTTTTGGCAGTTCTGTGTTTCTCTGAACTTTTCTTGGGGGGACACTTTCAGTATAAAAGGTATAATTTATTTTTAAGCAATATCTAAGTCTTGCAGTGCCATGTGTCTGTCAAGTGCACTGTAAAAAAAAAGCCAAAGTGAAGCACTGTAAGTCCCTTCCCTCTGTTGCTGAAGTTGGCAAGAAGAAAACATCAGTAATTTTTTTTTTCCAAGCCAGTTTATAGTCCAAAGTTATGTTTTATATGACATACTAAATTAATTGCAAAGCATAAACTCAGCCTGGAGGAACAGTAGATTGCTTCTTATTTTCCACTTTGCAGATATAAAAATGTTACAGAAGATTTGAAACAGATTCAGAAAAAACTTGCATAAAATGTCCACTATGTGTTTCAACTTGCTACAGCAATGGCTGCTGAATGTGGATTTTGCTCACATAAATGAGTGCCAGGAGGCTGGAGCCAGGCTCTGCTGGGTGATGCTCAGTGACTGCACAAGGGGCAATGGGAGGCACAGGAAGTTTCATGAAAACATGAGGAGGAATTTTTTCCCTGCGAGGGTGACAGAAACCTGGAACAGGCTGCCCAGGGGGGTTGTGGAGTCTCCTCTGGAGATATTCAAAACCTGCCTGGATGTGTTCCTGTGTGATCTGGTATAGGTGATCCTGCTCTGGCAGGGGGGTTGGACTGGATGAGCTTCGGAGGTCCCTTCTAGCCCCTGACATTTGTGATTCTATAAATTCGTATGAGTAGCAGAAATTATATTAGCTAATGAATCTGTAGTTCATTTCAGGTAAAAAACTTTCATACATTCCTTCTTTTTGAAGCAAAGGCACTGGAAAATCACACCCAATTGTAACAATAAAGTGCTAGTTGCAAATCAGGACAGAAAAATAATTCTCTTCAAAGCGTTTCTCTCTGGAGCATCTCCCATTGAGAACTCTCTCTTGAACCCGGTTGCTTTCAAACTGATAAATGAGATATTTAATGCCAGGGAGGAAGCAAAGAAAGCCTGAGTATCTGTTTCCCACAGTACAAGAAACAGTGAACCTTATGTGAAATTACCAAAGAGACAAATGAAAACACAAGGCAGAACTTTTTAGGAAAAAAAAAAACAACAAAACAAAACCAGAATAAACTACCACAGGACCAAGGTAAGAGCAACTAAAGTGTCCTTTAGCACAGCATTAAGTGTGTCTCCTGCATGGGGAGGTGAAATCAAAGCTCTCTTTAGTCCAGCCTGGCATTAGTTAATTTTTGAAGCCTAGTTCCTTGGATGCTCCATGCCTGTCAAACTCCACACTCAAGAGTAAATTCATCACTTGAGTCCTGCAGGTGGTAACTCTGATAACTTAAACTAATGTGGTGGTCAGAGTAGCTCAATGCACAGATCTGCCTCTCGTCTGAGGGACCTTAACATTTCCCTAGCAAATGCACGAAAGCATTAGCAGAAATTTGCTTGAATGAGCTCAGTAACATCATTTGGAAGAGAGAAGAAGCCACTGTGCCATTTTGCCTGCTCTACATGCATAGCAATTTCCAAGTTGCTATACACAGACATACAGTTACAGCCATCCTTATCTGCACAGATATTTATAAAAGCAACCACAGGCTTTCAGTTGTGTTTGCTGTGATTCAGCAGCAGCAACAGTTTTTGGCAAGGACAGCATTTCCAATCTTCTGCTGAGGATGCCTGCCAAAATGTTGTTGGACAGGATGAAGAAAGCTATTTATAAATTGAGATAATTAGGTCTTGTGCTTATTAGTGTTGGGAATGAGGCAGAAAGGCAATGTGTGATAATGAGTATTGTAATCTGAGATGATGCTCTCCAAGATTTTCTGCTTGTTGATCAGGAGAAAAAAAAACCAAAAAACAACAAACCAAACAAAAAAAATCTCTTTCTCAGGTGACATAACCTCATTGTGTGCTGCTCCCAGCCAGGAGGCTGAGACTCTGGGAGTGTGTGTGTTATGCTACAGGACAGCTCCTACTTATGCTAATGACAGTTTGGAACACTTCCACGGGATCCAGGTGCTTATTGTTCTAACTGAGATTAGATTCTGCTTCCTCAGTCCTGAACTTTGCATTTTGTGTTCAGGAAAATAAAAAATAATCCCGAGCAGAGGCAAGAACTGTCCTAGCTCCTCTTGCTTGCAAGCAGTGGCTCTCCAGCACACTCTGAGGGGAGACAGCACAGCTTAGTCTGATGCTTTGCTCATCACCTCGGTTAGCAGAGGCAAGGCTGTTGCTGTGTCTCATCAGTCATGTAGGTGTACTTTGCATCCTTTTGTTTCCTGAGAAACAGTGTCACTGGGGACAAATTGATCATTCCAATGCTATTTGGCCTGGAGGTATAAACCCAGCAAGCACAATGTGAAACGCATCCAGACAGCTCTGAAAGGAGCTTGTTCTCACACCATCTTTGGTGAGCACCCAGCACAGTGCTCTCAGGCCATTTATTGCTCTCACACAGTAAATCAAGAGAGTAGCAATAAATATTAAGGAATTCTTAGGTCTTGATTTTACAGCAAGCTTACAAGGTAGTGTGACTAATGTGTAATAAGATGCCACACATCTGTGTTAAACAATTGACTATCCCATTAACTTCTCTTACTTCTTAAGCTATTTGGACTGATCTCACCATACCTGGGATTTTTAAGACCCCAAGATCCTGAAATGTCAAGTAAACAGTTGCTTATGAGAGGGATTTCAGCAGAGGTGGGGGAATTTGTCTTCTGCATCAGACAGCAAAGCTTGAAAAATGCTTCCTTTCCAAAACCAATTAATAAATTTTGCTTGCCAGTCGGAGGCTCTAGAGACTTGTAGCTAATGGTAAAACATCCAAACATTGACTCATCCCTGAAGTGGTCCAGGTTTTATACAGAAATCAGAAGTTACTCCTATTCCTCATGCAGGGAAGGTAACCCCAGGGGCTGCTGCTGCTCCAGCTGTCACCACAGGGTGTTTCTGTCAGCCATAGGAAGGTGACACCACTTGTCAGGCCACATCTCTACCGACTTTTCTGCCACCTGGGTCAGCTTTCTGACTTCTGCTTTGCTTGGTTCTGGTCACAACACAGTTAAGAGGCCACCTTAAGCACCTTACTGAAAGGCATCCCTGCATCTAACCACAGAAATGGGATAATTCCCTGGGAATTATCCTTGAGTGTTGGCATCATAGCAGAAGCATTTGCTGGTTTAGCTAACAGAATGATTCCATTAGTGGGTACCATCAGTAGGTTGCTATCCTTTTATCTGGATTTTCTGCTCACAGCTGAAATACAACACAATAAAATTGGATTAGAATAGTAGCATTATGAATCTATGTTAAAAAAACCAACAATCAAGCAGTAGTTACTCATGGTATGTAGGGTTGTATATTCAAGATAGTGGTAACCCTTCAACAAATTATTTTTAGAGGTTTTTTTTTTTTTTGTAGCTAATTGACTTGCAAGTTTTACAAAATGGCAAACATAATGTAATTAAAAATAGTATTTCTAGACTTTACTGAGCAAAATCTAAGGTAATCTCAAGAGACTTTTGACATAAGGTAGACACCTTATGACTAGTACCTACAGCAAGCAGCGTGCAGAATGTGAGCAGGAGACTTCTGATGAGAAGTGTTATCACAGAAGACCGGCACTCAAAATGCAGCTCTGAGACCAGCAATCAATATTTTTCATTTTCTAGCGTGATGAGATTGCCCAGATGGTCTGAATTGCATTTTGCTGAGGACACAATTTTTGCTGTTGTTTAACAACAGTCTCAAACTCGGGCAGTGCTGTGGTGCCACTGCCGTGCACTCGGCGAACTCCCCTCTGTCTGCGGTGGGATTTGGACCAAGTGTTAAGATATTTGCACGATCAGAGAACATTTCATGGCACTGAAGTTCCAAACTGAACCATGTCATTTTAGAGTTGAGTTCAAACAACCGAGAGATTTCTAAGGAGCTGCACTATTTGTCCCATCCAGCTTCAGCCTATCTGTCCCCAGCTGAACGTATCAGGTACTGATTTTGCCTTCTTTTGTGAGGTGCCGGGGGTCAAATATTGCAAGTGAGATTCACGTTAGAGGGCAGGCTGCAAGGGAAGAAGCAGGATACAAATGGAACAGTTAATGGAAAATGAATGTTATGAGGGGTAAGAGAAAAAAGGCATTATGGGGGGCAAAGATTTAGATGTCATTTGCAGGAAGCTAACTGGCTAAGAAATGGGGGTGGGGAGGGGAGGGAATGTGCTCTGTATGAGAAACTGGATTTGAAGTTCTGAAAATAAGCTTTTTCCTCCTGAGGTCTTGATAAGAAAGAGCATGCACATACCTGCCTCTATGAAAAGGAGGAATACTTCTGAGGTAAATAAAAATAATTAAAATTGAAATGCTGTATAGGAAGAAAGATGAATGCCTTAAATATAGAGAATGAGACAGGCAAGAAAACTAAAGAAGGTGGAAAAGAACATCCAGTCCAGTGTAAATTTTTATCAGAGTCCCTGATTCACTTGTCTGACCCCTGGGTGCCACTGTTGATCTGTAAAACATCCTAGAGCCAATGGCCCTGCACCGCAGTCAGATCTGTTTCTCCATCTGCACCTTCTATGCGTGAAACAGAGACACGAAGTGGTGGACGGGGGAAAGACACTAAGCTGGGAGAGCTGGAAAGAGGTTCAACTTCTTTAGGAGAAAGACCAACGTCTTTTGGCAGCCACAGCATTCTTCTAGTTCTGCTTTAAGCCCAGCAGAACAAAGGGTCCTGTTAGCACCACAACCAAGCAGAAGAAATCTCTGTCTTCTTGGGGCAGCAGACCCTTTTCGGATTTCTGTTTTCGTTGTTCTGGGGTCACTCACACTGACTGAAATCTGGCTGGTGGGAAGTGTGTACTCAGTTAGCCTACCCGTGGAGTTACACAAACACTGCAATCTGTACTGTGGGCTATGTGAAGAGGGGGCCAAAGCTGGAGCAGGTGGATGGGAACGGTAAGACTGCCTGATTAAACATGCAAAGGCTGGATAATGGGCTCTGCAAAATCTGTCACCATCCCAAGATCCACAGCGAGCAGCATTTCTGCCACCATTTGCAAACTGCTGAACTTAACAGGTAGAAAAATTAGTGCAGGATTTCAGTGTCAGCTCAGGGAAAAAAAGTGCTCGGTTCTGTTTCTTTCCCCGCAAGGCTTCTGCGGTGAGGTGAAGCAGATAGTTCATGGACCAGTTTGTGCACACAGCTGCTTGTGCACAGCGCAATGCTGGTGGAGCTGAACCGAGATCTGCCTTCAGAAAGGAGTCTTCTTGTGAAGTGAGGAGCACAGTGCTGGTCCGTTGTATGAGGTGGGACGAGAACGCCCAGCTCTTGTATTTCCCAGTTTTCCAGTGCCAGGAACCAATGGTGACTGCAAGAGGCTGATTCCCATGTTAAGTCAGTCCCGAGCTCGTAATCAAGCCTGATGCATGCTTTAGCATGAAATCATGCATGCAACTTCCTGTTCATGCCGCCGAGGGCTCGCACTGACACCTGTAATTAGGTGGCTAAAACTCACCTGCCTGGGCTCCAGTGACTCCACTTGGGGCAGAAACTAGTATTCGACTGGGCCGGCAAGATCACCGCCCTCTGCCTGCTGCCCGAGCCTGCACAGAGGACAGGCCTAGGGCCGAGACCGCTCGCCAGGCACTGCCCGAGTGCCTCAGACCCGAGGGCTGAGCGACAGTGGCTCTGCATTTGGGGACGAGCGGGGGTTCGCGCAGCCCCCGCGCCGCGTCGCTCTCGGAGCCTTGGCGGAGGAATCTTGGCCCAGTCGGCGCTCCGTCCGGGGCGGGGCGGCGCGCTCGGCGCCAGGGCTGAGGGGCACGCGGCTGCGGCCCGCGCCATGTCGTTCCGCCGCGCCTTGGCGCTGGCCGCCTGCGGGCTGGCCGGAGGCTCCGTCCTCTTCTCTGCCGTTGCCGTCGCCAAGCAGCCGGCCCGCGGCTCCGATGCCGAGCAGCGGCCGGGGGGCTCCGCCGCTCCCCCCGCTTCTGCCGCGCCGCCGGGTTTGCTGCTGCTGCCGCCCGCCGCCACCGCCGCCTCCTGCCCGCCGGCCCCTGGCTGGATAGAGAGACCCGCCGGTACCGGCGGCTACTGGGACAACAACTGGGACAGG
>VWZI01018148.1:694354-726373 GCA_013396835.1 Psilopogon haemacephalus | reverse complement strand
TGCTGGCGAGTTCCCCCCCCCCCGCCTGGACAGCGGCTTGGTGAGGGGCCGGGAGGGACCCCAAGTTGCTAGAGGGCGGCGGGAGCCGCTTGTAAACCACCCCCAACGGAGCCTTCTGGGGAGAAAAGGGTGTCTGCGAGCTCAGGGCCCGGTAAGCTCTCCTGTGACGGGAAGGGAGAAAGGAGAGCTCCGACCGACCCCGCGGACACTGCCTTAGCGCCACCCTGAGACCCCCTGCGCCGGCCCTCCTCTGGCTGAGCCCCGCGGCCGAGGCGCGGCCCTGGGCCACAGAGCTCCCCGCGCTTCAGGGTCCAGTCAGGAGAAGGCAGGAGTCGTTTCCAAGTGAAATATTAAGTGGTGAAGTGCTCGAAGCAGAATGCAGTTAAGATCCTTGGATAGTCTTGAAGTTAATTTCTGGCAGTTTGGAGCAGCTGAGAGCGCTGAAGGGTTGCCGGTAGAGAGAGACTCTGGCCGCTGTCAAGCGGCACAGGTGCGTGTGATGGTTTAACCCCGTGAGGTGAGGCAGGTGAGGAGCTCTGCTGGGGCAGGTGAGCTCTGTTAGAGCAGGTGAGCTCTGCTGGGGCAGGTAAGGAGCTCTGTTAGAGCAGGTGAGGAGCTCTGTTAGAGCAGGTGAGGAGCTCTGTTAGAGCAGGTGAGGAGCTCTGCTGGGGCAGGTGAGCTCTGTTAGACTCTAGACAGGCTGTTAGCACTCCCGCGGTGCTGCTTTATGGCCGCACGAAGATGTATCCGTTAATAACCGCATCCGCGTAGGTGTGCGTGTGCTGGACCCGCAGGAGGCCTCCCGTTCGTGTTCCCCGTGGGGCTGCAAGGTAGCCTTCTGAAAGCCTTCTGGAGGCAATCCTTGCTCAAGTGCAGTCACCCAAGGGTTAATTGCCCTTTTTTTGTGACTCTTTAATTAGAATGTGCAAATATCTGTCTTGAGCTTTGGCTCGTTTAGCTTCCGTCTGGTAGAATTATCTCCCTGGGGATTCTTATGTCAGGCTCCAGTATAATAATAGTAAATCCAAACTTAAGCACTAACAGATTTTTATTGTATAATACATCCTGGTTTGATTTTTTTTTTTTTTTTTGGAGAGGCTACAGAATCAGATGCTTATGTAAACAGGGCAGCACCCATCTTAATTATAAACCCAACATTTTAATTATACAAAGTTACCACCTAGTTACATGGAGGGAAGTGTTAAGGCTGCTTGTTTAAGGGCAGATGCTGGCCTTTAATGGTAATGCTAAATGGTTGCTTTTCTTCAGGAGTTCCAGAGTTGCTTTCAGACCTATGTAGCTTTTTGTTTTAACCAATTCAGGAAGCAGAGCTTGTGCTCTGTTGTGCAGCTGGCACAGTTGTCTGAACAAATAGCAGCAGTCAAGCCCAGTGTGCTAGAATCACCATTCATCATAGTGTGCAAACAGTGGAAGTGTATTGTGTGAATACATTCTCAGAGGTCAGGTTTGGTTTTATGCTGCTTGGTTGCCTACCGGTTGGTGTGGCACAATTTTTGCTATACCTAGTTGAGATCTTGATTTTTGCCAGCCATAGGCAGAAACACAACAGATAGAAGGATTAAAGCTTCTGTCAAGCTGACTGGTGTGCTTCAATAGCATGCAGGGATTCCTGGGAGAAAGGTGTAAATCTGCTGTTGTGGGTTAAGTGGTACTTCTGTTTAAGTTAGGTTTGAAAAGTCCCTGGCGTTGCCATTGCTATAGTCTTGGGGGATTTTTTAGTTTTGGTTTTGGTTTGGTTGGTTGGGGTTTTTTAAAGAAAGAAATGCAGGTTTGTTTTTTTGTTTGTTTGTTTGTTTTTCTT
This sequence comes from Psilopogon haemacephalus, assembly GCA_013396835.1. Lineage (NCBI taxonomy): Eukaryota > Metazoa > Chordata > Aves > Piciformes > Megalaimidae > Psilopogon > Psilopogon haemacephalus. The sequence continues at coordinate 724,551 of VWZI01018148.1, read as the reverse complement.
TTACAAGAAAAATTTAAATCTACCTGTGTCTGAAGATCAGTGAAAATCCTAAGAACAGCTATTGAATCAACAGGAATTAAAGCACAAAATCTCTGCTAATATTTATAATCTTCTTGTCTGGGCAGGCTGTACGTGGCTTCCATGTGTTTTAGTTTACACCATCTGTTTGCTTTAGGATTTAACCTTTTTTGTTGTTGTATTTGTTGCTTCCACCCCCACCCAAGAATTAATGGAGAGGTGTCCCTGTTGGTTACAGCTTTTAACCCATGGCATTAACTTCATGGCTTTATGCAGGCATTTGTTTATAGAGCTCTTGCACAGTGGTTTGGGTCAGTTTTGCTCACTAGTCAGTTGCAGTACTTCAGCTGCATCTAGGAGTAAGACAGGACTACCCCTCTGCCAAATTCCTTTGCATTTTAGTGCCCCCTGTGTAAAAGCTGACATCCTAAATGTGTTTGTTTAGGCGTGAACCACTGTCTCTTGTCAACCTCAAGAAGAAAAATGAAGAAACTGGGGAAGAAGAGCTTGCCTCACGCCTGGGGCACTGCAAAGCGAAAGCCACCAGGCACATATTCCTCATCCGTCACTCTCAGTATAATTTGGATGGCCGAGCCGACAAGGACAGAACTCTGACCCCACTTGGTAGGTGGTGCTGGAAGCATCGTACCTGGTGTCTTGAAAAAATGAGTTTTCAGGTGCTGCTGTCCTGATGAGCACAGGTCAGTCAGTCAAGTGAGTCAGCTCTTTTCTGGCTCTGGCTGCCAAACCTTCATCCTCTGTCTGGATCCTTTTGTGGCAGAAAGTTGTCACAGAGAAGTTGTGGGGGTTTTGATCCTCCAAATACAAACATTAAGGTGAATTTTACAGAGCTCAGTTGTAAAGAAACCTAACAAAGGAAACCTCCAATTATCTTAATGTTGGTTGAGCAAGCTCTTGTGCTCGCTGACCTGACTCCCCAGGGCCAAGGGTTTTAAACTTAGCTCTGTGACTGACTTTGGGTATTTTTCTCTCAGAGGGTGGCTTGTCCTTCTGTTAGTTAATTTACTGATTTATGTTTAAACCCCAAAATGACCTCTGACTTCCCTTTCACTTGGGGTGTGTTCTAATTAAAAACATTTCACTTTTGCTGCTAAGCACTGTTCTTGGGAGTACTGCTAATCCTTTATGTGAAATGAGGATAACCTCTGTGTTAATCCTCGTTCACTGATCCCGTGACTAGGGCTCAAATATTAATTAGTGCTATTTTTAATAGTGCACTTTGAGAACAGTGGACACTCTCCTGACTGCATACATGCCAACACTGTTTTGAGAGGGGAAGAATTATTGTGCAGTGCTTGCTGGAGGTTTTGGAAGCCTGGTGCCAAATGTTTAGTATAAAACCCCAGGTTTTCCACTCCCAGGTGTGCAAATAGCAGTGAAATGGTAATTTCAGGACTAAGATGCTCTCTTAAACTGGCAACAAAGTATAGCCTTAATCCTGTCTCATTCTCTGCCTGGGGTAAGTTACTTAAGCTGTCCGTTGTCTTTGCACCTGGCAAGTGGAATTCAGCCTTCCCTAGAATATCCCAGTGCTGTGTTCTCAACTGTGCCAAGCTGATGTTGCCTTTATGAGAAATGCCCTGTCAGGTGTCAGTGCATCTGTTTGGCAGTCTCCTCTGCTCTGCTTCCTCAACACTGAGATGCCAGATGGCTTGGCTCAGCACTATCTTTGTGGAAGTGGCTCTCTTGGGATGGGGCTAGCAGGGATATTGAATGCTTGGTCAAAAGTCTCTGAACAAGCTTTGGGGGGGTTAAATTAAAAAGAACCAAACTGATTTTTCCTGCTGATGGAAATGCAAGTTGAAATTTTCCTGCCAGGAAGTTTGATCTGAGTAAGAAGTTACTCTGGTAAAAATGTTTTCCGATTACTTATCAAAAGAAAAAAAGTTTGATGTTGATGGAGATCTTTTGTGTCTACTGGACAACTTTTTTGGTAGCTTGTGTGAGGCATTTAGAATAATATCACCAATTTATATAATATCATTTTTAAGGTCGAGAGCAGGCTGAACTGACTGGACACAGGCTGGCAAGCTTGGGATTAAAATTTGATCAGATTATCCACTCCTCCATGACCAGAGCAACTGAAACAACTGAAATTATAAGCAAACATCTCCCAGGTGAGTGACTCCCTTCAGTTTGCATGGTCTTGCCATCCTGAAAACTGCTTCCAGTAGAATTTGAAGCTTGCCCTTAAGTTTGAGATATTATTCAGCCAGCTCCCTGGGTATGTCCTCTCTGGGTATTTCTGCTTATAAAGAACTCAACAACCCTGGTTCTGCTTGTTTCCAGTGCCTTAAAAATACAGGAGGGATCTGTCCCTCTGGGTGGCCAGCTGCTGCCTGTAGGTACTGCTGTGCAGAACTGCAGCTTGCTCTTCACTTGCATTTTGTAAAGCAGAGACTGTCACAGGGGAGGGGCAAACTCCAGTTCTTTTGTGGTGCTTACTGAGTTAGTTAAGATGCTTCCTGTGTGCTGTGCTATCCTGTGTGCAGGGGAAGATGTGGCACACTCACAAAGGTGTGGGTAGCTTCTGTGTGGGTGTGGCTTTGTCTATACAGTGATTTGGGTGGTGGTGTTTGTTTTCCTGCTGCTCAGACATACCAGAATCTCAGCTAAAGGTATGTGAGTGTAGATGATTTTGTCTGGTGTTTTAGCAGATACTCAAGTATCTAAGTCAGTGCTCCTGACCATTTCTGTCTTTGCCTTCTTGTGCTGCTTCCAAAAAACTCTAAAACCCTGGAAACCAAGAATACTCCAACACCACCCTTCAAACCCCAACACCAGCCAACTTGCCTAAACCATGCTTTCTCAGAGAGACGAATGTTAACTATCAAAAGCACAGCATTGGCATTAATTAGCAGTAAGCATTAATTGGCATAAGGCTTTAGATGAAGTGCCTTTCTTCAAAGTGCAGCAGACTGGCGAGATTGAGTTTGCTGTGCCAGGCTGGGCTGGCTGCTCATAGCTGAAATAAACTTTGCCCTGTTGATGACAGAAAGTTGGAGAGATGACTTGATGTGGAGTGTGTGGATTAAAATGGTCTTTGGGATGGAAAGGAAGATTTCCTTGAAAAACATGAAAACTGTATTGATTGTAGAGCTGTGGGCCTGTTTGCAGGGGCATGTGAAAGAACAACTTTCTGAGTGTGTATTTAATATTGCAGGAGTCAAAAAAATCAGCACTGATCTGCTGAGAGAGGGAGCACCTATAGAACCAGACCCTCCAGTCTCTCATTGGAAACCAGAAGCTGTGGTAAGTTTTTACTTACTTTTTTACCTTTATTTGTAGAATTTTGGCTTTTTAAATATCCTTTCTATTGACAGTAGTGATAACTGTGTCTGAGCTGATGCTTTTCATGGCAGACCTTAGGTCACTGCATACTTTTTCCCCTGTAAGTGTGCAGAACAGTTAAAATAACTCCTGGTCCTTGAGCATTATTTTCATCCTCAGGTGTGCACCCTTGCTGTGAAGAACAAATACAGGCTGGGTGGTGAGTGGCTGGAGAGGAGCCCTGAGGAAAAGGACCTGGGGGTCTGGGTGGATGAAAAGCTCAACATGAGCCTGCAGTGTGCACATACAGCCCAGACAGCAACTGTGTGCTGGGCTGCATTAAGAGAAGCGTTGCCAGCAGGGCAAGGGAGGGGATTCTGCCCCTTTACTCTGCTCTCCTCACACCCCACCTGGAGTACTGTGTGCAGCTCTGGAGCCCCCAGCACAAGAAGGACATGGAACTGTTGGAGAGAGTCCAGAGGAGGCCACGAAGATGATCAGAGGGCTGCAGCAGCTCTGCTATGAGGACAGGCTGAAGGAGTTGGGGCTGTTCAGCCTGGCGAAGAGAAGGCTTTGAGGAGACCTTATAGTAGCCTTCCATTATCTGAAGGGGGCCTGCAGGAGGGCTGGGGAGAGACTATTCACAAGGTTTTGTAATAACAGGACAGGGGGGAAATGGGTTTAAATTGGCAGAGGGGAGATTTGAACGGGATGTTAGGAGGAAGTTCTTCACAGTGAGGGCGGTGAGACACTGGCACAGGTTGCCCAGGGAGGTTGTGGCTGCTCCCTCCCTGGAGGTGTTCAAGGCCAGGTTGGATGGGGCCTTGAGCAACCTGCTGTAGTGGGAGGTGTCCCTGCCTATGGCACAGGGGGATTGGAACTGGATGATCTTTGAGGTCTCTTCCAACCTAAACCATTCTATGATTCTGAGAACTCTTAGGAGACACAGCCTGTCTGCCAGCACAGAGAGGTGCAGGTGCTGCTCTGAGCAGAGTTTAATTCTCACCTCTGTGCTTTTAGCAGTATTACGAAGATGGAGCTCGCATTGAGGCTGCTTTTCGAAACTTCATTCATAGAGCTGATGCAAAGCAGGAGGAGGACAGCTACGAGATCTTCGTCTGCCACGCCAACGTGATCCGCTACATCGTCTGCAGGTATGCTGGGACTGCCTCTTCTGCTGTGTCCTTGGAGAGCTCAGCCTGCTGCTGAGGTGCTGGTGGCTTATGGCATTGCTGACCTGGGAGATGTGTTGAGTTGGCTCGTTTGAGGTGGCTGGAGGTCAGCAGCTGCGTTGTGAGCAGCTACTTATGCCAATACAGGACACACTTGACAACCAGAACACTTTCATTCTAATTCTGAAGGGAAAGTGGCTAAACTGGTGAGACTCAAAACCTCCCTTTTCCTCTGGACAGTCTCTTTAATACCAGAGGCCAGGGCTCTGGTCTCTTCTTACAGGTAATTAATGATAAAGCAAGAAGGAACAGCCTCAATCTGTGACTGCGTAGGTTTAGAATGGACATTAGGAATGGTCAGGCATTGGAATGGGCTGCTCAGGGAGGTGGTGGAGTCACCAGCCCTGGATGTATTTAAAAGTCATTTGGATGTGGTGCTTGGGGATATGGTTTAGTGTGTACTTCATAGAGTAGGATTGTTGGTTGGACTTGGTGATCCTGAGGGGCTTTTCTAACCTGACTGCTTCTGTGATAGGCTTCTGCTTCCCATAAATGTGAGGACAGTGCCTGTGTGGAGTGTAGGGAAAGACAACAAATAGCATCTGGATGTGTTTTGATTTCATTTTGGGAATGCTTTACTAGTGGGAGCTGTATTGGTGTGTTTTCATACTAACATCTGGTGTTGGACTAGAAGGGACGTTGGATCCTTCTGCTGACATCAAGGTTGTTCATGAAGGAGAAAAGAGTTACGGATCTGTGTCTGCCTCTGTATCCAGTCAGCTGAGCCTGGTTTATTCCTCTTCCCTAGCAACAAAGCACTGTCTGTGAGATTATTTGTCTTGAGCAGACAGATGTGATTAAACTTTAATCAGATCAATATCCACAACTATTTCAGTTAGCTTTATTTAGCTGAGCTAGTTAAATGCTGGCTTGTCTGCTCCCTGGACTGCTTTAGAGCTCCTCAAAATTGCTATACTTAAAATTATTGATCAGGTAGACAGAATGCTTTTCCCCTGTGCCAAAAAAAGATGTCTGGTTGCTACCTCAGCTTTTTCCAAGATACTGTCATACTTTTTCTGTTTCCTCTCTTTCATGCCTTCCATTCCAAGCTCACTAATAGCACAGTGGCACACAATCCACATTCCTTTTTGAATCTAGTTTGACTTGGAGCTGTTCCTTAATTTCTCAGCCTTTCTAAAAGACTGCCCTAAGAGCCCAGACCAAGTCACTCCTTAGTATCTAAGGCAAAATATCTTTTAAGGGAACATGATGCATTTTCCAGCTGTCTACTACCATCAATTGGCCTCCTGAGGCTGTCGAGTTAGGAGTGTTAGAATAACTGGAGTCCAGCTGTGGTGCTGTATTTCCACAAAAAGCACAGAGTAGCTTTTCTGGCTGCTTCTGGGGGAAAATGGAGCTGATGATGGAAAGTAGTTGTAGTGAATGTCTTCCACAGGCACATGTGGGCACAACAGGAATGAATCCTATTTCATTCCCTACTTCTCTGCTGCTTTTCCCTGCCTACCTGTGCTGATAAGGCTAAAGTAGTGCCTTAAAGTGCTGTATGCCACTTGTGGCTTTGGTCTGTGGAGGAAGTCCAGAGTAGGGTGAGCCATCTTCTCTACCTGTCCCAAAACATCCAGGGTTTTGTGGTGCTGCAAGTGGCTCAGTGACCAACTTTGACCTGCACTGTCTTTGGTTTGTTAGGAGGTTGCTCAGTGTGCTCCCAGCAACCTGCCTGCATTCCAGCTTCTGCCTTCTGTTCATTTGAATTAATCCTGTCTGCAGTAATCATACCCATCTGCTGGGCTCTGCTTATGCAAGGGTACTGCCTGGCACTGGTCCAGGTGTCCACACTGCCATTTCCTATCAGCTGCACAAGAAAAGGGTTTTTGTCTAAGGCTGACTGCCTGTGGGAGTGTTTGCATGCAAGCTGCAGAATGACCACTGACATCTTGTCTTTTTTCTTTTCCTCATCTGGAAGAGGAGATGATGCTGTGAGGTCATGTTACTACCTGTTTATGAATTAATACCATGTATTTTAACTTGGCTTTGACAGAGCATTGCAGTTCCCCCCAGAAGGCTGGCTACGAATGTCTCTCAACAATGGCAGCATAACCCACTTGGTGATCCGGCCCAATGGACGTGTGGCCCTTCGAACGCTGGGTGACACAGGCTTCATGCCCCCAGAGAAGATCACACGCACCTGACAGAGCCCAACTGATGGCTGCCAGCAGCTGCCTCTGCTCTTTTTGCACCAGTCCATTCAGCTATGGTACCACTAGGTTTTTATCTGTTACGTTGGGGTGTGATGCCATTTTCAAGAAGTCCCTTAGCCCCATGCCCCTTTCATACATACTCATATCTGCCTTTCAGTCCAGAAGAGATCTTTGTAGGCTTGAAGCTGTCCAGTCCTGGGCTGTGGAATACAGAGATTGAACGTGTGTGTGTGTGCTCAGCAGCTGCAAGAGCACTGACTGCTTCCCTGTGCCCTGTGTGAATTTCTATAACCAAAGCTTGCTCCTGTGGGTGTCTTTTCTTGTGCAGGAAAGCAATTGGTGTGGGCTCTGGAAGGAACAGCCTTGTAGCTCACTGCAGCTAAAACTGAAGACAAGTCAGCTGGTTTCAGCCCCTGCAGAGGAGGTGACAAATGGTATTCTGCTGCTCAAGGGACAAAGGCTTCAGTTTTTGTAAGCTGTTGAGGATGCGTTTATGTTGTGTCACTGTTGCACTCTGCCCCCACAAGAAGCTCATGTGAACTGTGCCTAGAGATTGTAAGCATAAAGCAAAGAGGGTAAAACCCCCCATTTGTCTCAGAGCTGTGGTGCTAGAATCAACTGCTGCTTCTACTAAGTGTTCTCCATCCTCAGGAAGTGCTTTATTCTGACCAATGAGTTTCAGTCTCATAAAGCCTTTAACTAAAACTTGATCTGTAGCAGGATGTGGGGATGTTTGTAGCAGTGAGACAGAAGGAAAGCAGCCACCTTGTGAAAGTGCTTCCAGTTGCTGAGGAGGCAGTGAAGTGCTGGCTCCTATTGATCAGTATTTGCTGATACCTTGGCTCTTGGAGAAAGAATAACACTGCTGGGTTTGAGGCAGAGATACTTCAGGTCAGAGGACCTGTAGTATTGGAACAAACTGCCTGAAGGGTGAAAAAACCTATGGGAAGACTTTTCTAGGCCAAGTAGTAGAGAGGTCAGGCAGAATGCTTTGACTCCCTTGTACACCCCTGGCACTGCTGGACTTGTTCATTCTAGGAAACATGCAGGTGGCTGAGAACTTGGTTTTGTGGGGAGGGGAGGGCTCAGAAGCATTTAATCTTAAGGCCATTTGCTAGGCACTTGAACCAGGGTAGTAACTGAGCTCATGTAATAGCTGGAATGTTGGAAAATGTCACCATACCCATCCTGCGTGGGTGACAGAGCATGATCCATAGGGCAGCAAATATAAATAACTTGTTTGGCAGGTTCTCTTGTCATTGGGACTGTTTGTGAGATCCTAAACTTGCTCCTGTCAGAGCTGTATGAGGCACAAGCATGGCACAGCCCCTCGTGAGGCAAGGTCAATGCTTTGCTTCATACAGGACTGCTACAGCAGCAGGAAGAAAAGTGGGGCTAGTAGGGAACAAAACGTGATCCTTGTGTATTGCAAGGTGTGGGGGCAACAGGAAACCATCACAATGTTCTCTCTCTTTGATGCAATGAGAATTATTTATCAGTTTTTGTCTATTAACTTTTTAAACATTTGGAATAAAATAACTTGCCTGTCTCTCTTGTCTCTTCAGTGGGAGAGTGTGTGACTGCCTCCTGTTGTGCTTCTGCCAGCTGACACAGTGCCTGGAGTTCACTGACAGGCTTGGTCCTTTTACTTCCAAATAGTGAAATGTAAAGTTGAGAGAGGAGCTGGCTCAGAGTGAATTGCCATCTACAGAGAGGTGGGTGCAAGCACTGCACTTTAGAGGAGGAGACTGCCCAAGGCCAGGCACAGCCTTTGGCAGCTACAGGGCTGTAGCACCATGGCATGGAACAGGAGCACCAAAGTCAGACAGATGAGAAGTCTGTGCATTTTATTTGTGTGTGTGTACACAAAGCCTCTTACATACAGACCCTTTACACCCCCATGCCAATAAATAGGTTCCTGGTGGGCAGCCAGAGGGCACACATCACCTCTTGGCATGTGTGCAGAAAGTAACAGCATCGTCAGTGGCACTTAAGTGTAAGGGGGCAGAAAAGTCACTGCTAAGCAAGTACATACATCATTTTCATAATGCTCTGACTGCTTGCCTCTTAAAGGTTTTGAGACCTCTTCCAGTCTTCAGTGACATAAGCCCATGTCACTGTGCACACACACACAAAGGATGCAAGTACTTGTGGACAAGTTAGTGATTTGCCATGTCAAGATACCAAATACCATGCCCCACACTAACTGCAGTGTGACACTTGTAGCTACTCATTTATTTTTGAACAAAGTGGGGTAGCTGCAGGTTTAACATGACACTTGGATTAAAAAAAAAAAAAAAAAACAACAAACCAACCCTAACCACCCCCAACTAAAGTTTTGTAACATTATAAGTGAACTTTTGACCAAGAAAACACAATTCAAGCAATATGAATCTCAGTGAAAGTATCTCCACAGGCTCAGTGTGGGAGAGCTGTCTTCACAATCATGAATGACCAAATAGCTACATCAATGGATGACTGTTGGAAAAGTGACCTCGCGGGATGCAGCACAACTGGACTACTGCACGCTATGTAACGCAAAAGAAAACATTCTCTTGACCCAAGCAAAACAAAAAGTAGAAAGTGAAAGGCAAAGGTTTGGTGGTGTGGCAGAGGAGTGTGGCTACAGTACTATACAGTTACATAGTTAAAAAAAAGCAAAGTGTACAGAAGGTAGAAAGGACAAAAATAAGAGTCCTAGAGGTTAGCGTCAGGCTCCTGGCTCTGTAACAAACTCATAACCAAAAGGCCAATGTCACCATAGGATGGCTCCAGAAGGACCCAGGTGGAGAAGAGCAGCTGCACACACAGCAACTTACCACATGAACTGGGCTGTAACATGGTTTGAGGCAATTACTCAGCATCCCAATAATTTCTCCAGAATGACAAAGACTTAATTTACATTAAATTATTACAAAAAAAAAACCAAACAAACCAAACAACACAAAACCCCCAAACCTTTAAAAACCAAAACAATACCCAAAAACAAAACAACACCCCTTCCACATCCTTTAAAAAAATCAAACTCTAGGAACTGGGAACCTAAAAAAAAGTCAAGGCTGCAGAGACTGCTGCATCCAGCCCCCAAAGAAAGAACCTTAAGGAGAAGTCCAGTTTTGGTAACAGCAGATTAATGGTCTCTGAGTTTCTAGAACCGTTCTTAAAAGTATTACATCCACCCCAACCCCAGCTGCTTGTCTGGAGTATCACTGTGTGACACCTGTGTAAAGTAGCTCGTCCCACTGTTCAGCTCACTGGAAATAGGTTTTGTTACAAAGAGCTAAGTAAGCCTTTTCTAAAGACTAATTTCTAAACCAGGAATGTTCTCTCCCAGTGGAATGCTGCGCACCAAATAACCAAACTTAGACGTTAAAATAGTCTCTGTTCAGAAAGCCCAGGAGAAAAACTGGAGTTTATGTGCCCCTAGTAAGTGGATACCACTTTTGTTTTAAACTTCTAAAAGAACAATTAAAAAAAAAAAAGTTACAAAAGGCACTATCAAGCTTGCAAAAGCATTAGTGCAGGTTTAAGTTAGTTCCAAATCATTTACCTGTTGAGGGGTGTACGTTTGTGTACCAACAGTCACTGCCATGTGCAAGAGCCAGCAAACCTGCCCAGCACTGCCTTCCAAGGCCACCCCCTGTGCTGCCGGCTGAGGGACCAACCACTCCTGCACTGCCCCAGCCTGCCAGTCAGACCTAGGGGTGGCTGAGGGACCAACCACTCCTGCACCATCTACAACCACAGGTTTAATTCAGACAACTGGAGCCAAGGTGGTTCTGTGCTTTCTCCCTCTGTGGCACCAGTGAATCAAAATCCTTTCCTTATTTACCAGCACAACCTTGGCAGACTTCTGCTCAGATGTATGTTTTCAGATGTTTTTTCTGTTTAATCAGAGAGCTCTCAGCACTAGAGAGCTCTGTTCCTGGAACCCTTTGTTCACATTACAACCATTAAGCTTGATGGAAAATTGTCTTGAGTTTTGAAAAGCATTCTTCAGTTTCAGCATCCTACTGTCCAAACAAGTCACTCTTGCAGAAGGCTACAGAACAGAACTTTTGACTGCTCTAACAAAAACTCATTACCACATCAAGACTAGAGACATAGTAAAAGCTTAGATTTCAATAAAAACATTTGTAGTCCTTATTCCCCCCTCTTTACAGCTGGGAAATAAGGAGCCATGCCCTGGGTCCCTGGCTACCACTCTACTGCATTACAAACTAGACCATTAAGGTATGTTGCTGGTAAAATTGCTCAAATTATTGCTGATGTGCTTCTGTGCAAGAACTAGTAAAATCTGCTCACATTAAAAGCTTCTGTGGGGAAAGGAAACCAGCTAACTTGTAGGTATTTTTGTTTTTTAAATCTTCAAACTACCATTTAAAGGAATCCTGGCAATTTCTCTAGTGCCCCTTGACTAAAACACTCAGTATTGTCAGGGTATTTTAACAGCCTCACAACAAGCAAAGGCTTAAGGTTTTCTGTGTAAGTTAAGTGCATAAATACACACAAATAGGTAAGTGTTTGTGTGTGTGTATTCAACCCTCTAGACCCAACTGCTGGCTATAAACACTCACTTTCTGCTTACGCACAGCCCATCCCAGTCATTCTCAGCTCAACAAAGCGGCAGCACCCAGGCTTTGTTTTACTGCTCCCCCTGCAAGTGGAGGAACGTTTTACTTCTTGCCATCAGTTTCCTCTCCTAAGATTGCTCTTTACTGATGATGTGCTTCCTCCAGACCACCCAAGCAAAAGCAATGCAGTTGAGGGCTAGCAGGTTCAGTACAATGACAACTGGTGATGGCAAAATCCCACCACTTCTAAGTAAAGGTTCAGCTCACTGCTTTACTGGCACCAAGGGTTAATTCATAGCTATTGGACAACTGCACTGTCACTAACTTCTTGCATATCACCAGTAATCTATCTCATATATGGCATAAAGACATATATTCAACTTTTTTTTTTTTTTTAAACATACATTTGTCCTCAATTGAGGAAAAATAAATAGCCAGGTACAAACCTCATGTCACTTGAGTAACAATGTAGTTCTTTTCCTCTGCTCTACCAATGAAAATACAACTGAGGTCCCAGGAAGATGAACCTTGCCTTAGTGGGCAGGAGGCTCCGAAGAGTAACGCAGTTTCAGCAGAGCATGGTTGACACCAGCTGGACTGTAGCGCCCAGGGCTCCCAGGGTCTGGACAGAAGGAGGTGGCATTGCCATATTTTCCTGGACTTCCTGGTATGGGACTGTTTCTTCCTGAATTAGAATACACCGAAGCACCGGGAAGGCCAGCAGCTGTGCTCTGGGACTTGAATCTTGCTGAGCTTGGCCAGCTGAAAGAAACAAGAAGTCATTTTGTTGAGAAAGCTGAGGTAAAGCGAGAAGTACTTTAGATCTTAGAATCGAGGCACCAGCAGGAATGCTTAATACTTCTGACAATGTCTTATGGAAAGAGCTCTCATGGAATTTTATGCATTTAAGAAAGATAGCAAAAAACCCATAGGAAAACAGGTTGGTACAGGGCACTGGAGGGCCTTCTGCACGCTTTCAGTCTGTTGTGCGGCACTAGGGCATCTGTTTCTCTCCTGAGAGCTTTAGCACGGTTATGTATAAACTGTAGGCTGTGCAAGGGACTCTTCAGTGTTCTGACCAGTGTCTGCCACCATGGGAATAAATCTTCATGTCAATACAGTTCCCTATTGAAAGCTGTCATTTTGAGTCCTTAAAAGCAACAGCATTCAAAATACTGCAGACAGCTCCAGACATCATTCACATTGACAGCTCCTTGGACTGGGGTAGTGGAGGGCAAAGATAAAAATAGCATTAAAGAGATGCCCAATGATACTAAACACACTGCACCTTCACTGCACAACCCAAGGACCTCAAAGCAATACAACATTCCTGCACTGCATCCCCAACTGACATCACAACTACTCTTGAGGCCACTGAGGGATCTGAAGAGAAACTAACACATCTGCAAACTGAGCCATTTGCCACGGACAAAACTTGCTTTTGAGATCTTCATTTTCTTATCTGTCCGTGCAGATATGCTGAAGTGATCTGAAACTGCAGTGTCATGGAAGGAATTTGACTGCAGCACCAGTAAACCATCTTGTCCCTAGACACCAGCCCCAAAAAGGCTCAGTGACTGGTTTCAGAAACACACTAGTGGTTAGAACTGAATATTTAAAACAGGATTTTTTGTGAGCTACAAGGCCAGCTCCCTGGGCAACTCATTCCAGTCCCTGACGACTCTCTCTGGGAAAAACTTCCTCTTAATGTCCAGGCTAAACCTCCCCAGTCTCAGCTTGAGGCCATTCCTCCTTGTTCTGTCTCCAATTATCTGTGAGCAGAGCCCAGCAGCAGCCTCTCCACAGTGTTCCTTTCAGATAGTTGTAGACAGCACTGAGGTCTGCCCTCAGGCTCCTGTGTTTCACACTAACCATCCCCAGTTCTCAGTCACTCCTTATCAGATTTATTCTCCAGGCCCTTTCCCAGCTTTGTTTCCCTCCTCTGGACCTGCTCCAGCACCTCCACATCTCTCCTGTATTGTGGTGCCCAAAACTGAACACAATGCTCAAGGTGTGGCCTCATCAAAGCTGAGTCCAAGGGGACAATCCCCTCCCTACTCCTGCTGGACACAGCATTTTTAATATATGCCAGGATGCCATTGGCCTTTTTGGCCACCTGGCCACACTGCTGGCTCACATTCAGCTCCTGTCTGTTACAGCCCCCAGGTCTCTTTCTGCCAGCAGCTCTCCAGCCACACTGCCCCAAGCCTGTAGCGTTGCTTGGAATTGTGACCCAAGTGCAGGTACCTGGCATTTGGCCTTGTTGAAACTCATCCCATTAATGTTGGCCCATTATCTAGACTATCCAAGTCCCTCTGAAGAGCCTCTCTACTCTCGTTGAAATCAACACTGGCACCTAACTTGGTGTCATCTGCAAACTTGCTGCTGCCGCTCTCTGTGCCTGAATCAGTCATCAATAAAGATGTTAAAAAGAAGTGGTCCCAACACAGATCCCTGAGGAGCACCACCAGTGCCTGGCTGCCAACTGGATTTAACTCCATTGACCACCACTCTCCAGGCCCTCCTGTCCAGCCAGTGCTTCATCCAGGAAACAGTGTGCTCAGCCAAGACGTGAGCAGCCAATCTGTCTACAAGAATTGTGTGGGGAACAGTATCAAAGGCTTTCCAAAAGTCTAGGAATACAACATGGACAGCCTTGCCCTCATGCAGCAGCTGGGTGATCTTGTCACAGAATATCAGGTTGGTCAGGCAGGACCTGCAGAATTTGCAGAAATACCTTTGTCTGTCAGATGAGGAGTATGACTGCACTGTGTGTTTCCACCTGTAAATAAAGGGGTACTTCTGTGGGTTCACCTCCACTGCTTCTATAGCTGCCAAGACATCACTGTCCAGCTTTGAGGGCTGCTCCCTAGAACAGAAACAGGACTAGGTGAGAACAAGGCTCTTGTCCAGGCAATAAACCAGCCCAACTCCCACATGTGCAGTAAACACTTTGCTTGTCTAAGTCAGGCTCACTGTGGAGTTGCAAGCCTGCCAGATGAATGGCAAACTGCTAATCTACTGAAAGGCATCTGGAATCAAAGACTTTTTTTTTTTCCCTTCTGTTCTAGATAAGGTGTTCAGGTAATTAGCTGCATCCCCAGGAGACTGCTGCCCAAACAGTGAAGCACTCCAGCTGGCTGCAACTAGAGTTGCTTAGTATCAGATCATCCCAACCCTGCTGTCAGTGATGTACCAAACCCACCCTGTTTTGCACACATAAACCAAAGGACAATTAAATGTTAAACCCCAAAATTCTTACCCAAGCAGAAAGAGCTTCCTAGAAGTGTCGTTTGTGGGCAAAGCCTTCAAAAACAATTTCTGGGCAGAAAGTTCCTGACGCTGTTGTGCCTTGTTGGTTTGAATTCCAGATTCCAAGGCCAGCCTCTCCTTTTCTGCTGCTGTTTTGTGTTCTGTCCTTAACTTGGTCTCTCCAGGTTTACCTGTAACACTTGGCTCAGAACTGGTGAGTGAACCTGCATAGCAGGCCTTATCCAGATGGTCCTTGGGTGTTCTCCCCTGACTTCTTCCCTCAGGCACAATTCTCTCCTCCTCAGTTTTTGCAGCACTTTTATGTGGCTGCCCCAAAAGCTCTTGTTCCTGGAAAGACAGGCTTTCAAATTCCGACATTAAACTGCAAACTCGGGATCCAAGGCATTCTCCTCCATCACACAAAGGCTTTCTGTCACTTATTAGCCTTCCAGTGGCCACAGGACTACAGAAGCCATTTTTGCTGGCAGAAGCTGCCTTTTCGTAGTGCCTGGGGTGAGCTCTTGCATCTATGATGTTTCCTGCCCGCCCCATTGACAAGATGTCACACTCAGCTTCTCCAATCTCGTTGATGCTGGGCTCCTGGGACACAGCAGGGTGGCTGATGTTCCGTGCTGCATTCTGCCTGTTCTTGATCTCTTCTAAGCTCATGTCATCATCATCCTCATCCAAAAATGCCCCAACAGAAATAGAATTGCAGCATTTCTTACTCTTTCCTGTAAACATTTTAACAAGAGCAACAGCTAAAAGACTTCTGACAGAACACCAAACACACCAGCAGCAAATCCACACTTTTTATGCTTATTTATTGATGCCCTCTCTGATCTTCCTCGTGCAAAAGCATGAACTAACCTAACTAAAGTTACAAATGCAAAACTGCAGCTGTATCGTTTCTGCAAATAACCTTTTATCTCCTACCAGAGAACTTTTATTTCCTACACTCCTCACTTCAATCATTAACCAGCAACAAAGGCTAAGCTCAGGATAAAGCAGAGCAAGGTAGTAAAATGTTATTAATATCAGCTTAAGTTTTCCCCTCTTCCAAAGCACAAAGGCTTATGACCAGCCCAAACAACCACTCCTCAGGGTCTTGTCAGCCCAGGTTTATCCCACTATGAGAGCTCCTTTAGATCTATCATCACAGAGAAAGGGAGGTGCACAAAACTCTATGACCTGTGTGCACCTTCCACAAGCAACATGTGACGTGTGTGCTGTGGCAAGTGCTGGTTTGAGAAGGTACAAAAGCTTTCCTGGCTTTTGTTCATACCTTGCACCCTCAACTCTAAAGTTATTTAGTCTGTATCTGTGGAATGCAGAATTTTCTATTCTAAGATGAATTGCCAAATGTTCCAAGTGAAAACCTGCTGAAGACAGAGGTTTTCTCAGAGAAATNCTTATTCTCCTGCACTCAAGTGTTGTTAGCTCCTTTTTCAGCACTACAATCAGACTGTTTGGATAACAGATTAATAATAGCAACCATCTCAGGTGAACACTTCCCCTGAGTCCCAAGCTTCTCTCCTGCTTCTTCCCCAGGTGCAAACTGTTGTTTGTAGCATTTGCCCTTTTCTTACCAGAAGGATGTGGAGTTTTATATCTATTGCAGGTTTCATTTTCCCCTGTTTCTTGCTGAGCCTTTTCGCTCATTTCCTGATGACTCAGGTACTCTTCTAATTTTCGCAGCCCCTCCTGGGAAGACAGATCAACAAAACAGCCCAGAAATTCCCAGTATTCAACCCACGGGAACCCCAGTTCATGAGCTAACTCCCTGCAATAAATAAAATAAAACGAATCATTTGTGAAGACAGAAAGATTAGTTTGACAATCAATATTTTTTTTTTCTGAACACATTTTTATCATCTATTAATAGGAGTATAAAAGTGCAACTAGGCAACACAATTCCACAACAATCAACAGACTGCAAAGGCAACACAAACATCCGTAGCAAACACAGATTAACTCATTTAATTTCCCTGCACTATTTTTCAAATGTCATCTATTATTCTTACAGTTAGCTCCACAAATATTGCTATTGTAAAGCTGGTTTTATCTAGACAGCAGGTAGAGAGGAATCCCCACAACCTGAACAATACTGCTCCATTCAATAGCTTTCCCCACTTGGGAATGGCAGAAGGAAGCTAGGGGTTATTTTCAAAGAAAGAAATCTTAGCAAGGCTTCAACAAAACATGGGAGGTTCCCATGTCCTGCTGAGACAAGGGGACAGCTTTTCTGAGCAGGACATCTGCGTTAGGGACTTTTCCTGCTATCTTTCTAACAACCCTTCAATCTGCAAGAAAACGCAGGTATGCAGAACTTGACACAGCAGCCAGCTACATGTTTGAGGAAAGCATCTACAAACACCATCAACAACAGGTAAAGCAGCTTCATTTTCAAAGCCAAGAAAGTTTGCTCTCATGTTTTCAGCTGTTTCGTTTACCCCAAGTACAGTATACTTCATAAAATATTTCCTGCCATCAACTTTTGCCCTAGGGTATTGTTTGGTTAAGTAACAACCATACTCTCAACACAAATCTTTTGCTTTTAATTGCTCTGTTGCTAATTTTTTACACTGACAAATCGTTTTAGATACCTTCCAACTCTTTCAACTCCTCTCTCCAGATCAGATTTCCTGACATTACGGAAGAAGCCAGCTCTCTCTCGAGGTGGAGTCTTCCAGAGCCTGCGAAATTCTTCAGCCTTTAAAAAAAAGGAAACCATTTTTAAAACCCCTCTAACAACATTAAGCTAACCCAGTGCTGGCTAACTGCTTACCTACAGCTCTACAGCACATTTAGCTGTTTGCTGTCTACAAGCAAATAACTCAAACTCAACTCCAGCTGGAAAGAGTCTCATACCGGACCTAAAATGACTCCTCCCAGCGTTACTGGTTCCTTTGATCTTATGTAACTGCTTATTAAAAGGGTAGGGGCCATGATGTACAACCATCTTTGACTGCAGGGATACTAAGCCTGCCCATTTGCTTGCAGCAGGAAACTCTGCCTTTTAATTCTGCCACGTTATTATAAATGTATTTGATGAGAAATGCTCTCTTGTTCACTGGTTCCTAGGATGCAAAGGTGATATTTCTGTATGCATGCATTTCATTCCACAGACTTGCTACAGCTATTAGAATATACTCTCCTTGTACATTTAAAAGGCTGGATTTGAACTCCTAAAGGAAATAAATCAAAGCATTTTTGTAAAATCTCAAACTTTGTGCCTTCGTATGACAAAAATCAGTGACTAAGAATTTCAGTAGGAGATTACAAGTATCTGCCAGCAATTAAAATGCTGCATTACCATATGCACTCTTTACACTCTTGGTAAAATATTTCAGAGTATAAAATATTTTCATCCCCTCACTCAGGAAAACTGAGCAATATGTGCATTTAAAAGAAAATGCATGAAGTTGTGGTTTTGTTTCTCTTTAAACTCAGTCCTGGAAGAATGCAAGCATTAAATAAAGTCATTGATTATATTTATTCACTATTTATAAAGATGCCATAGCCCAGCACATTTACATTAAACAAATGAGCCAAAGAAATGCCTACAAATTTATACTATGGAACTGGTATCCAACTATTCCTCCCGAAAAGTAAGGACTTGGCTTCTGTACAAGCAACACTCTTCCTGAGCAAGCCCCACAGCTACCACTTGGTCATGAGTTTTTCTATTTAGAAAAAGCATTAAGGTTACTTCAGCACACAGAAGTGATAAACTGTTTCTAACATCACTGCCATTTCTAGGAAGGAGAGAAAAATACTGTGGTGATTTTTTTAACCAGATGCATAGACACACTGGAAGATTTTGGGTGTAGGCTAGGAAGTTAGCAGAGTTATCTGTAAGGCACTGAAGGTTTGCTAAGAGCACTCTTTGAATAGGAAAAAGAACAGAACAGTTTTGTTCTGACTGAACTTCCACTCTTCTTGCATACACCACATGTTTCTATGTTTTCAGCAATAACAAACATTTAGAAGTTTCTGTGTTCCTCTTTCTCTACGAGGAACATCCATCTCGTCAAGAAGAAGAGAGCCACAATCTCCATCAGGAGCAAGCTACACCACGCAGTGAACTGTGGATGGAACTTCCAATGGTTCTTTAGGAAAAAAACAGAACAGCAACATAAAGGCACCACAGATTGGTAAGACTGCACTGGGTTGGAAGGGACCCTCAAAGATCATGTTGACCAACCCCCCTGCAGTCAGGGACACTTCCAACTAGAGCAGACTGAGCAGGACCATACCGAGGCTCATCTTGAATGTCTCCGGGGACAGGGCCTCAACCCAGGCAGCCTGTTCCAGTATTTTACCACTCTCATTGTGGAGAACTTCTTCCTGATGTCTAACCTAAATTTACCCTACTCCAGTTTCAAATCACTGCCCCTTGTCCTGTCACTATAAGTCCTTCCAAACAGTCCCTTCCCAGCCTCCCTGTAGACACCCTTCAGACAGTGATTTTGACAGCTCTAAGATCTCCTATCTTCATAACTGAGGTGCTCCATCCCTCTGATCATCTTGGTGGCTTCCTCCTGACCCACTCCAGCAGATCCATGTCTCCCCTGTGTTGGAGGTCCCAGAGCTGGACATAATACTCCAGGTCATGACATTAGAGTCACATGAAGTTCTCTCCTTACCTTTGAGGGGCTCATGGGGCCTGCAAATGCTCTTATTGACAACACTGGATCTTTGGGGCTGCCAGTGTATTTAGATAAAGCTCTTTGGGGGCTATCATCTGTCTGATCAGGTGACCATGGAGCACCAATGACAGGAGCTGAAGAATTGTCTTCTGCTCTCAAGAGTGGAACATAGTAGCGACCTAAAATGAAAACCAGAAAGCGTTCTTAAGATATTTATTACATCAGCCTGCTGCTTCTTCCTAGAATATCAATACACTCTCACACTTAACCATCTGACTTTGCTCCATTAGTAAAACTGCTTGCAAGTCAAACACAGCTTCAGGATTTACAGCCTGCTTACAGACTGCATTACAAGCACAGGCTTCCTTCTCTCTCTTTCACAGGAGCACCTGCACTGACACATCCATCCCTTCACTACAGATCTTCGTATTTCAAAATCCCCTTTTGCTTAAACCCACAGGTGGCACAATAATAAAAAGTTCCTCTGTCAAGGACATTACAAGACTCCCCCAGCGTGACAAATCTCTTGCTCTGTCAAGATCTGTTTGCTTTCAGATTAAACTTTTTGCTTCAAGCTGGCTAAGTAAGAGCCATGCCTGTGTTACAGAGCTAGGGGACAACTTTGTGAGGCATAAGTGAGAGTTCTGACTGTAACTTAAAAGGCAAGAAGTTTTCTGTTCCTTGCCAGTTGCAGAGCTTCTCTCAGAAAACAAAGAGAATGAGAGTCAGCAAAGAGCCAAAATACAGGCCTGATATAGCAGGAAACTGAATACAGACCTTTCAAGTACTCTCTTAGTTTTTCTTTCAGCTCTGCAGATTTATTCTTGCTTCTTTCACAAACTACCTGTTAATAAAATTTCAGATGTTTGTTAGTAGAGCGTAAGTCATCACCCTGAAATCAACTGCAGCCACCCACCTTACTGGCCTCCATCCTATCCACTCAATACCTGCAACCCACAGTAGAACAAACCGCTAAAACCCATCTACATCCATTAAATAGCTACTGTAAAGGCAGTGAAGCACAAAATGTTGCATCTTTCCCCAAATACAATCAACATAAGGCACTTTTATTGATTTCAAAGATTTACACTCTATCATGAAACTTAGGATCTCACTACCTACAGTAGTTCACATCTGAACTTGAAAAACAATGACTGGTCATAACACTCCTGAGTTTGTTGTGGACATGCAGAGACTTACTTCTGCTGGAGTTTGATCATATTTGTTTCTTGGATTTTTCACAATAGCTGGATGTGAGGTAAGCACATTAACGACGTCCAGATTCCCAAACTTGCAGGCAAAATGCAATGGAGTATCAAATCCCTGCAGTGGGGAAAAAGGGAAAATTCCCATTTATTTGGAAACACAATGAGATGAATGCCATGTATTTTATTTTGAGACTGGGAGTATAAATGTCATGGCTAAGTATGAGAGCTCTTAATGGATCTTTTCCCACCATACTGCAGAACAATGATTATTAGAACCAACAAAACTCATTGACAGCTCATTTTGCTAAAAGTCTCCTTCTGCTCTTTCCTTCCCTCTTACACATCCTTAAGACCTACCAGGTGTTTCAACAAGACTAAGAAACTGGCAAATACTCAAAGCTCACCATCTTGTCTGGCGTGTTAAGGTAAAGGTCAACGATGTATTGGATGCGATTCTTCAGCATGACATCATCATCATCTGGATACATAAGCCTCATGAATTCAGGATTTTCCAAAGTGTCCAGTAACAGCTGGCAGATACCAGCCTGGTTCTCCTTGGCAGCAACATGCATGACATTGTACCTGCACCCTTCCTGGAAAAAATAAAAAAGGGACAAACTAATTAGACTGAACTGACACAGCTCTTACACACCACACACATGCTTAACTGAACTGTGACAATATAAAAATACAAAGGTTCCCATTCTGAGTTTTGTATTTAGATGGTTTTTTTTTTTTTGGGGGGGGAAGGGAAGTTATATTTTATTTGGAAAAGATGTTTATACAACAGTACATAAACGTTCAAAAACCTGCTCTAGTGGAAGGTGTCTCTGTCCATGGCAGGGGGGTTGGAACTAGATGATATTTAAGGTCCCTTCCAACTCAACTCATTCTATGATTCTAAAACTGCAATGGATTATAGGACATTGTAATGACAGGCAGCTTTATGCCCACATTCTTATAATCAGCAAAATTATTCTTGCACTCAGCTACAGTCTTTCCTTGTATCTAGGGCAAAAACATGGCAGGAAACATATACTCAGATATCACAAAATAAAAGGAGACAGGAAGTAGTAAGAGCAGGAAAACATTTGCATGTATAAATAAAATTGATTTTGCTGTTAATACTCACATATGAAATGTTAAGACCTTCACAAAGTTGGTCTGACAGAAGACATTTGTTAGTTGGATTGCCAGTATGTGCTAAATGATGCCTACTACACAGAGTTTAGCTGCAGAGCATGTCTGGTGCCTAGGTAAGTAGTGCTGTAGAACACCCAGTCACAGCCTAGGCACTGCCCTGTTCTTTAAAATTGTTCTATTTTGGCAAGACTGAAACCATTCTGAGGAGATCAATATTGCCTTCATTACTGGGTATAACTTTTCTTCCCCTGAAGAACTGCACAGAGTTTCTTTAGCTCTTCTAGAGCAGCTTCAACCCTCAGTTACGAAGGGTGACTTACACAAGACTTGTGCTGTGATTCTCTTAGCTCTCATCCAGCACAAATAAAGACTGAGCAGCTCTGCGCCAGTGGCAACAAGATCTCTTGAAGGAAGAGCAGGAAACAACATTCCTTCCAGTTCTGCTTAGCAGGCCTCAAAGCTCAATCACTGAACCAGAAGTTGGATTTTTCCAAGTAGTTTTACCTGTACAACTGTTGGGTTGTCTCCTGACCCAATCAGATAACGAGGGTTACTCCAAATAAGTTCTGAAAACGTTGCAGCATCTCCTTTCTCCACAGCCTTCCGAAGCTTAGCAGTAAGATCTTGAGTACGTGGACTTTTGTAGCTGTTGGCTCTCTCCTTATTAGCAGTTTCAGTCTCAGGAGAACATAAGCCATCTGCCAAAACATAAGCAACCTATTTTTAGACACATTCTTTTCAGTGATCACTGTTTTCATACCCAGACCACGACAATAACCTTTTTATCTATGCCTGTATCTATCTGTATCTTTTTAATCTAAATACATTAACTTTGCATCTTCGTATAGGAGGGAAAAATCAAGGTCAACAACAAGAGATTTAAGAATATTAGTAGTTAGTAATAGGGAGGGAGAGGGGTAAGACTTAATTGTCTTGTAAAACTGTTTCAGACTCTAACAGGGACAGGCAAACTTTACTGGTCTCCTTCCTCCAAACTTAAATGCAAAACTCAGCAAGAGGTAAGAATTTTCTGAATATCAGAAACCTGTGTGATGACTGAATCCCTTTAATCTAGCAAGTGGGAACACTAAAACATGCTCAGTGTTCACCATTTTATTTCTGGACCTATGAACTTATTTAACAATTAAGGACAGTTTCAGTGTGCTGTGCAGCATCTTGCCAAACCTGAAAATCCTGAAGTCTATGAGTAAAATCAAATTCTACCTAATGCAGCCACAGACTAAGTAATACATCCACGAAAGCCATTGCCAACACTACACCTTTAGAAGAATAGCAACGTTTTTAGGGTAAAAGTAATTTGAACCAGAACAGTAACTGCCTTTAGGAGTACCCAGTTTACCGTATCGCAGCACAGACCACAGAGACCATACACTGCAGGCCAAACCTTCTGCTTTAAAAGGCAAATCCCAGATTTTTCCAAGATTCCTGGGGCTCCAATTTACTTCTGTGGTAGTTCTTTACAGAAGAAATGGCAGGATTTCAACGTATTCTACTTCTGATTTTATTTCTGCACATAAACTTTGGTGCTCTTTTCTTGGAAAAACATCAATCAATGCTACAGATGACTTCTCCAGGACCAGTAAAATTTTACACAGAAGTCACATGAGGTTTGAATTAAAAAAGTAAAATTTGAAACAGGAAATAAAAAGGGTATTTATTTCACAGAAAAATGTAATTAAATACTGACTGCCACATCTACTCATCCAGTAATTTTATTTGGTCAGTAAGCTCTGGAGCTGTGATCTAACACTTGTTTACAGCTTATCTTCAACACCACTACTCTAAAGGAACTACAATTTATTAAGATGCTTCACCCTTTGACTTTTTTTTTTCTGCTGTTGGTGCATTGGTTATGAAGTTCTCTCATAAAAAATTATCAGAGTGTATACTGCATCTCCTTTACACAAATGAACATCCTCACTTGCCTCTGTTAAATGGTGCCATTTTCACTGGGGACAAACATAAAGATGACTTGCTCGGAGATGGGAAATAATCACAGATGCCTTTAGCAAATTTCTCAGCATCCTCTCGGTTTGAAAAAGCTTTAAAACGGGAACCTTTGATCATCTTAACAGCTTGGAGAGCTTCCTTTTTATCTTCATAAACATGTATTCTCTCTGCAACAAAGTACAATCAAAGTGAAATCAGTTTTTCAATAATCTCAGATCTGTTCCTAGAAACAGGTAACAAAATTCTCAAACTATCCTTCCAGCTTCGGTCTCACAACTGTTTTTCTACCAAACACAGCAGAAGAATGAAAAGCTCTTTTAATTTTTTTCTCTGGAAAATGGAATTGAAGAATTTTACAGGCTCCTGCTAACATCAGATGGTACCTGTATGGCATTTGGCCGCTCAGGTGAACATCTTAACAGATGGGCCAGAAGGAAGGAAGCTGAAAAGCAAACTCAGAGTTTATTCGCCCTGCATTACTTTCCATGTTCTCTTGCTCAGAAAAATCACCTGTGTCACTGATCCACTGACACAACATTAAGACTTCTATACAGAGCCTTGGATATGAATCAGATCTTTCTTCTTCCTTTCCATTTGCATCAGTATTATTCGTCCAAATTAAGACATCTGAACATCCTTCTCATGACAAAGGACACTCGTTACTGTCTCAGAGCAAGTAATCCTTTATGCACTACTGTAATCCCATCACTTGGGAGTTTAGTAATTGCATATTGCAATGCTCATCAACAAAATGTGATGAATGACTGATCCATCTGGAGACCAGGTAGAAAAGAAAATATGAAATCTGTTAAAAGGGAGCATTTAAGCTTCAACTAATGACAATCTAAACAGATTCTGATTTTTGATTTGTAGGATTACTTTTTATTCCTGAGAAAGACTAAAGACACAGGATGGGTATGAGATTAGCAGCAGGAAATAACTTTCCTCATCTGAGCTCCACCAAGTAGAAGATCCTCAAGTGTATCAACTCTGATGGCAGAACACCTGAGATGTCTTTGAACAGTGTTTCTATGTTTCAGAAGATCCAACATGTACTATTTAGAGAAACAAAACAATACTTCAAGTAGTCCTTGAATACAGTGCTATTTGCATCACCTGCTATGCAGAAAAACATAATCTGTTTAGACAGGACTTTAAAAGGAAAAGAAATTAGTATTTACCATTTCTGGCCAAAATGTCATCATAAACTGGACAAACACCATAGAATAGTGGAGGCTCTTTGGACGGTGTCTGAGTACTAATTTGTGAATCAACACATCCTGCTCCACAGACAGGAGCTGAACAGTTCATGTGGATCACATCATCCTCTTCTGGAGGGTTCAGACCTACACAGTAGCCAAAGTCTATGTCTTCAGAAACACTTCCGTGGCCGTTGTGATTCACTGCTGTGGTTTTCAAAGCCTTCTGTGCTTCTGCCAGGCTGCTATCCGATGGGACATTTCCAGCAGCATCCTCTGATGGGGCAGATCCTTTTCCCTCCAAGCCTCCTTGCTGCTCCAACAATGCCTGGGCCAGTTTCTTTTCAAAAATAAACCTGGTAGTGGAGGTAATGGGCCCACACTTCAGTCCTGCTCTTACAACCTCTTCTCTAAGCTCATCAGAGCTGAGCTGCTTCAATCGGGCTAATATTGCATCCATTGTGATTTCACCTAAGGGCAGAAAAGAGCAGAGACAAACCATAAAGAGCAACACTACTTTTTCCCCCCACCTCTGTTATTTAAATGCCATTAAGGAAACAGAGGGAAAAATGTCTCCATTTTCTGCATTCTGAAAAAAATTATCACAGCTGCAGAGAGGACAAAATATTTTTCAATTCAACAGGCTAAGAATATTTTTAAGCTATCAGACTTCTCCCAAGAGTTTTATTTCCTCTCCTCTCATAGCTACTTGAAAGAGTATTTACAGGTTAAATTTTATTCTCATTTGTCCCCCTCAAATTCCTTTTGGTGTGAAAATTAAACTCAGTTTATCTGTGCATGGAAATTTATGACAGGCTGAGAAACATTTGATTTCTGCCAAGAAAGGTACAGTCTGAGCATGTAAGGGAATACAAGAACAGGATAAGTGGTTAGCCCCAGCAAGAGCCTGTGGTTAGGCAGCATCCACAGCTAAGAGCACAGCATTACTTCTCCGATTTCCCTCAGAATTTCCAGCTGACAAAAGCATGAGGTTTAAGCATGATGCAGCAACCAGAGGAGCCTGCCTCTGGCTGTGATGCAAGGCTGGCACTATTTACACAGCATGTTGCTTCCCAGCTCCCGTTTTGAGAGCAAACAGAGGACAAGAATGGCTAATCTTTCCAGATTTCTCTCTGGCAAAGAGCGGGATCTGGAGGAATGTCTACATTTCCAAAGGAAACTCCTTCTCTCTCATATGACACTACAAGAAGGACATGGAACTGCTGGAGAGAGTCCAGAGGAGGGCCACAAAAATGATCAGAGGGCTGGAGCACCTCTGCTATGAGGACAGGCTGAGGGAGTTGGGGCTTTTCAGCCTGGAGAAGAGAAGGCTTCGGGGAGACCTTATAGTAACTTTCCAGTATCTGAAGGGGGCCTACAGGAAGGCTGGGGAGGGACTGTTCACAAGGTCTTGTAATGACAGGACGAGGGGGAATGGGTTCAAACTGGCAGAGGGGAGATTTGAACGGGATGTTAGGAGGAAGTTCTTCACAGTGAGGGTGGTGAGACACTGGCACAGATTGCCCGAGAAGGTTGTGGCTGCTACCTCCCTGGAGGTGTTTAAGGCCAGGCTGGATAAGGTCTTGAGTGTCCTGATCTAGTGGGAGGTGTCCCTGCCTATGGCAGGGGGTTGGAACTGGATGAGCTTTGAGGTCTCTTCCAACCTAAACCATTCTATGATTCTAAGTCCATTAGCTCACTGCCCTACACATTAATTCACACATTTACACCCCCCCACCCCCAGCATTGTCACCAAGAAGACAGAAATCCCAGCACAATGGCAATGCACATTGCTTGCTGTGAAAAGCACTACTGAAGAAAAAAAAAAAAAATCAGGATTTGGGCAGCTCAAGAACGTAAGAAGCCTTGAAGTTACTTCAGCAGGTACTGCACCCATCTATCTACAAAGGTGTTTTCCTGCTAATGGCAAAGGACAGCTTTAGCTGGGGAATTATTAGTGCATTGTATCCCTTCAGCTTGCTTTCATTGCCTCCTTAAACTCAGGCTTCCTTCATTTTATGGGATCCACTGGTTTGACACGTCTGTATAGCACTTTTAGCACTTTATTTTCCGTCCTCAGTTTGTGAAACCTCAGATTACCCAATGCACATTGGCAACTTTTCCACATGGATTGTTTTTTTGTGTTTTTTGTTTGTTTGTCTTATCTTGTTGTAACTGGAATAACACAATTCCTGATATTACTCCATTAGGGACAAAGCAATCTCTCAGGTAAGAAGTCAGCACGATCTGCTGTTTCAAAATAAGCCTCCTCAAAAGCAGACACACAAAGCAGCCTAAGAAATGTCCACCACTTACAAGATCTACTGCATGATCAGGGTGCACAGGCAGCCCTTAACACAAGTCACAACATCCACTCTGATGGGCAACTCATGTGAAGCTTCAACACTGAATGGCTGCACCCGAACACTGCACCGATGCAGCACTTCAAATACTGGACACAAGTAACTTAATTGTTCATTTTGTCAGTGTACAAACTCAGAAGTAATTCCAAAGCTGCATCTTCACCACAGTCAAGTGTATTGCCAACAGCAGCATCACCAAATTAATCAAATGCACGTGACAATTTTGGGTTTGAAATCACCACTAAAGAAACAAACTGTTCACATATTCGACCCAAACACATCCAGCAGTTTTGGTAGCTTTTACCAACAGTCAATACAGCCAAGTAGAATTTTCACTGAAACTTGACCTTCACAGCTATTACATTTCTAATAATAGGAAATAGCACAGAAAAAAGATTATCACCAAATCTGAAGTGGGTTTTCAGTTATACTAGTAACAGGATAGCTACGTGACCATGAGGCTTATTTTCTTGGAGGGTCATTTCCTTTGAGAGTTGCATTTTTTGGAGTGTATGTGTTTAAATACCTCATGGTTAGAGAACATACCTCAGGCTCTGGATATTTCATGACTATTAATCACAGAATGGTTTAGGTTGGAAGAGACCTCAAAGCTCAGCCAGTTCCAACCCCCCTGTGCCATAGGCAGGGACACCTCCCACTAGAACAGGTCACTCAAGACCTCATCCAGCCTGGCCCTGAACACATTCAGGGAGGGAGCAGCCACAACCTCCCTGGGCAACCTGTGCCAGTGCCTCGCCACCCTCACTGTGAAGAACTTCCTCCTAACATCCCGTTCAAATCTCCCCTCCGCCAATTTGAACCCATTCCCCCTCCTTCTGTCATTACAAGACCTTGTGAACAGTCCCTCCCCAGCCTTCCTGTAGGCCCCCTGCAGATACTGGAAGGTTCGAAGCCTTCTCTTCACCAGGCTGAAAAGCCCCAACTCTCTCAGCCTGTCCTCATAGGACTGAAACCCCACTTAAATGATGGGAAATGGGAGTATTTCAGCTGAAAAAAAAAAAAATCCAAACTGCAGCAACACCACAGTTGGTGCTGCTGAGCTATCTCCTCAAGGTATTCTAGCTCCCTTGTGATCCTTAAACTTCCAAGCAACCTCATTGTTACAATCATCTGATTTACCCAAAAGGCTGCAGACACAGATGTGAAAGAGCTTCTCACTTTTTTACTCTGATCCTCGATGTTAAACAGAAGAAATACACTACCATCACGTTTTAACGATGGGATTAAATGTGGCCCTGAGGTCAGTTACAATACCAAAACTTGCTGTCTTTAGGCTTTTCTTTTTGAAGTAGCATACTGGGGGAAAAAAAACCAAACAAATGCACACAAACCAACCAACCAAACACACAAAACCAAACAAAAAACCCCAAACAAGGAACCCCACCACAAAAAAAAAAAAAAATAAAATTGCAACTCAGAGGAAAGAAAGTTTATTGCAGAAACAACTCAATGAAACACTTCAGAGTCAACATAATATAGTATCGTAAGGAACTAACTCTGGGAATTCTATTTTGGGGGGTGAGAACCAGCACAATCCTTCTGCAGAAGAGCAGACCCATACACATGTATAATTCACACGTGTGGAGAATGTTGGTATACACAGGGAGCCTTTCTTACTGGCTTGTGGTTAAGTAAAAAAACATTCTGAAGGAGCAGTTTCTCTGGTACCTTAATGTTTTGATAGAACTTAATGCCTAAATTTTATTCCCCATGTAAAATACAAAAATTTATTTCACGTGTCCATGACAACCTGAGCAAAGCTAAGCCGGAGAGTGAAATGACAAGGCAGACCAACAGTGGAAAAAAAAATCAGTTTGTGATTTAAGGTCTACTGCTAGCAGAAGGAGCCTTCTACAGTAAGCTTGCTGTGGAAACTGGAAAAGCATTGCTAGAAGCTGTCAAAGAAAAGATATTCAACTAACTTTCTTTCATGATCACATTTGTTTTCCTGTCCTGAAGCAGCAGTTAGTTTCTCTAAGCATCAGAGCTGCTTAGAATTCCAAAGCAGAGACAATTTTTTTTTTCACCTGTGTGTTGAAACACAGACAGGCTTTGACCCAGTGCTGCTGTTTCACAGCACATGTAAAGCTCTTTCAAATGAGCATGTGATCAGTTTGAAATAATCTCAAAATTTATTTCAAAGATGTAAGCTGCACAAAACGTTTGTCTAATAGTAAGCTTTCAGCTAACGTGGCTACGTATTAATTTTTAACTGTGTCACCTATTTCATCTGTCCAAAACAAAAGGTGTGACTTGCAAAGCTCAGAAAGGGCAACTGCCTGTTTTAAGACAGTCATAGGATGGTTTGGGTTGGAAAGGACCTTAAAGATCATCTAGCCACAACCCTCTGCCATGGGCAGGGGCACCTTTCACTACACCAGCTTGCTCCAAGCCCCATCCAACTTTGGCCTTGAACACTTCCAAGGAGGGGCCATGTACAACTTCATTTGATCCTTTGCTAGATGCAAGTGTAAAAGGCTTGAACCTCAGAACAGATTTTAGGTGACTTTGAATGATTGAGAGCACAGCCAGCACTGAAACAGGTACCCGTTCTAGTTCTGCACACAAGGTCTTGCTGTCTCGCTTTACAAATATAACTACTGTACCAACAGCAAACACACGCTCAAGGCCTCTTCCAAATCAACCAAAATCTGCAAGAGTGCATTTCCTCCTCTTACTGTACCAGTATGAAGCAGCAGGATCTGTTTCAAAACAAACAGACTAGCAACACACACTAGCACTAACAGAGAATGAGGGACAGACTTTTAAGCATGTAATAAAGCACAATTTTGGCTTTCTGAGGCAGGAATTAAACGAGGCACACCTGTCTCTGGCCACATTTCAGCTGTTGGGACGCGCACATGGCAGAATAATTGCGGCTATGCTGCGGGTATGTGATAGTCCACGCTGCCTGTTGCCAAATTAGCTAGCAGCTACGAACTACGTGGCAGAAACAGAACTGCAAAACAAACTTGCAGTAAGCTGCAGAAGAGGCAGGATTAAAAGGAGAACAAAGAGAGAGATGACTTCTCGGGGACGAGCCGTGAAGGCGTACTGGCAAAGCTAGCAGGGGGAGGCAGGATGGGTGGGGGGGAGGGTTTAGGCAGCAGGCAG
>VWZI01018148.1:662250-694010 GCA_013396835.1 Psilopogon haemacephalus | reverse complement strand
GCCAGCAGCTCCCAGCCCGGCCAGCGGCCCCAACCGGCTCCCCAGAGGGAGCCCCAGCCCCCCGCCGCCCCGACCCACCGCTCCATGCCCCGGCCCCAGGCTGCCCGCCCGCCGCAGGCAGACACTCCCCACACGCCGCCCGGGGACGGTACCTCAGCGGCCTCACAGCTTCCGTCTCTCCTCCCCTCCTGCCCGCCCCGACAGGCCCCCGCCCCGCCACGGCCGGGGCTGCCCGCCACGCTGCCTGACAGAAAAACACCGCCAGGGCCAGGGGCGGGCTGCGGCGCTTCTGTTCCCAGCTGCTTACCTCAGCCACGGCTGCCTGCGCTGCCAGTCGGACTGCGAGCAGGACTCTCGACCGATACCGCACAGGGAGATGCTTTAAACAAACGCAGGGCTCGACCCTTTCACAGCACCTCCCTCCTTCCGAAGCCTAAGGCTGTATCGTTACAGTGTTTATTGAGATCCACAGTTGCGATTTAGCAGACAGAAACGCGGTCCCTGCCGTACGTGTGGTACTTCAGAAGGCTCAAACTCAGCTGCTGCAGTAGCCTGGAGTCAAGCGGCAGAAATGCAGAAGCACGAAGGAAGATGCTCCCCATCCATGAGGAGACAAGCTCCTTCCCAGATCGCAGCTCTAACATCACTGCCTTCAAGCACAGCTACTTGTACAAGTAAACCTGGCAGCTGCTGGTTTAAACGAGGAGAGAAAATGCCAGGCCTTCGACAAGTTGACAGCAGCCCCTTAGCTCACACCGTGCAACGCTACAACAAATTCAGATCTGTTCCTCCGCTCACCAACGCAGCCGGCACCGCTGCATTTCGCAGCGTTCCATTGTGTAGGCTCAGACTTCAGCTGTTGGCAAATACAAGCCAAGGGAGATAACACTAATTGTATTTTTCCCCTGATAAACTCATTAAAAAAAAACCCCAAAACAAGAAATACAAGAACCATCAACTTCAGCTGTGTGAAAGACCAATCCCCAGTAATGCTGTCTTCGAAGAGAGGGTGGATTTCCCCTCCTAAACATC
Organism: Psilopogon haemacephalus; assembly: GCA_013396835.1. Classification (NCBI taxonomy): domain Eukaryota; kingdom Metazoa; phylum Chordata; class Aves; order Piciformes; family Megalaimidae; genus Psilopogon; species Psilopogon haemacephalus. Next base: position 692,978 of record VWZI01018148.1, on the reverse strand, counting down.
ACTGCCTGAAACCACAAGAGAAGACAAATTTATCTTCAAAAGTAGAAACACCACGGAGCCCTTTACCAAAAATAGTTTATTGCACAAAACTTTTAAAGGAATTTCTATGCACATTGTTTTTATAATCACCATGCTTTGTATGATCATAAACGTTCATTGTACATAGCGCAACTCCTCCATCCCCTGGGTTATCCACTCAAGAACATGAAATGACTCACTCGTGCCTTTACAAATACAGCCTAAGCAGATGTTATTGAATGTCATGTATAAAAGGTCACAGGATTTCATTTACAATACCCAGAACATCTTTCCCTCCCCTAGAAACAGGTGCATCTGTATTGGAAATCAGGCTGTCCTCCTGCCCAAGACTCATGTGTTACACGTTTGCAGGAGGCAAGAGTGGTCAGATGACAGCTGATGAGCATTAGGAATTACTTTGGGCTGCAATTGCTTTCACATGAGAATATTTTCAAGGTCAGTTACATGCAACTACTCATACTTGCCCAGCAAAGTTAATAAAACATACATCACAAGCTTTGGCATTGCCAGTAGCCAACCTGTCATCTTTCAGTTAAATTTATATCATCCCTTTATTGTTGTCATGGGTAACACTGACACGCCCATGCCACTGCAGTTCACTCCTCTAAGGAGGAGGAATTAATCCGTGAAAATAGGAGCACAAGACCTCCCCCCCTTACTACTCTAATCCCTACATACAAGAAATGCTCACAGATTTGAGCTCAGGTACTGCCTGAACAAACAGTATGTGAGCATGAGTGCTCCCATTGCATGAGTGGACAAGGGGCTCAGCTGATCCCAATACAGTGCGCAAATATTCCCAAGGAATCTGGAAGACAATAGAGTGGATCATTATGCAACATTCAGCAACACCAGAGACTCAGGAACTAACAGCTTTTTCCACTGGAGCGTTTGCTGGTTTGGGGTTGTGGTTTTCCTTTGTTTTTTGTTTTTGGTTTGTTTTTTTTTAATGCACTACTATTCGAGAATCCTCAAAAGCCCAACAGCATCTGAAAAAGTAACGCTGCAGCATTTACTATTTTTCATCAATTGGGCAACATTCTCACATTACAGTAACATTTCTCCTTCATTAACATGACTTGGTTTAATAGGCAGCAACCACTGAAGGAACAGACATGGAAAATACATTCTATTGCAGTGCTTGAAAAAGAAAAAAAAAATAAGTCTAAGAGATTATTCCTCCGATTTTCCTCAGATGTATTTAGCAGTGCTGCACCAGGCAGAAGGGAGGCAGTTCTCATTCCTATGACTAGTTTGTTTTATTGCCTACACAGCAGAGAGCTGAAGCTTTGTAGAATGAGCATGCTCAGCCTCAGGGTGAGGCTTTTTAATAAAACAGCAGCTATTTCTCTGGATAATTAAGAATCTGTATCTTTTTTTTTTTTTTTAATTACATGCTGCATGCTCCTTCTAGAAGGCTTCCACAACTTAACTTATTTCCTTGACAGATTTAGACCCTCAAGTCTCACTGTCTGTCCTTCACTTCAGTAAATGGTGTGGTGCTTCTGTACATAGAAAAAAAAAACCATGGTGAGTATAAAATGGAAATAACTCCTGTCCAGGTACTTGCAGTGAGAAACAAGTTGGTCACTGCAAAAGTCCAGTCTGAGCACTTTACAACAGCTCCCTCATCTTGCAAAGGGAAAACACGTGGCTAGGACTGCTTGGTTGTACACGCTTGGATGTCTTTGTAGCAGCTAGTGAGAAAATGCAGTGCTGCACTGGAAACAGAATGAACCATCAGAGGGGAGCAGACATTCTGAAGAACAATGAAGGATTCTAACAAGTCTAGCTTCTTTCAGATCAGACAAAGCCTTTATCCATGCAACTGTTGCCAAACTTAAGAGATCAGAACAATGGATTCTTAACCGTGGGCAACAACGTATTCACCAAAACGAACAGCAACACTAACACTGCACAAGTGTCATTTTATTTAAAATCCTGAACATTTGATAGCTTTTTTTTTTTTTTTTAACTGAATATTACTAATTATGTAGTTTCAATTTTGTTCTTTAACAACACTGCATTTTTTTTTCTCTTTGAGCTTAATACACAGGCAACTTCAAGAACATGACAGCAGCAAGCTAATCAGTACCATTTACTCTGCACAGTAGACTGCAGCAGTATGCAGACATTAACACCTCTAAGTTAGGCTGTAAAGCCTTCGACTTGCCTTTGAATTGTTTAGTAATTCTGTATGATGGGCACTTAATGCCACACCAATACATTTCTTCCTTCACCACTTTCAAAACCTTGACTTTTTGAATCACTTCTCTTTGATCCCAATAAAATATAAGTCAAGATCCAGTAGCTGAGAGGCATGAACTCAGTCAGTATGGACACATTTAAGTGCAAAGTGTCCAACTGTGCTAGAGCTTGAATTGGTAATGACAAGAAATTAGACTTTGGATAAACAGGGGTGGGTTTGGCTTTGTTGTTTGCTCAGTTTTGCCTTACTGCTAAGCAAACTGCCATCACTTCCCCCTCAAACAACCAAACCCATCCAAAAGCAGCAAGAATCTCTTTGGAAAAATACATGAACTGAAGTTTGTTGGGTTTTTTTGCCAGCCACTTAATCTACTTGTACTTAGCAGTTTGGTTTTTTTTTTTTAATGCAAAACTATAATGGCTATAACTGACCTGTTTTAAAGACTCAAACATGCTGTCACCTATATTTTGGTTTGTGCCTTAGCTCTCAGCACATTAGGCAAAGCAGTACCTCCACACTCCCCTTTCTGAATGAGGAGAGGGTGGGCTATGAGCCACATGGAACAATGGGACCAAAAAGGGAAGGAATCTAAAGTGGGCTGCTTTAATCATAATCCAGGCAAGGTGCTCTGCAGAGAGGCTGCCACAGTACCAACATTTCCATTCATGGTGGACAAGAGGGTGAAAAAGTAGGGGAAGTGGGTGGGAGAAGATAAAGCTAATAAAAATAATAATAATAATTTTATCATAATTTTTTATCATAATTTCATCTTTTAAAATAAAAATAATTACATTTCTAAAAGCTGTGGCTTTAGGGGCTAATTTCCCTAAGCCATTTGTACAATATGTCAAAACCCAGCAAACTTAAATGTAACATTAAAATAATGACAGTAACAAAAAACCCTCGNCACATACCTTTTTCAAGGGTGTCTACGTCAAAAATTGAACTAAAAAGGTGCAATAAGTGTTTGTGCAGTGAAGCAAAGCTCCCTACTGGCCTGTAACTGTAAAAGAATAACTGATACTTCAGAAAGCATCCCAGGCAAATCTGCCAAAGATACAGAGTAGTCTGCATGGCTTGTCTTTACAGTCCTGCTTCTTTCGCTGTAGGGCAGAGATTATCTCCATGACTAGGGAAAAAAAATATAATTTGAAGCCATTTCTTTACATACAGATACCTGTAATCTGAATTTCAAGAATAAGAGATCACAGGAGGGAGGAGAGAGAACACTCAGAACACCCAGGTCTTAACCACTGCTAATGGCTGAACGTGAACAGAACTTATTTTGCCCTGTGAATTAGATACAACCCAAGATAGGGGAAAACCAACAAAACACTACTGCCACCCCCACCCCCCAACATTAAAAAACAACCACCACCAAACCCCAGATGTTAAATAATTAACAGTCATTCCTGTATAAACTCACCCAAACTGAACACAGATCTGGAACCAGACACTCCTCCTGACCTCATTTTAAACCTTCATCTGAATCTCCTACTAAACCCCAAAATGACAGAACCCCCCAACATGAGAGAATTATTATGGTAAGGTTTTAAGCAAAGGCTTAGAACAGAATTTTCTGCACTTAATATTACACCAGTTTCTCAAAACCATGCCCTTTGCTCCTACAGGCAAAAAGCACAACTCTGAACACCGTTTTTTAAAAAAATGAAATAAATAAATAAATTTGAGAAAGATTTGTTTACATACTTAAAGCAACAGGAAGAAAGACAACTGATAAGGAGGTTACAGTGTCAAAGCTTCCTTGTCACCAATGCTACAATTCTGTTTCTTTTCATCTACAGTAGGGATCTCCTGCTGGTCTGTCGCAGTTGCAGGACTGGTGGAGGTAAGGTCCATTAACTGCCCCTCAATCTGAGTCCACGAAGACATTGATTCATGCACTGTGATGGTGTGTTCCTCCATCTGGCGTTGAAGGCTGTCCATTTCTTGCCTTTTGAAAGCATTGACAACAACAAAAAAAAAAGCAAACAATCAACGAGCAGAAAGCTAACTGTTACATGCAAGATCAGAAAATTACTTCCCTTATTCTCAGTAGCTACTCCAAGATTATCTAAGCTATAGCTGTACACCAGAGAAAGAAGTCTACGGGATGCTGACATTGTCTTTCTTTAGCAGCAAAACAAATGCAAGATGCTTAATTCAAAAATAAGGGCCAACAATGCAGCAGCTCCTTTGCTGCATACACTCATTGCCAGGAGTGATGCAGCTCTGCTTCCTCAGTACTCACAGATTACAACATAACCAACGTAGTATTCTTGTGGGTGTAAAAGACAATGTGGGAGGTAGAGGTGAGCAAAGCACAGAAAACTAACTAGACAGATCTATTACTTCAGTCAGACACAGACTTAGAAAAGAGACTAGTCTGGTAGTACAGATCACAGAACACTATCATAGGCTCATTCCCCTCAAACATCAATTGAGGTGACAATAGCAGCTCAGTTCTCTTAATAACCTGACCTTCCTGTCTTCCTAAAGCTGTAGCTCTCCTGCTCTGAATCTCAAGTGCAACCTTGTAAGGGAAGATCTGAAAACATATTTTTGGCAGAACGAACTTCCTCTGCAGAGATTTCTTAACACACTGCGGGGCTCCTATCACAGGCAGCCTTGCTGATGCTGTGAAGAGAGAGAAACATCAGCTTTTCACCAGCAAAAACAACTAGAAAGAGCTGTTTCTGGTGTGTTCTGCTGTGTCTGATGGACATTTTGTCTAGGCTTTTGCAAAGACTTCTTTTCCTTTTTCATTCCCATATTAGCAAGCACAGATAGTGACAGAACATCCTTCTCTCCTAAAAATAGTCCCGACAGGAGGAAAAGAACTCATTTTACAAATCCTTTTTTTTTTTTTTTTCCTTAGGCTGGCAGCTGGTTTCTTGGAAACATTTTTAAGATTAATATGGCTGAAAACAACAGGTCATACTTCAATTGCCGGAGGCAGCTGTTCAGATTTTTTAAAGGCTCCTTGCTCACAGCTGTTGGTTTCAGCAGTTCTTCCAGCAAGGCAGCAGGCACTGGGCAATCAGGAATCTTGACTGGAGTCACAGGATTTGAAGAGTTATTCTCTCCTTTCAGTTCCTTCCTCTAGTTAAAGGGGAAAAAATATGAGGCAGAAATATAATTAATTATATTTTTTTACCACAAAGAAAGAATCTCACATCAAACTGCTGGTGCCTATCTACATTCTGGAGCAGGAATCACAAGCATGTTCATGTTAAATCTCATGGGTCACAATCAAAAGTTCTTAATCTAATGTCATCTGCTAGTCATGCTCATAAGTAAACAAACAGCATCTAGAAGGATCTAGTCAAGAACTCACCCTATGGAAGAAACAAAGCAGGAAGGATTTAAACGAAATTGCTTGGATCTTCACAACAAATTCTAGTAACAATCTTTCAGCATACTTGACAGTTTAGAAAGAAAACAATGCATTAAGTAGAATCAAAGAAGACCTTCTGGAAATTCTGTAGGATGAGCTATCAGGATCAATGACTAAAATAATAAAATGGAGGCTTCCCTACAAAACCCTGTCCAACTAAGTGAAGGAATTACTTCAGGGAGAGAAAGAACAGGAGCTCCGCTGTTACTGCTTTCTCTGTGTACTAGCAGCAAATCAGAAAACTCAACGAAACCACCAATAGTTACCTTCTGAAACTGGAATGATGAAAAACTAGACAGTATGGAGAGAATAAACGCATTATCTATAAGAAGGCATTCATTCCATATTTGCTCATGATTCGTTACTGAAGCACTACCGTTTTTGCTTTAAGTCAAAATGTAAACGTAAGACACGAGAAATCTTTGTGTTTAACAAGTATAAGGTGGGAAGCCAAGATCAGTACAGTTACATTTGCCTGCAAACCTTCCCGTATTTATCAATTCAATATGGAGAACAAAGCACAAGTGCCTGATGCCAACCAGCATGGCTTCACCAGGGGCAAATCATGCCTAACAAATTTGGTGGCTTTCTATGATAAAGTCACAGCAGCAGTGGACAAGGGAAGGGCAACTGATGGCATCTACCTGGACCTGAGTAAGGCCTTTGACTCTGTCCCACATGACACCCTGGTCACCAAACTGGAAAAACATGGACTTGATGGGTGGACAACTTGCTGGATAAGGAATTGGCTGGATGGTCGCACACAGAGAGTGGTGATCAACGGCACAATGTCCACCTGGAGACCAGTGACAAGTGGCGTCCCTCAGGGGTCAGTGCTGAGACCAGTGCTCTTTAACATCTTTGTTAGCGACATGGACAGAGGAATTGAGTGCACCCTCAGCAAGTTTGCAGATGACACCAAGCTGTGTGGCACAGTTGACTTGCTGGAGGGCAGGGATGCCATCCAGAGGGACCTGGACAGGCTGGAGAGGTGGGCCCAGGCTAACCTCATGAAATTTAACAAGGCCAAGTGTAAGGTCCTGCACCTGGGGCGCTGCAATCCCAAGCACAAATACAGGCTGGGTGGTGAGTGGCTGGAGAGCAGCTCTGAGGAAAAGGACCTGGGGGTCTGGGTGGATGAGAAGCTCAACATGAGCCTGCAGTGTGCACACGCGGCTCAGACAGCCAACCGTGTCCTGGGCTGCATTAAGAGAGGCATTACCAGCAGGGCAAGGGAGGTGATTCTCCCCCTTTACTCTGCTCTTGTCAGACCCCACCTAGAGTACTGTGTGCAATTCTGGAGCCCCCAGCACAAGAAGGACATGGAACTGTTGGAGAGAGTCCAGAGGAGGGCCACGAAGATGATCAGAGGGCTGGAGCACCTCTGCTATGAGGACAGGCTGAGAGAGTTGGGGCTTTTCAGCCTGGAGAAGAGAAGGCTTCGGGGAGACCTTATAGTAACTTTCCAGTATCTGAAGGGGGCCTACAGGAAGGCTGGGGAGGGACTGTTCACAAGGTCTTGTAATGACAGGACGAGGAGGAATGGGTTCAAATTGGCGGAGGGGAGATTTGAACGGGATGTTAGGAAGAAATTCTTCACAGTGAGGATGGTGAGGCACTGGAACAGGTTGCCCAGGGAGGTTGTGGTTGCTCCCTCCCTGGATGTGTTCAAGGCCAGGCTCGATGAGGTCTTGAGCGTCCTGATCTAGTGGGAGGTGTCCCTGCCTGTGGCAGGGGGTTGGAACTGGATGATCTTTGAGGTCTCTTCCAACCTAGACCATTCTATGATTCTATGATTCTATGATATGAGAACAGCAGTAAGTGTGTACCACAGGCAGGCATTTCAATTCAGAGTCTTCAGCAGGTTGCCTGCAGCAGAGTATTTTCCAGTACCCTCTTAACATCTCTTCTTATTTAAATACCTTCTTCATCTTGCCCTGCTTCAGGTCTGACTTCAGTTGCTGGTTCTGCTGCAGCAGTGACTTCATGCTGTTCTTCAGTTCAGTCACTTTAGCCTGCAGCATAAACTTATCCTTCTGTGTCCCTGACAAGTCTTCCTTCACCACTTCCAACTCAGCCTTGATATTCTAAATGAAAAGAGAGAATCAGCATGATACAGGGAATCAAGAGAAAAATTCCAGTCAACTGTTTGTATCATATTTTTCATTTCCAGGGGAAACCAGAAAATGAAATCACATTTAACATTGCTATTTGAAACCAATTTGCCCTGGCAGAAGACCAGAAATTAGATTTTTAAGAGCCTATTTTAAGGCAAAGGAAATAGAAAGCTAACGACACAGCCAAAGTAAAACTGAAAAACAATGAAGATACTGCAGAACAATGAAGATACTGCAAAACACAGTGAACACATTTTTATGAATAAATTATTATTATTTAAAAGCATGAGAAAAGTAGATTTTAGACACTAAAGGTAATGTTTTAATTATCCCCCTACATCAGTACCATCAGAAGGTTTACCATCTAGATTAAATACCTGCAAGACAACTTGTATCCCTTCTAACTCCTTGTGGCTGCGCTGCTCACTCATATCCAACTGCTGCTTCAGGCTTTCAATTTCTCTTTCTTTTTGTTCTACTTCCCACTTGAGGTCTTCCACCTACCAGAGTTAAAAAAAATTTAAAAATCAAAACAGAAAAAAACCCCAAACAACAAATACAAAATTAAAAAGATACCTAGAATTATCTACAGGTGAAATCTGCAATATATTATAGTGTCTCACAAACCCTTCCTGGTTTTGAGGAAACCTGGCAAAACTTCATTAAAAAATAATGAATTAAAGACAAAGTCATACAATGCATCATAAATAAGGATAAACACAGTAAATGTGCAGGTTTTACCTCTTGGCTTACTACAGGCTGTTCACTAAGCTTGTCATCCAGCTTCTTCTGCAGAAGTTGAAGCTGAGACCTGGTTTCTGCCAGCTCTTGCTGAAATTGTGATACTTCTTGGGAATGCTTTTCATCCTCTGTCCTGCAAAGAAGCATGAACAGACAGTTCATCAATCTGTCCTTTAAAGCAAGCACTTAACTAGATTAGCTACATAACCATAAATGACATGCAGAGAACCTGGTTAGTTATAGCTTTTACTGAAGGCTTTGCCAACAGAGACAAATACATGGAGAGAGAGATTCAGAAACTCCTGTCTTTAGATGTAAAAACAAATAAAAAAACTGGGGCACTGGCAATAGACAAATTACGTAGTAAGACAAAAAGAACAAAACTACAAAACAGAACAAACCTGTCAGCACTCCTAAAAACAAACATTCTCATGTAGGTTTCATAATTTCATGAATTTAAAAGAAATCTTCTATGCAAGAAAGCAAACTGAATTTGAATATATGGTGAAATACATTCAACAATCAAATTTATTCTCTACATAGTTGCTCAAGGATGTGAGAGAGAATAGTAATGATAGGATAGATATGAAAAAAACAAGCTAGGGAAGGCTAAATACAGTGCACTTCAGGCCTAACTGAATTATGGACAGAAAAATGTAAGTATTCACCTACAGTCCAAATAGGGATCTTACAGTGATGCTCAGCTGAGGCATACTTCTTGCTACTCCAGAGTGGCAGAACTAAAAATTCCCTTGTTCAGAGGGAATACCTCAGACATTTACTTACTGCAGTTTGTCCACTTCAAGCTGCAGGGCTTGGACAAGCAGTTCTTTGGCATGTAGTTCTTTCTTGATTTCACTGAGCTCAAGCATAGCAGCTCTGTAATGACGGCGGTTATGTGCTGCATCCGCTTTGGCTGCTGCCTCCTGCAGTTCAAAGAAGAAGCAGTTTATCACTCTAGGTGAATCATAACAGAAGCTCAACTAAAGGAGTACAAAAACCAAGAAGGAAGTGGTGCAACTGTTAAGACTTCTCTTTTTTTGTCTATAAGACTTATCATCAGTGTTGTTATTAATGCTAAGGATGGTTAATAACTATATATAACGGATGAAGCACATTTGCCAAGCTGCTGATTTATTATGCATTTTTGGTTGGCACCATCACTCCAGGATGTGTCCCATGCATTACAGGTCATAATGCAACTTTCTTGCTAGTAAATCAGTACACTTAATATCAGGCACAACAGACAACTGATCTTTCAGCACCAGCCATCATGACAGAGACTCAGAGGCAGCAGTATGTCGTAGTGCACAGGTTCTTGTTTCAGCCTATTTTTAAAATACATTTAAACCACCTTTTAAGTAAACAAAATAAAAGGTGAGTCATTACCTGCTTCTTAAGGTCTTTAACTTTTGCCTTTTCTTTCTCTAAGGAAGCCTGTAAAGCTTGAATCAGTTGCTGCATTTGCTGATCTTCTTCCTCTTTCCGCTTTAGGACTGCCTGAACCTGTATCACATCACAAAGACAATGCACATTTTTTGCAGGCTCATTAGAAGACCAGAAATGCCAGAAGAGAAAATATAAACCCAGGGCAATACAGGGCTTGCAAAACTTCACCCTGCTGTTCAGTGATAACTCTTTTCTTATGTACCCTTCAACCTTAAAAGCAGCCATGGTTCAATGGTAGCTCATTGCCTACATGGCCATTTGCTCATATCCCATGAACATGTTACTCTTGGCATAAAAATTGCTCATCTTAAAGAATCTTTATGTAACAGTTGGCATTGTCCAACTAACCTAAACAAGCCACACTACTGCCAATACTGTGATCTGGATGTTTTTCCACCTGCTAGAAGAAACAGCTCTGTTGAGAGCAAAGTCTCATTTCTGATCTCGCTTACCCCCCTGCTGTTATGCAACACACAGGACACAGACCTGGAGAAAATGCACCAACTCTGTATCACACCAGTGAAGATGTCTACATCCTCCCATCAGAAATATCAGCTAATTGCTTTAAAATATTGTACTAAAAGGTCAAATACCTGTAGATTCAGTTGTACCAAATCTGCCTCTCTTTTTGCTAATGCTGTCTCAAGGATATTGTTGTGCTCCCGCAAAGCAGCATTAGACTGACTAAGGCCTGTGAGTTTGCCACGTTCATGCTCCAGCTCAAGGGCCAGCTTCTTATTCATTTCTTCTAGACGTTTTATCTTCTTCCTGAAGCCTCTGGATTCCTGAAGCTACAGCCAAAGGAAAAAAAAAAACAAAACAAAACAAACAAACCCAAACAAGTCCAGAGTTGTGAGCTAAAGTCATTAAGCATCTTTCACAAGATCACAGGATGTTAATTGAGGGTTGGAAGGGACCTCCATAGATCAAGTCCAACCCCCCTGTCAGAGCAGGACCATAAAATCTAGGTCAGGTCACAAAGAGATGCACCCAAACAGGGCTTGAAAGTCTCCACAGAAGGAGACTCCACATTCTCTCTGGGCAGCCTGTGCCAGTGCTCCATGACCCTTACGATAGAGAAGTTCTTCCTTGTGTTGAGGAGGAACTTCCTGTGCTGTAGTTTATAACTACTACCCCTTGTCCTATCCCAGAGCACAACTGAGAAGAGTTTGTCCCCTCCCTCTTGACCCCCAGCCCTCAGATACTTATAAACATTGATTTGATCCCCTCTAAGTCTTCTCTTCAGACCAAACAGCCCCAGGTCCCTCAGCCTCTCCTCACAAGGCAGTGCTCCAGCCCCTTCATCATCTTTGCAGCCCTGCCTTGGGACTCCTTTGAGTAGGTTCCTGTCCTTCTTGAACTGGACAGCCCAAATTGAATGCAGTATTCCAGGTGAGGTCTCACCAGGGCAGTGGGCTTTCCCTCAGTGGGGTTTTTTTTGCCATTTCTTTTCTTTATTTAAACAAACACTTCAAAGTAGAGTTCAGTTAGCTGTTTTGTTTGATTGGTTTGGGTTTATTTGTTTCTAAGACAAAAAAGCTTGCTAGGAAGAAGAACCCACAAGTACTGCCCAGGTGCAGATTAAAAGTAGTTGATTTTATATCTATATATATATCTATATATATCTATCTATATATATATATAGATAGATATATATATATATATATCTCCACCACTCTGCCCTCAAAGATCACCAAGCGTCTACGACTTCAAATAGTTCCAAAAGATAATGATTCATGCATCCTCACTGTCTCATGACAAGACACAGCTAGTGTTTAACACAGGAATGACTTTTCTCTCTCATCTTCTTTTCCCTTATAAAACAATGATTCATGGAACCATGAAGAACAAGCACAGGGCAGCAAAATTCTCAAGTGTCACTGACACAGTGTTCCATATCATTTCCAGCACTGCTGGACTACAGCTATGGCACTATCATTTCTCCCTGCCTCCCAGGCACTTTTTACTGTCACCTTCCCATATACCATGCAAATTAAAGCAGTCACCTCATCCTCAAGTTCCAGCACTTTCTCTCTGTATTCTTCAAGCTCCTGGCTGGTAAGGGAAATCACTTCCTGCAGCTCTTTTTCCAGCATCAATTTACTGCTGCTAACAGCTTGCAATTCTGTCTCCAGAGCTTGGATCCTTTCCTAAAGACAAAAGGATGACGAGTGTGATTAATTTATCCCCCATCTACAGGAGTAACTCTGGTTCTCTTAAAAAGTCTACCTCTCTAGCAAATATTAAAATGACCTGCTAGTGCTTAAAGTTCTTACTCAGAGCTTTCCACCCTTGCATCCAGCTACTGGTGTTAGTGTATTTGATATCTTGCTCCACTGATTCAAGAAATGGGAGCTTCCCCTAGTAAATTAATTTTCTTATCATAGGCATAACATTTATGAGTAAGATATGGCTACCCTGAAGAACTGTTAACTGTTAATAAGAAACAAAATATGTCTATCCTGAAGAACTGTTAACAAACAACAAAGCAGAAGGAAAGTTTGGAAAAATCTTCAGCTGCTGAGAAAGGAAAAAGGAAAAAGGAAAAAGGAAAAAGGAAAAAGGAAAAAGGAAAAAGGAAAAAGGAAAAAGGAAAAAGGAAAAAGGAAAAAGGAAAAAGGAAAAAGGAAAAAGGAAAAAGGAAAAAGGAAAAAGGAAAGCAACAATAAAAAATAATCAGGAAATGTATCAGTAAAACTCATCCTCTTGAGCTTGGAATGTAAAAAAGAAAAGCCCACGCCCACCAACCAAACCAAAGCCTGCCAAACCACCTCTCTCAAATGCGGTAAAGGAAATTCTCAGTGCTCAGAACAATGATACCAGGTTCTTACTAAGCTTTATAGCCCAACTACGTTCATCCCTTCACTCATATTTTGCAACAAAATAGCTCTTTGTACTAATGATGTTAAAATCCATTTGCATACTTGAGCAATCTGGTTGCTTCCACCATCAGTGATCTGTGCTTTTACTTTGCTCAACTCAGCTTCAGCAGATTCCTTTGCAGCGAGGGATTCCTGCAGTCGCCGACTGAGGATGCTGACTGCGTTCTCATAGGCTTTATGCTTTGCTTTCATCTCCTTCTGAGCGCTGGTCAGATCTGACCCCAGGCGCTTCATTTTCTGTTTCTGCTCAGTAATGGCCCTGCAGTGAAAGGAAAAACAAAACCCAAGGTTAAAACAAAAACTGTCTGCAAACAGTACTAAAAAGATGACTTCTTCATACGGACGAACAAAAAGCAGCACCCATTTCTCTCCCCTTGTCCCAGAGTCGCTCATCTCAGAGGAAGACATCAGGATGGTAAGGCCCAAAGCAATACTTTGAAGGCTCCTGAGAATATTCTAAGAAAACACTTAGAGGTCTTTGTCAGAATTCTTAAAATTCCAATATGAAGGAAGGTAAAAAGAACACAGGATTTAGAGCAAGAATCCAATCTAATCTAAGGTGCTTGGATGTGTCAGCTATCGTGAAAGCTGCGATGACCAGTGGAAACAAAAACACCACCAACTGGTTCTCACTCATGCCAACATCCTAGCCAGACAGGGCTGAAATTCAGTGAGGGGTAACTAGGATTAGCCTCAGTATGTATTTTATGGCAGAGACTGCTGGCTAAAAGCGTAAGTGAACTAAAGGAGAAGCTGCAACTCCCGTGTAGCACCCAACCAATATTTTGCCACAGATATGATCCTGTGACACTAAATTTCCCAAAGGAAAGTCTAGGGAACAGGGAAAGAGTGACTGCTAAGAAGGTGAGCATGCAAAACGAATGCTGCAGTGTTTTGTCTGTGCTAAAAGAACACTCACTTTTTTGCTGCTTCTTGCATTTGTTCTACTTGCTGCTTTAATGCCTGATGTGCCTCAGCAAGAGATGCCATTTGTTCCTTATCGAACTGCAAAGACTTAACAAGAAGGCAAAAAGCACCCATGAGATTAAAGAATAAAAAATATTTGTTGTATGTTGGGTTATAAAAGAATGAGCATGAAATATCAAAATTAATTCCACCTATAAATATAAGCCATTCCAAGGTTCTCCACATTCTTTCTCTTGAGGAAACAGCCTCAAGTTGCACAGGGGGAGAGTTAAAGTTGCATATTAAGAAAAATTTATGCACTGAAAGAATTGTAAAGCCCTGGAACAGGCTGATCAGGATAGTGGTGGAATCCCCATCCCTGGAAATATACAGAAGACATCTAGATGTGGTTCTGAGGGACACAGTTTAGTGATGGACTTGGCTGGGCTGGCTTAACAGCTGGACTTATCTTAAAGGTCTTTTCCACCCCAAAGGATTCTTTGATTTTTCCCCTTTCATTTCATCCTTAATTCTTCCCTCTGTTGCCACCACTACCACATGTATGAACCATGTTCTAGATTGATCTTTGCTTTCAGATGGAATTCACTCTAGGACCAGGGAATCTGGTCACACCAGATCATGTGATGTGGTCACACCACATCACACCACTACCACTTCTGCAGCATGCTTCTTGCCACTTACACAAGATGTTACTACTACTTTGGTAGGGATATACTCAAAAGTATTGACAACATGAAATATGTAACCAAGAACCCTAACTTGCAGGTGGTCATTCTGGCTCTTTCCAGAGTTAGTAGAAATGGCAATGCCTTCTGGATGCAACACTTGTAAAGTCCAAAGCCTAACAGCTTCCATACCTGTAGGCGTGTTTCCATATCGTCTCGTTCTCTCTGCACCGACTGAAGCTGATTTTCTATTTCCACCATCTGCTGGTGAACCTGAGATACTTCCTTCTGTAGTTTGGAATGTTCAGATTCCAGTGACTGTTTTTCAGCCTGAATTTTCATTAGCTCTCGTTTTAACTCTTTCACTTCAGAGTCCAAACGTTTCTTTGTAGCTTTCAGTTCACTAATCAGCTGGTCCTTAGAGCTTGCATCTCTTCGATAAGCTTCCACCATTACCTTGGACACAAGGGTTTCAAGAGGACAAGGTCACCTCTGTTACAACATTTTAAGCTTAACAGTGATTTACTATGAAGTGTTTAGTGATCTTATTTCAGGTTGGGGAGAGGATGGGAGGTGCCTGTCAAAGAATACGCTGGTTCAAAGCCTTTTATGTAAGCTCAGATCCCAAAACCCACTCTGCACCAGCAGATGATAAACCTCCTCTGAATAAGAGTGTGCACAGCAGCATGGGATACTCATCTGCACGTTCTTTATGGCACTGCAGCAATTATGTGCCATTTTTGGAAACTGAATGAATTGTAAAAAATTAACCATCCCATGCATGCATTAATAACTTTTGCCATGAAAAGAAGGCTTAACTGTGATAGTTTAAACAGTCTCCCCAAACTTGAACAATCTAAAACAACCTTTGGGATTATCCATCAGTCAATGGGTAAGTGAATGATACCATCCACATGTGTAAATGCAACACTAAGAGCATCTCAATTTCAAATGAATGTTTAAAAGTCACAATAAAGCAATTCTTTGCCATCTAATTACAAAAGCAACTATTAATTTTCAAAGCTGCAGGGAAATGACAACAGTTGAAGATGTTGCACTTTGCAAATGCAAACCCAGTACCAACAAGCCAGAGAAAACTCTGTGGTGGATCAGTTAAAGAAGGAATTGATTGGTGGATCTGCTTTAATGTTAGTTACAGACAAATATTCTTCTGTGTGAAACAGAAACTGTGTAATTATGCCACAATGTTCTTTGATAACTCAAATGGATCCAAGTGTCCTCACAAACCCCTCAGCAGTAAATTGTATGATTCCATTTCTTCGAAGTAGCTTGCCATTTTTTACCTTCTGCTGCAGGAACTGTTCCTTCACTTTCTGAACCTGTTTTTTAAGGCTGGCATTTTCTTGTTGTAGATTTTCCACCTGCCAGAAAGGAAGAGCAGCACACATATTGCTTTACACACCAAATGTCACATTGTATTGACAATATCCTTAAATACCTTATTTAGGGAGAGTCCTTTTTTGTGACAAGGCATCTCAATGGCACTTTTGGACAACACAATGTTTTATACAAAAAACCAGTCACTGGTCACCACAGGATGAGCCTTCTCAACCCTCTGGAGTGCCCTATCATGTACCTGGGACAAAACTTCCCTGCAACAGTTACTTTAAATAAGATATTTTTAGGAATTCATTACCTGGCTTGACTTGACTGCCATTTCTTGCCTCAGTTGTTCCAGTATTTCTGATGCTACTTCAGCATCTTCTCCAAGGCGTGCTGCTCCTTCATCAAGTTGCTCTTTGCTTGCTTTTGCTGCCTGCAGAGCTACTTCCAAGACAATCTTCTCATTCTGCAAATACTGGATCATGTCATCTTTAGAAGTAGCATCACTTTGGAACTCTTCTAACCTGGCCTTCAGCTCATCATACTGTGTTTGCAGGTCATCCAGGGACTGCTCTTTGGTGTGCAGTGTCTCTTGGGTCAGAGTGAATTGCTTCATGAGGTCTAAGTGTTCTTGCTGCAAAGACTCAAGCTGCTGATCTCGCTGTTGCAAAGTCAACTTGACCTGAAAAGTATTTTTAAATTCATTTAATACAAAAAGAATATTTTATTTTCAAAAGCACTCCAATCAAAATTAAGTATTTTAACTAATCCTTTCATTTCTGGGAGAAAATACCAGAAGGTGAAAATAATTTTTAACTTTCCTAGGCCACTTCTTCTATTTGTTCTACTAATTCCATGAATTGCCTTCTGCAGCATCTGTAATCTTACAGCTAAGCAATGGCCAGAATGGAAAACCCAAACTATTCTTAAGATTCACAGTATGCTAATTTTTCATTTGAAAAAAGGGTGTCCACAGTAGATGCATTCAGTGCCATTAATGATAGTGTTGTATAATCGCATGCATAAGGGTGCTCTGCAATACAACAAGGGGAAATGATTTGAAGGTCAGGGAGAGCAGGGTTACATTGGATTTTGGGAAGAAGTTCTTCAGTACAAAGGTGGTGAGACTCTGGAATAGGCTGCCCAGGGAGGCTGTGGATGCCTCCTCCCAGAAGGTGCTCAAGGCCAGGTTGGATGAGGCCATGGGCAACCAAGGCTAGCTGAGTGGCATCCATGTACGTGGCATGGAGGCTGGACTAGATGACCAAGAATGTCCCTTCCAGCCTAAGCCATTCTAGGATTCCAGCTTGACATGCTGCCTTTGCAGTGTTACAAAGTTAAAGCAGAACTCTAGCCAAGTGCAGATTTACTGTGCTGTACCTATGTATAACCATAGCCTGACTAACAACTCTGAACATGGATCTGTGCTTCTTGGCTACACTTAGATTAATCACATACTGAATTCACTAAAAAACCAAAATAACCACACTGATGAGGCAGTAAGTTCTGAAATTTCAAAAAAGAACTGCTACTTAGATGGCTGAACACAGGAAACCTTTTCAGCTAAGGCACTGACTTTGATGTGGACTTCATTTTAACAGCAATCTTCCACATTTGAAACAAACTTAGAGCTCCTTACTACATCCTTTTCAGCTGAGTGCTTCCCCTGAAACCCTTAGGAAGTTACCTAACAGTCTACCTGATTCAGTTCTTGTTCCAGTGTTGCTGCAGAATCAGCCATTTTCTGAAGCTGTTCTCTCTCATCCTCAAACTCCTCTAGCTTTCTTTGCAGGTCTTCTTCCACCATGGTTTTAGCCTCCTGGATCTGCATGAAGGCAGCTTCTTGATCTAACATGTCAGCCTGCACATAAAAAGCAAGGAATCAACTTCTACAATTTTAATGAAGGGGAAGGGGTGGGAAAAAGAAAAGAGGAAAACAAAAAGGTAAATTACCACAAAAGCTTCTAGAGAAAAGACACAAACAAACCCAATTCTGATGTGTAAAGACAGGTGTGTAAGGCAGACAAGTCGCCCATTCTACACTTAAGACACTTTCACTATTATTCTTAATGTCTTGTTTACTTGTGACAATCAGGATTCCTCTAAAATAACACCATACCCTTTCTAAGTTAATGAAGGAAGATGTGAAGTAAAGGAATTTTTATCAAAAGTATGCTGTTTGGAAAAATTCTGAACCACAAAGAGATTCCTTGGATGCTGTAGCTGCTCCATGAAATAGCAACTCCTGTCATTTATGCAACCACTGCTCTTAACACTGGAGACAGGATGCTGCCATTAACCTGCTGCTTTACTGCCCTTTGAGGCTTAGAAGCAGGAACCTTGCTGAAACTCAGTGGGATTTGAGGCTGTAAGTGGTCTGAAAGCTACTGCACTTCAGATTTTATCCATCTCTTCTTACTGGGGGGCAAGAAGGACAATACTGAGCAATTTCTGAGCACTGAGCAATTTCACACACCTAAGAAACACTTTGTTGATTTAGTTTTATTTCCAGTTAAGTTTTCTCTTTAAAAGGTTCATGCATGAGCAAAGAAGAATATTTGCATCCACCTTTAAAACTGAATTAAATACCAGAGATGAAAATCCAAGTATCACCTTGGAATGGGAAACACTTGGCCTTGCTGTTTGTAATGTCATGCAAATCTGCTTACTCTGAAGTATCTACTGTTTTTATGCTGCTGCATTTGAATCAGTTCATAAGAATTGCTTAGGATTCTGCCAGAATAGCTTTGAGTTTGCAAAACCTACGTAAACAGCTTAGGCAGAGCATAATTCACAGAGACCACCCACAACCATACCTCAATATTTTGCAGCTGTGCTGCAATACGTTCCTTTTCTTTAATGGACCTGTGCTGTGTTTCAGTCAGCTGCTGAGACAGTGTCACATTCTCTAGTTTAAGATGTTCCAACATTCCTGCTTGAGTCATTTGCCCAGCCTAAAGAAAGGGAGAGGGAAAAAAAAAAAAAACCAACACAGTTGAATACCAACAGTCAAAGTCTGGCCAACAGATTAAAGTTTCAGGGGAAAAAAAAATTCATCTTGGATCTTATCTGGACCTTACTCAGCTACAGGTGGAAGTACAGATCTTCATCCACAAAAGGCAATGCTTTGGCCACACTTTGAGTGTTGTGTTCAGTTTTGGGCACCACAATACAAGAGAGATGTAGAGGTGCTGGAGTGGGTCCAGAGGAGGGAGGGCAACGAAGCTGGGGAAGGGCCTGGAGAATAAATCTTAAGAGGAGCAACTGAGGGAGCTGGGGATGGTTAGTTTGAAAAAAAGGAGGCTGAAGGGAGACCTCATTGCTTGTAAATGAAGGGACACTGTGGAGAGGCTGCTGCTGGGCTCTTCTCACAGAACAAAGGGGAATGGTCTCAAGCTGAGGCTGGGGAGGTTTAGATTAGACATTAGAAAAAAGTTTTTCATGGAGAGAGTAGTCAGGGACTGGAATGAGCTGCCCAGGGACGTGGCAGTCACCAACCGTTTGTGTTTAATGGTGGTTTGGATGTGGTGCTTAGGGACATGGTTTGAGGTGAATCCTGTAGAGTTCTAGGTTGGACTTGGTGATCCTGAGGGGCTTTGCCAACCTGCACATTTCTGTGATTCTGTAAACTTAGTCTGAATGAAGTAGTGTCTCATGATGAAAACAAAACACCATCCCCTCCTGCTTTCCACCTGAAGAATACACAGGTGAGACCACTTGCCGACGACCTTGGACAAAGGAATGCTCTCTGGATAAAACTAACACAAAGACCAGATTCTCAGTCCTCCCACATGCAAGTAAATCAAAGCACCTGTATATTGGCCATCTCGCTCTGCAGCCTGACTCGGGCCTCCTGTGCCAGCACAAGCTGCTGCTGGTACCAGTGCCGCACGTTTTGGAGCGAAGTGATTTCTGTTTCAGAGGCCTTGAGCTTATTGGTCAACGTGGTCCTCTCCAGCTGCACCTTCTGCAGCTGGTTCTGCAAGGACGCCAGCTGCTGTCGCAGATCATGAACTGGAAAAGGGAAAATAAAGAACCTGCACCCATGCACTCCAGTGTTCTGTTTTCATGCACACATTGTCAAGGGTTACTGTCGTAAGCCTTAGCCGCCTTCTGCTTTCTTTTTGAACAAACCCACATACACCTAGTTACCCAGAGACTGGCTTCTATAAGCATTCATAGTTCCTTAAAGGCAGAAAATATCAACTAATTAAAAAACAAGAGGCAGCTATCCTGACATGTGGAGCCATCACTACGTACAAACCAGTATTTGTAAAATTTCCTACAAACCATTAGCCCACTAAATATTTACGCCTCCTTCTCCAAGCTGGCAGAGGCAGCTTGCAAACTGTAGCACTTCTGTGACACAAAATAATCACCTTTAAATTCACACCATTTCCTTCATATGACATCAATGAAACACAAGCTACTATTCTTTCTTCTTCCCAGACTTCAGATTACGTTGAGAAAAAAAGATTTATGGAAGAACAAACTGTAAGGACTGACATTTACATCACCCCACCTGTGCTGTCTCTGGTGAGAACATTTTTTTGCATATCTTCAACCTTCAGTAGGAGTCTTTGGTACTGCTCCTCTGCTAACTGCAGATCATTATTCGAAGCAGCCAAGCTTGCATTCTTTGCTTCTAAGGCGCTCTGCAGGTCAGCCATTGCTCGCTCCAGGTCCCAGCAAGACTGCTTTAATGTGGCTACTTCTGAGCTCAGAGATTCCTGCTTCTGCTGGCTACTTTGACTGTGTTCCACCTGTGCCTGAAGTCTCGTGTTCAAAGCTGCAAGTTGTGCTTGTAGCTCAGTCTTCTCTTTGAGAGCCTGAATGTGTCCAGATAATCAAAAAACATAAGTTTTAAGAGCAAATACATCAACGGCTGACTAAAACTTGCGCGCAACAAAATGGTTTTGATAAGGTAAAGACCAATTGCTTGTAAAAAGCTTTTGAAGTGGCAGTCACCTAGCAGGCATTTCAAATAGTCCAAGGAAATACAAAGGCAGGCACAGTCAAGATGGACAACATTACAGGTCAGAAACCATGGCAGGATTGTAAATAAGGCACATGAGAAAGAATACTATTACATGTGTTATACCATCAATCAGTGCAAAGAGAAAATACAATTGTACAGACATTGCTAGCACTACTGTTTTGATCTAACACGGGTCCTGCAGACCCTTGAAGAGAGGAGCCCACGTTGGAGCACCCTGTGGAAAGGATCCATGCTAGAGCAGTTTATGAAGAACTGCAGCCTGCGGGTGGGACTGGGAAAATTCATGAAGGACTGAGTCCTAGAGGAGGGACCATGAGAGGGAGGAATATGAGGCATTAAAGGAGGAGGAAGTGTCAGAAACCACGTGATGAACTGGCTGCGACTCCCATTCCCTGTTATCCCTGCCAGCTTGCAGGGCAGGAAATAAGAGAATTTGGGAGTAAAGCTGAGCCCAGAAAGAAGGTAGGGGTGGGAGGAAGGTGGTTTAGCATTTGGCTTTATTTCTCATTATCCTACTCTGATTGGTAACAAATTAATCTCAGCATCCCCAAGCTGAGTCTGCTTTGCCTGCAACGATAATTGTTATATGTTCTCTCCCTCTCCTAACATCTATCCATAAGCTTTTTGTTCTTTTCTTCTCTCCTCTTTGCAGCAAAGGAGGGGAAGTGACAAAGCAGCTTTGGTGGGCACCTGATGTCCAGCCAGAGTCAACTCATCACAACATCCTTGTAAAGTCCCTCATTCAAAAGTGCCTGCACAAATCACAGTGTAATACGTCAGAGGCTCTTGAAAATTTATTAAGATACTAACATCGTTTGCTAAATACTGAAATCCAAATTCATTTTCTACCTGATTAGCTTCTAGTGAGAGTGCTTCTAGTTGCCCTTCAAGTCTCATCTTCTCCTTCAGAACCTGCAACATTTCGTCGTGAGTTCCTGCGATAGAGCTTTCCATAGACACACTGGAGACAGAGACAGCACACACAGGGCAAGGGTTAGAATACAGCACTCAGCTAGCCAAAGGAAAGTCAAACTGAAATTAAGAGATACTTAAGATTCCACATGTGACCTACAATTTGGGACATCTTTCCTGGCTTTATGATGGATCCAGAGCACAGTGAAACAATCTCCGGTACCATCCAAAGAGATAAAAGAAATACATTTTCATGCCAAGGCTTTCTAAGTTAGTTTCCTGTATTTGCAGCAGCTACAATCTACTGTGGCACCCACATATTTACAGGACAATGGCTGACTTCATTCTATTCTGCTTCTGCATATGCCATTATAAGCAGACAAATGGACAGAGTGGGAGCACAAAACCTCCACAACTATTGCCCACAACTGTCTGCTTTAATGTGGGAGTGCCTGAGAAATAGCAACAAATTTTGATGCTGCAAAAGAAGGAAGAACAGGTACATAGCATAAGGGATCCCTTATGTTCCTTCCCTGATGTTCAGCTACAGAATCCAGAGGAAAAAAGATCTCTCTGTCTCATTAGTGTAAGAATTAAGTCTAAGATATGATAGTTATTTACAATTTCTTTTACCTCAACATCTCAGAGCATTATACTTTACTCCAACCAAAATTAAAAAAGAAGTTAATTCCAAAATTAGCATGGATAAAACAAACATCTGCAGACAGCTGATAAACAAACCAACTACATGCAGAGCTTCACCAGTTATCCACTTACTTGCTGAATCAGTTTAATAACCTATGGTATAGACATAAGCTCATTCTAAAGGGCTGAAGAGGATAACAGTATCTAGGACAAGACTTTTGGCATTTCGTAACTGAGGTCTGAAAGTTCCATCCATATATCAGCAAAAGGACAGTAATAAACATCACGAAGTCAGTTAGGGCTGCATTTTCAGACTTTAGCGCTGCATCAGTGATTCAGTGAATGAGCACTTGCTTCACAAGTCAATACAGACAGAAGCAACTGCTAGAAGTATGTTTAAAGCACCACTGTGAGCTGCAAAAGTATCTCTCTCTAAAGATATACTTAGCGAACAGGTACTCAAGTGAAGTGACCTTGCAGTTTCTTTAAGAACAGATTTGATCACAATGAATGCAAGTTCATGAACAGATCCAAAGTTAGTGGAAGGTAAAAGTAATAGGTTGCCTAGTCCAAGGAAGTAGAATGCCTAATAGTAGTGTGACTGTGCAATGACCTTTCTCACCTGCTAGAAATACTGTCTCTCCTACTCCGGACCTCCCCGTTAACTTCTTGTTCCAGGGCCTGATGCTCCACTGCTGCAGCCTGCAGCACCTCACTGATGGAAGGAAACTGCCCCATTGCATCAGGATGTATCTTCTGACCATTTATTGTATAGGGGATACCCTGTTTGCCTTCTGCATTCTGTAAACTGTTACACAGCCCTTTTCCTGAGACACTGCTGTAGGTAGAGCTGTCGCTCTCATTTCCATCCAGCCTCATTCCTGCTTCACTCCCATCAAGCTCTGAAACGCTGTCTCCTGCCAAGGAGGAATTCTCTATTCGATCGTCCATGTCAGAGGGCAGACTAATCTCAGACACAACTGATGTTGGGCCACTTCTGTTTTGCTTCAGAGTCCCACTAGATAAATCTGTAGTCACAAAATTCCCAGCAGCATTTCCAGTGCCTGAATCTTCAGTTCTGTAGTCAGCCAAAGACCGGACCTTACTAGCCTTAGATTTTGAACTTCTTCTCTCTTTCGATGATGCTGGAAGCCCCAAGCTACCCAGCTTTGGCCCCCTGGGGACACTGGTCCGCAGAAAGGAGTACTCTTTTGTCATTGCTACAGTGCTGGCTCTAGGCAAGATTTCTGGGTTTAACATCAGCTCAGGATCTAGGGTGCTGGAGGGACGGTTCTTGGATGCAGACTGGTTCGACTGAAAGAAGCAAAAAAGAGCCAATGACAAATTCCAGAATGTTGCACCTGAATCAGCATCAAAGACTTACTTTGCTGTAGAACTTTGTACGTAAAGCTCTACACTTTTGCATCCATATTTTAATGTATGCAGCATTTCATTAACAACGTTAATTAATCCTAACAAGGCTCAGTATATACTTGTTGAAAATTATCAAGGTAGACTCCAAAAGCTAACTGAAAAGCACAGGAAAATATAAACATTTAAGTTATTTAAGTTTCAGGTTTAGGGGGGCAGCCCCCTATTTTAAGTAGCTCAAAAGTATACATTACCAATGAGGTGTCAAAGAATCTAATTTTGCTATGTCCAGAAGAAAAAAAAAAAAAGGCTTCTGACAATTGAGAAAACTACTGAAAACAGTAACTTAGAGCACAGAAAGAATAAAGGTTTCGGGCTTCCCAATAGCACCCTGAATCTGCAAGATTAAAATGTTATGCAGTACTCACTCTCTCCTGATGCCTCTTCACTCTGTATTGTTTGAGCTGTTCTTCCAGACGTCTTCTTGCTTGAAGTCTTATTTGTTCTTCTTTCTCCAATGGAAGTGAAGATTCTGCTGAGCCTGTAAGTGAAAGGTGTCTCTACAGTCAAACAGAAAACTCCAGCAGAGGCAAATCTGATGCAAAAGGAAAAAGCCCCTTCTACCATCAGCAACATGCTGCATGCTTAAGCAAGGAATGGAAAGAAAGGCCACTGGCATGCACCTTGCAATACTCTCATCTAACATATCCTTGTGCAGGCACTGACAAAGCCTCTGCATTTCCATTGCTCAGCTTGCAAATGTGGCAGTTCCTCCACATACACATGACAAGAAATTACAAAGGAAGAACAAAACTACTACTGTCATTTAATCTGCACTGCCCTGCACTTCTGACAGGGCTAAAATTATAAAACTAAGCAATACCTAAGCAGTCCACCCATTCTCTGGGGGGGGGGGATCATTCCCTAACCTGTAGAGACATTTTCTTTTTGTTAACTCACATTGTCTTTCCCACAGTAAGGCTTTTAAAAGCCATTATTTCAGAGAACTCCTGCACCTCAATACAAAGGTTTCCCCCTCCTCTCCCCATTACTGTTCTTTTCTCCCCCCCACTATATTACTTAGCTTAAGATCACCTGGTTCTGCTGTGTTGTTGGGTTTTATTGAAGTCACCTCTTACTTCTAATAACCAAGAATAGAACAGTGTCAGCCCCAGAATACATAAATTTCCCTCCAGCACAATGGCAATTTTTAAATGGTAAGGCATGAGCCTCAGCTGCAGCAGAGGGTGGTTTACAGAAAGAAAATAAATTGTAGTTGGAAGTAAAAGCTTACTGCAAAAATGAAGTTTAGTCCAAGCTTAAATGATGTTACAGGATTCTAGAGCCAGGCTCAGAGTTAAAGCTTTATGCAGCAAAGAGAAAGCAGGGGCACCACCATAAACAGATGCTTACACAATTCAGTTTCTTGCATGGGAAGACTTAGTTTGAGAGACTGCAAAGCTTCTTTTCTAAGAACTATGCCCTCAGCACTAGTTCCCTGAGACTTCCTTAGGCTGCCATGGAAACCAGTCACACCTGCAGACAACTCTTGACCCTGCGCACTGCTGGTGGGGTCAAACGATAGAGGAGAGTTGGGGTAGTGTGATTCTGGCCCATTCTGGCAGGTGTCCACTGTGCTGGTCATCTCCAGGCTCCCCTCTTCATTTGGCACTTCGGTGATGTTAACACTGGTAGCTGGAAAAGAAAGTTTTACTGAGCTACACTTTAAGCCACCCCATTTCTCTTCATACCTCCACCCAAATGCAATGCTCTTGGAAATACCTCTGGCCTGCAGGAACACAGAGAATGCCAGGGACAGCAACTGGCAGGAGGAACTTCATAAAGGACTTTTGATTCCTTATTTGAAAAAGACCAGAACAAGCACCTTTCATTTGCATTACTACGCTGCTTTCAAGCAGGAACTCAAAAGTGATCATAAAGTAACTTCAAAACCTCACCTGGGATTTTAAATCCTGTGAGGTTTAGAAGCATTGAACACCCACACTGAGCAGCAACCTAAGACTCAGAAACCGCAGGCCTGTGCTGAATGATTCAGCTATTTGGTATGCTGCTGGGCATCCACTTCCAGCCTGGGCCAAGCAGAGCTTCCTGACTTAGAAACTGAGTTTAGTTTTTTTTTTCAAATAGAACATCATCTTCAGAAGTACAGTAGCAAAGCTCACATCTGTCAAAGTCATATCTCAGCCAAGCAAAAGGCAATTCAAGAACCACTTTCATATGAATTTTGTCCCCATTTACTAATATTGGACTGTTACTCTCCGTCAGGAAAAATGCATCTTGAAAAACACTTCAGAGGATTTCTTACACATTTCTACTTCACTTGGTTGGGGACTGCTTACATTTATGAATCTGTTGTTGCAACAAACTGTGTGTGTGCATTATTACAGATCTCAAATGAGCAGAGTGCAGAAGCAGACACTTTCTGTTCACTCCCATACCATGTATCACTGCAATAACTGGAACTCACTGGAATAACATGGAAGACTTTTTTTTTTTTTTTCTTTTAAGTGTTTGTTTGGAAATACTTAACATTTATGATCACAAAGAATTTGCAAATTTCCTTTTTTTCCTCCTCTCAGAGCTACAAACTTGACTAAGCAGTTTGGATCTTTGTAAGACTGCTCAAAGAAGACTTGGAGGGACAGGAAAAATAAACCAAAAAAACAGATCAGAACTGAGGATCAGATCCTCCCCAAACCAGACATTTCTAAGATTCATATACAGAAATATTCTGTAGCCAGGAAGCAGACTGTAATTTCATTTAAAAAAAATTAACTGTTTTCCCTTTTGTTACTGAAGAAGGCAAAAGATTTCCTCTTAACTGCCATCAAATTTCACTCCAGAGTTAAGTTACAGGGTGAAAGATTAATTTTCACCTCTAACCATTTGTTCCCACCTCTGCAGTGCATCCTGCCTTAAGCCAGTTCAGCTGCTTGTACAGTGAACCTGATCAGAGGAAACTGAATGTGAGCAAAACAAACAAAATCAGCCTTAGGTTGCCAAAACAAATTGACTCACTAAGATCTGAATTAAAACTCTTGAGTACCTTATTTGTCACATAGGAGAACATTTCCAGGCTATTTTAGCCTGAATCAGTTTTCTGGTCTAACTCACCAGGTGAGCACAAAAACACTTGAAGGAATGACAGAAAGGATGCGGGCAACAAGGATGATGCAGGGGACAGAAGACAGGACTGCTGGGGTTTTTTTTTTTATGACTAACGAACCAAAGTCAGAGTTTAGAGCATTTTAAAACTAAAAAGACTGCCAAAACCGATCCTAAAAGAGAAGTCAGTGCTAAGAATAGCTGAAAGAAGCCAAGAAGAAGAGGATACCTTGCACATTCAGAAATACTGTTCCTGTCTTTCAGAAACAGCAGCTAAGACTACATCAGGTTTATCCTTTATTTACAAATTTTGTGTTCACAGTTGTGGGTGGTACATATATACAAGAGATACTGGAGCAGAGTTCTAGAGGAATGGTTTCCTGGCAACTTCCTGAGGCCATGAGATACTCAGAATCTAAATGCAGCCTTCGACCAAAATAATTTATTGCAGTAGTGTCAACACAATTGGAAGAGTGCAGGAGGAGATGCCATTAGATTCAAACCAGCAGAAAGACAGAGCACCTATCTGTGAGCCACAAATCAGCTGTTTGGACAATGCCCAACACAAGAGAAGATAGCAAAGTGTGATCTCCAACTCCATAAAAGATGAATGAATCATCACATAACCACACTCTGCCAGCCTGATAACAGGCAGCGTAAGAAATGCAAATAAAGTCTCAGGTCTGCACTTCCTTGCCAGCGACAAGATGACAAACCTGTGGCATGAGAAGGGTGGAAAGCTAACAACTTCAACACATCATCTCCTCCTTTTACGCAAGCAGCCTGCACACTTCTGTGTATCTACGCAACTGCAAGATCCCCTCCACCCATCTACTACCATATCCTTATATACCACCATATCCTCACCTAACTGCATGGCAACAGGGAGGCTGCAACCCAATACGAGGAAAAGATTTTCACAATGAAAGCAGTTAAATACTGGAATAGGTATAAAGGTTGTTGAACCTCCCTCTCTGGAGATTAAAAAAATTCTATAGGACAAGGGCCTAAGCAACTTAGAATCATAGAATCAGTCAGGGTTGGAAGGGACCACAGGATCATCTAGTTCCAACCCCCCTAGATTAGGCTGGACAGAGACTCACCCAGCCTGGCCTTAAACACCTCCAGGGAAGTGGCCCCAATCATCCCCCTGGGCAACCCGTTCCAGGGCCTCACCACTCTCAGGGTGAAGAACTTCCTCCTCACATCCAATCCCAATCTCCCCAAGTTGAAAAACTTCATCTAACTTCAAAGCTAGGTCTGCTCTGTCCTCATACGAGGCTGGACTAGATGACTCACTTGAGATCTCTCCTGACTTAAGTTTGATTCTATAATCTACTCAGATCAGCACTCTCTTAACATTCTTGTAAACAGCTGCACAATTATTTTATCTTCGGCTAGACTGAAATACTCCAGCCACGGCCTCACTCCTTAACAATCATTTCAGAACTGCTAGCTCTGGAGAATTTCAGGTAAACACTCTTGGAAACACTATCAGAACACAGAGTAACACCCTAAGCACCACATACTCCACTGCTGGTTTTGTTTTGAAATAAGTTTTTTTAAATGAAAATACTTTTTCCACAGGCAGAGCCATAGTCCTCACCAAATTTGCTTAAAACAAGCACATGACATTCCGGACATCAAGGAAGAAAGTCCTTCTGCATCACCTGAACAATAAAACAGTTGTAGAGAAGCCTGGGTAAGGCTAGGAAATTATCTAGTGCACATAAAGTAACTTACAGTTAACTTCATCTGCTGCAACAGGCAAATCTGAGAGTTCTTCAGAGCTGCTAGGAGCCCCATTACTGCTTCTGTTCGCCAAGTGAACATCCTGCTGGACAGACAAGGAGTCCATGGTAAAAATGATCCCGATCCTTTGGAAGTTTTTCTGCTGAATAACTTGCTTCCAGGTGAACTACCGAGTCCTGTTTCTCTCCATCAGCAACGACAGCATCAAGATGTTGAAGTGCAGCACAGTTCTGAGCTTTACAGCTGTCGGCGTGTAGCAAGCAGCCAGTATTTCCAGAAGATCATGAAAACAGCTTGCAGCCAAAGTTGTAATCATCAAGCAGCTGCATCTTCTAGAAACAAAATGTAGTAAATTTACAAGCACTTCTTAAAGAGGTTTGAAAATATGAGTTAAAAAGCAAGTGGTGCTCACAGCTTACCCACCAGCCCCGCTTCAACACACAGAACCAGGACATGGGGTGGTAACAAGCTGACATACAAGCCAGCATCTAGCTTTTGTGAACAACTGATCTTTTTAATAGCTTTTCTTATCATCACTTTTTTTTCCCCAGTAGCATTCATACACCAGCACAATGATTTTTAAAAAATTTAAAAATTTTACAAAGAATATTCAGCATGGCAGATTAGTGTCTCTTTTTAAGGCCAGTATCCCTTTTAATGGAAATGCCTCTTTAGTGTCTGCTTTGATAAGCAAGCTAGTACTCAGAGTAGCATTTTGCTCTGTAAATTACAGTCTGGATTTTCATACCTTGTATTTCCTTCTGCTTATATTTCATACTGCTACTTATGTTTCAATAACTTCAGCTAGGATCCAGTATGGAATTCAGATTTTTTTTTTTTTTTTCAAACCTGAATTACATCATTACTATTTGTCTGCACAGCAACCAGCGTGCATCACTACGCAGAGCCTGACCTACTAATTACAGCGCACACTGGCACTCAGAATGTGGCCTGGGCTACAGTTCAATACTGTCTTCTCCTATGACAAGTCAAGAGGATCACTTCAAAGCACAGTTTATGGAATCTGCAGATGATCCTCCAGGCATTCAGATCCTACCTTTGGGTACAGACCCAGCCAACCAACACAGCCTGACAAAAGCTGCTGCACAGACACTTCAAGTGCTTAAATTTTGTTCAAATAGTTCCTGACAGCTG
Source organism: Psilopogon haemacephalus (assembly GCA_013396835.1). NCBI lineage: Eukaryota > Metazoa > Chordata > Aves > Piciformes > Megalaimidae > Psilopogon > Psilopogon haemacephalus. The sequence goes on along the minus strand of VWZI01018148.1, from coordinate 663,248 downwards.
AATTCATGTTAAATGTTAAAATGTTATGGTTCCTACTTATTGAAGAAACACAAGAAGTCCCCCATTAAAGAAGTAGAGGAGTTGTGGGGAGAATGTCGGCTCAGGCATATTTTAATTGCATTTTCACATGAACACAACCATTTTATTCTTCCCTATCTCCAGAGAGCATGAATCTAACTGCTGCTGTACCAAACTGCCTGGGGCACCCAGCAACACCACCAGGATGTCTGAGCAGCTTGCTGAGAGCTCAGGATACTCAGGACTAGAGGACTATGTAGGTGACCCTTATGTAGGTGAGCCGTGATGGAGCCTGAAGCCCGAAGCACATTTCTAAAGGAGAAGCCTCCAACTAACAGAAAGATTGGAACCTTTGCTGTGATCTGTTACTGATTTATAAAGCATTCTGTAGAAGAAAGCTTACAGTAACACTTCTGGGAGAGGAGCCATAGCACAGCAGATCGATGGTATATGACAAGTCACAAAGGAATCACAAACAAAAGGCCAGCACAATTCAGGCGGCTTTGCACCTTGGCAAAACCCTGCCAACCTTAACGAGTCTGTTATCCCTGTCATAAAACACCTTTTAATAGTCAGCCATAAAGAACGGCTCTCTCCTGTACAACCCTCTCACAAATATCAAAGGTTATTTTGTCTTCGAAGCCCTTCTGCATCTCCATTGAGCACACCGAGCCCCGCACAGACACACGCACGCCACAGGAACCCAACTACGAAACGAAAGCGATTTTGTTCGCAACACCCATAACCAGGAGGACAGGACAGCCCCGGGCACCGCCCGCCGAGGCACGGCCCAGGGCTCCCTGGGCAGGCGCTGGGGCACGTCCCTGGGGGCCCGGCAAAGGCACCCGGAGGTCCGGGAGCAAAGCGCAACGGGCCGGGCCGGGCCGGGCCGGGCTGCTCCCCGGCGGGCCGCGGGAAGCGCAGGCAGGCAGCCCCCAGCGCAGGCAGGCAGCCCCCAGCGCAGGCAGGCAGCCCCCAGC